>CAKLNU010000250.1:0-120541 GCA_922788865.1 Poeciliopsis turneri
AACCAGCGCCCCCATCCCCGCCACGCAGCGGGAACCAGCGCCAGCACCACGCCGGGACGGGGCCAGCAGCAGCAGCGTACAGCGGCAGCAGCAGCCGCGATGGCAGCCGCGAAGGCAGCAGCAGCAGCAGCGACCTGCAGCACAACGTGGAGGAGAGACCTCAGCAGTCTGAGGATCCGTTCTTCACCGCCAAAGTGAGGGCGCTCCACAGGCTGCTGAAAGCCCTGCACTACCTCCACAACACGCCAGAATCCACTATCCGCCCGCGATCCAGCGCCTGGCGGACAACCTGGCTGCGGCGATCAAGCCAGCGAACCCGAACCAACAAACGCTGGACTTGATTGACGGAACGCGCGGCACTGCTTCCGGGAGCACCATCAAGCTGTCCTGCGGAGCCATTGCGACGTGCTGGGCGGAGAACAGGAAGCTGCTGCTGGGCCTCGGGAGACCTCCTGGCCCCGCTGGAGGTTGCGCTGAAGTGGGCTAAGCGCAACCTGGGGAGGAGGTTCAACGCGGTGACATGCTGATCGTGCGGCTGCTCCTCACCATGACAGATGAGGAGCTGGCCTCTTCCAGCTCCGGCTCTCCTCGCCCCACCATCTCCTCCACCCCCACGTCTCCCCCCCACCTCTCTCCTTACACTCCTCACCTGGCTGCTCCCATCCCCCCTGTGAGCCACCCAGAGCAGCAGGACCAGGTTGAGAACTCGGCGGAGGTATCGGGAGGACCCGCCCCCTCTGTCCACCAAACCCGCCTCCAGGGCTCCCGACTGATCCTCCTCCACCTGCACGGCCGGCCATGGCCACGTCAGCCACCATGACTGACCCCCTGCATGGCGGCTGGACACCGCCGGCTCCCGATGGCGAGGAGGAGACGACAGAGGCTCCTCCACCTCCGGCTGAGGACGCCACTCCGCTTCCTCAGCGCTCAGGAAGCCAGGCCGCCGCGGCCCCTCCTCCTCCACCTCCGGCTGAGGACGCCACTCCGCCTCCGGCTCTCAGGAAGCCAGCGTCACCACACTCCTCCTCCTCAACCTGGAGATGGCAGCAGCCCCTGCCACAGAGGAGGAGCTGCTCTTCAGCCTCATTCAGGAGGAGCTGGAGAATGAGAGGGCCTCGCCACAGCCTCTCCGGCTCCTGGTCGGTCCCCCGACCCTCCAGAGCTGGTCGAGGAACGTCTCTGCGCCCGAGGACGGCTACACTGCGCCACCGTCTTCAGGGCAGCTTGCAGCGGAGGCTCTTCTTCAGGAGCCTCCTCCAAGAGCCTGATGAGGACTCCGCCGCCGCCGTCCAGACCGACGCCTCTCCGCAGCTGTCGCAGGTCATCCGCGCTCCTCACCAGGTGGGAACCTCAAATAAATTAGAGAACTGGTCACTCGACCTTACCAAAAAAATTGTTATTGTTGGTGACTCTAATGTGGGCAGGTTCCCACCTGTTAATAACCCGGACCTGCAGGTCATCAGCTTCCCTGGGGCCAAGTGGGGTCACCTGACCCACCTGTTTAATAAAGCCGAGGTGTTTAGCCAGGTTGAGCGGCTGATTCTCTCGGTGGGAATCAACCACAGGGCCCAGGGTGAGAAGGCAGCGGTCGTGCGGGAGATGAAGGCGGCCCTGGAAGCAGCCGGGGAGAAGTGCCCACAGGCAGAGATCTTTGTCCCTGCTGTGAACTACTCCCTGGCGCTTCCCCACTCCCAGCAGGTGACCCTGGCCCTCGTGAACAGGGAGATTATGCGTTTGAGCCGCAACATACCTGCGCTTGATAGACGGGACTTCACCGTTGCCGGGACAACGTCCCACTGGACCCCCGTCCACCGCAGCCAGGATGTTCAACCACTGGGCTGAGGGATAAATTAGGCAGCCCCACTAGCCTTCCTGGGAAGGAGGGGCACTGCCACCTTGTAAATAATAATGTTTGTAATTTGTCAAAATGTTTCACCCTCAGTGATGCACAGTGTTCCCTTCTGACCAAGGGCCTAACTTTTATCCCCACGCAGAGAACTTACCTGAAGCAGGTCAGAATGCAGATGCGTTTTGACCTGCAAAGGTACCACAGGAGACTGAAATTGGCCATTTATTATAAAGATGATGTTGATAATGTTAATGATACCCATTTGCCTTTCATGCCAGAGTCCGACTGGTCTCCTCCAATCACCTCTCTTCCTCCTGAGGTGGAAAAATTAATTTCCCAAGATCTAGATTATTTGGACAACAAATTTAAATTTATTAAAACTAAACCAAATTTGAATTCGGATGAAACTGAAGCACTAAAAGAACTAATTTCAAATAAGAACATTATTATTAAACCTGCTGATAAGGGCAGCTCCATCGTCATAATGGACAGGGAGCAGTATCTGTGGGAGGGATACAAACAATTGAACAACCAAACATATTATAAAAAATTAGACACCCCAATTTACACCGATACGGCCCCCCTTGTAACCCAAATTTTAGATGACCTGAAGAAAAAGAAATTTATTAATTCGAAACAAAAACTTACCTGAGTGGCTCCTGCGCCGAGGGCCAGGAGGTTTTATCTGCTCCCAAAATCCACAAGGAGCCTGAAAAGTGGAGCAAGCCACATGAGATCCTCCCGGCAGACCGATCGTCTCTGACTGTGGTAGCGAAACCTACCACACGGCAGAGTTCATCGATCGCTATCTGTACCCCTTATCAATTCGGCACCAAAGTTATATTAAGGACACCTACGATTTTGTGGAAAAAATCAAATTAATCTCTCTACCCCAGGACTCTATTTTATTTACTATTGACATCGACAGTTTGTACACTAATATTGACATAGATGAAGGAATTGGCTGCATTAAGAACATTTTTTTGAAATATCCAGATTCGAGGAGGCCAGATCGAGAACTCATCAAATTATTAGAAATTAATCTGAAGAGAAATGACTTTATATTCGATGGCCAATTCTTTCTCCAAATCAAGGGCACTGCGATGGGGAAGAAGTTTGCGCCGGCCTACGCCAACATTTTCATGGCGGAGTGGGAGGCTGGTGCCCTTAGTACCTGCAGTAAAGGCCCTCTGCACTACTACCGGTACCTGGATGACATCTGGGGGGTCTGGACTCATTCTGAAGCCGAATTCCAGGAATTCCTCCAGCACCTGAATACACATAATCCATCCATCACTGTAAAGTCCACTACCAGCGTTAAAGCGGTCGACTTCCTGGACACCACCACTTACAAGGGAGAAAACTTTGACACGACACACAAATTGGATATTAAAGTTTTCTTCAAACCCACAGACACACATGCTCTATTATTCAAAACCAGTTATCATCCAAGGCACACTTATGCTGGCCTCATAAAATCACAACTCCTCAGATTTCACAGAATTTGTTCACAGAAAACAGACTTTGAGGAGGCAACTAGGACTCTGTTTTTCTGCTTTGAGTAAGAGAGGATATTCCAGAACTTTCCTGAGAGCATGCAGAAAGAACTTCCTTGAGTCCAGACCCCCGATTCATCTCCAATGATTCCTCTGATCACCACATTCTCCTCCTCAGCAGGACAGTTTGTGTATAACATCAAGCAGAATTTTACTAAATTCCAATCCGACACGTCTTTGCTTCCAAATTACAGAATAATTGCGGCCTACAAAAGAAATAAGAACTTGAGGGATTTCCTCGTCCGTGCTGGAGGTACGACCTTTGAATACACCAAAGGTCAAGGGTCAGAGTGAATTCTTCAAACAGCTGCACTGGGTACAAAGCAGAACCAAAAACACAATTCTTCAAATTAGACCCATCAGGAAACCCAAATCAAAAATTGTGTTTATTTAATAACATGTCAAATCTGTAAAATCCAGTATGTCGGTGAGACGGGTAACAGCCTCCTTACCCGCTTCACCCAGCATAGATACAACATTCAAAAAGCAAAAAAGAACCCATGTACCCTTAGTGCAGCACTGTCCGCCATGGCTGGGATGCACTTTCAGCCCTGGTGCTGGAATGCAACCCAGCCTGGTCCTCAGCCCAGAGGAGAAAGGGCTGAGAGGCTGTGGATCCACAGGCTGGACACACAGATCCCCAAGGGTCTGAACGAGAGGTGGGTTCGCGTGAGGACTCCCTGGGCGGGGACGTGCCCGTGCACGGGGGAGGAAGAGGTGAGGGGGTCGAGGAAGGGGGACCTGGAGCTTTCTGGGTCTCTGACCCTTGACCCTGAACCCAAACCCTGACCCCAACCCCAACTCCCAACCCTTTCCAGCCAGTGCCTCCTGCCTGGGTTGTCCCTCGTTGTCCTGTCCTCTCGGTGATGACCGCGGGGGTGGTCCTGTTCCTGTGGAAGACAAAACAGGACCAGATTATTGCCTGGTCCCCCATTATAATTCCACAGCCCTGGTCCTAGCCGTAGCCATTAGCCACTGCTAATGGGCCAACTAATTAGCACTGTTTTTCCCCATTTTATGACCTACCCATCATGTTCCTTACCCTAACCTCCTGTGACCCCTACGGCTAACCCTAACCACCCATTTTGACCCTAATTCCCCAAGCCCTAACACTGTGCATCACTGAACATGTTGTATATATATAAATATGTAAATTGTGCATTTTTTGTCTTCCTTTTTGTATTGTGTGTAAAAGGGGCCACTCGGCCACTTCCATTAAAAAACATTTGTAAATATTAAAATATTGTGAATATATTGAATTTTGTAAATAGTATCACCTTTTTGTTGTCGTTCTCCTGTAAATGTTGTTAATTGTTCATTTCCTGTAAATATGTTTGTTGACCTGAAGCTGCACCTGATGCAATATAATGTTTGGCCAGCAGAGGGAGGCAGCGAGATGTAAACAAAAAATCAGCTGTCTCCTGCCAAATTCTGCTGGCCTGTATGACGTGCAGCTTCGTCCGATCTGCATCATTATGCGCCCGACTGACTGTAAATATATGTATCTTTTAGTCTAAATTTTGAAAATTATTTTTGTATATAAGGCTATTTTTCTCTGTCCGTTGGACAGTCGGCAGCAGACAGCCTGGACGAAGGTTTATCGGGACCGAGACGTTGCCTGTGTTTGCTGCCAGTTTCCGTATTAAAGTGCCTCACGGCATTTAAAAGACGAGCTTTTGCTTCTTTTTCTTTTTTATTACAGTCAGTTTTTCGCTCATTTAAATAGTTTTAGTTTTTTTAAAAATGATTACCTGGATCTCCGCCTCCATGACCTGGGACTGGGATCCGGAGGAGGAGGAACCGGCGGTGGGTGGTCCGGTATGGGCGGGCTGGGCGCCGCAGCCTGGCGCACCGGACGACCGCCAGCGCCACACGCACCGTGGCGCCCTGTGGCCGCGACCCTCCGCGCTGGGCGCTGGGAGGCAATTCTGTTGGCCGGGATCCTCCTCAACACCGCTGGGGAGGAGGACCACCGCAGTGCGGCTGGGACCGAACCGCGCGGCAGAGCACCTCCGCAGCGGGACTCCAGGCGCGCAGCGCTACGCCTCGGTGACCCGGGGCGCGCGCCCGCGAGCGAGCGCAACAGAGGTCCCCGCACAGCCGCAGTGCATACCAGAACCAGCGCCCCCATCTCGCCACACTAGCTGGGAACCGGCGCCCAGCACCACGCCCGGGGACGGGGCCAGCAGCAGCAGCGGCATCAGCGGCAGCAGCCGCGATGGCAGCCGCGAAGGCAGCAGCAGCAGCAGCAGCCGCCTGCAGCACGACGTGGAGGAGAGGACCGCCAGCAGTCTGAGGATCCGGTCTTCACCTCGCCAAAGTGAGGGCGCCTCCACAGGCTGCTGAAAGCCCTGCACCACCTCCACAGCATCGCCGTGAATCGGCCGCCATCCGCCCCGCGATCCAGCGCCTGGCGGACAACCTGGCTGCGGCGACCAAGCCAGCGAGCCCGAACCAACAAACGCTGGACTTGATTGACGGGGACGCCAGCGGCACTGGGCCTGGAGCACCATCGTCAGTCCTGCGGAGCCATTGCGATGGGGTGCTGGCGGAGAACAGGAAGCTGCTGCTGGGCTCGAACCTCTGGCCCCGCTGGAGGTTGCGCTGAAGTGGGCTAAGCGCAGCCTGAGGAGGTTCAACGCGGTGACAGCTGATGACCGATGCAGCTGCTCCTCACCATGACAGATGAGGAGCTGGCCTCTTCAAGCTCCGGCTCTCCTCCCCCACCATCTCCTCCACCCCCACGTCTCTCTCTCCTCTACTCTCCTCACCTGGCTGCTCCCATCCTGTGAAGCCACCCAGAGCAGCAGGACCAGGGTGAGAACTCGGCGGAAGGTATCAGGAGGACCCGGCCCTCCTCTGTCCACCAAAGCTACGCCCAGGGCCTCCCCGGCTGATCCTCCTCCACCTGCACGGCCGGCCATGGCCACGCCAGCCACTGCATGACTGACCCCCTGCATGGCGTGCTGGACACCGCCGGCTCGAGTGGCGAGGAGGAGACGGCAGAGGCTCCTCCACCCTCCGGCTGAGGACGCCACTCCGCTCTCCTCAGCGCTCAGGAAGCCAGCGTCGCCGCGCCCCTCCTCCCACCTCCCGGCTGAGGACGCCACCCCGCTTCCTCGGCTCTCAGGAAAGCCAGCTGCCACCACACTCCTCCCTCTCCTCAGCCTGGAGATGGCAGCAGCCTGCCAGAGTGAGAGGGCTGCTCTTCAGCCTCCTTCAGGAGGGAGCTGGAGAATGTAGAGGGCCTCGGCCACAGCCTCTCGGGCTCCTGTGGTCGGTCCCCCGACTCTCCAGAGCTGGTCGAGGGAACGTCTCTGCGCCCGAGGACGGCTACACTGCGCCACCGTCTTCAGGGCAGCCTGCAGCGGAGGCTCTTCTTCAGGAGCCTCCTCCAAGAGCCTGATGAGGACTCCGCCGCCGCCGTCCAGACCGACGCCTCTCCGCAGCTGTCGCAGGTCATCCGCGCTCCTCACCAGGTGGGAACCTCAAATAAATTAGAGAACTGGTCACTCGACCTTACCAAAAAAATTGTTATTGTTGGTGACTCTAATGTGGGCAGGTTCCCACCTGTTAATAACCCGGACCTGCAGGTCATCAGCTTCCCTGGGGCCAAGTGGGGTCACCTGACCCACCTGTTTAATAAAGCCGAGGTGTTTAGCCAGGTTGGAGCGGCTGATTCTCCGGTGGGAATCAACCACAGGGCCCAGGGTGAGAAAGCAGCGGTCGTGCGAGATGAAGGCGGCCCTGAAGCAGCCGGGGAGAAGTGCCCACAGGCAGAGATCTTTGTCCCTGCTGTGAACTACTCCCTGGCGCTTCCCCACTCCCAGCAGGTGACCCTGGCCCTCGTGAACAGGGAGATTATGCGTTTGAGCCGCAACATACCTGCGCTTGATAGACGGGACTTCACCGTTGCCGGGACAACGTCCACTGGACCCCGTCCACCGCAGCCAGGATGTTCAACCACTGGGCTGAGGGTAAAATTAGGCAGCCCCACTAGCCTTCCTGGGAAGGAGGGGCACTGCCACCTTGTAAATAATAATGTTTGTAATTTGTCAAAATGTTTCACCCTCAGTGATGCACAGTGTTCCCTTCTGACCAAGGGCCTAACTTTTATCCCCACGCAGAGAACTTACCTGAAGCAGGTCAGAATGCAGATGCGTTTTGACCTGCAAAGGTACCACAGGAGACTGAAATTGGCCATTTATTATAAAGATGATGTTGATAATGTTAATGATACCCATTTGCCTTTCATGCCAGAGTCCGACTGGTCTCCTCCAATCACCTCTCTTCCTCCTGAGGTGGAAAAATTAATTTCCCAAGATCTAGATTATTTGGACAACAAATTTAAATTTATTAAAACTAAACCAAATTTGAATTCGGAGGAAACTGAAGCACTAAAAGAACTAATTTCAAATAAGAACATTATTATTAAACCTGCTGATAAGGGCAGCTCCATCGTCATAATGGACAGGGAGCAGTATCTGTGGGAGGGATACAAACAATTGAACAACCAAACATATTATAAAAAATTAGACACCCCAATTTACACCGATACGGCCCCCCTTGTAACCCAAATTTTAGATGACCTGAAGAAAAAGAAATTTATTAATTCGAAACAAAAAACTTACCTGAGTGGCTCCCCTGCGCCGAGGGCCAGGAGGTTTTATCTGCTCCCCAAAATCCACAAGGAGCCTGAAAAGTGGAGCAAGCCACATGAGATCCCTCCCGGCAGACCGATCGTCTCTGACTGTGGTAGCGAAACCTACCACACGGCAGAGTTCATCGATCGCTATCTGTACCCCTTATCAATTCGGCACCAAAGTTATATTAAGGACACCTATGATTTTGTGGAAAAAATCAAATTAATCTCTCTACCCCAGGACTCTATTTTATTTACTATTGACATCGACAGTTTGTACACTAATATTGATATAGATGAAGGAATTGGCTGCATTAAGAACATTTTTTTTGAAATATCCAGATTCGAGGAGGCCAGATCGAGAACTCATCAAATTATTAGAAATTAATCTGAAGAGAAATGACTTTATATTCGATGGCCAATTCTTTCTCCAAATCAAGGGCACTGCGATGGGGGAAGAAGTTTGCGCCGGCCTACGCCAACATTTTCATGGCGGAGTGGGAGGCTGGTGCCCTTAGTACCTGCAGTAAAGGCCCTCTGCACTACTACCGGTACCTGGATGACATCTGGGGGGTCTGGACTCATTCTGAAGCCGAATTCCAGGAATTCCTCCAGCACCTGAATACACATAATCCATCCATCACTGTAAAGTCCACTACCAGCGTTAAAGCGGTCGACTTCCTGGACACCACCACTTACAAGGGAGAAAACTTTGACACGACACACAAATTGGATATTAAAGTTTTCTTCAAACCCACAGACACACATGCTCTATTATTCAAAACCAGTTACCATCCAAGGCACACTTATGCTGGCCTCATAAAATCACAACTCCTCAGATTTCACAGAATTTGTTCACAGAAAACAGACTTTGAGGAGGCAACTAGGACTCTGTTTTCTGCTTTGAGTAAGAGAGGATATTCCAGAACTTTCCTGAGAGCATGCAGAAAGAACTTCCTTGAGTCCAGACCCCCCGATTCATCTCCAATGATTCCTCTGATCACCACATTCTCCTCCTCAGCAGGACAGTTTGTGTATAACATCAAGCAGAATTTTACTAAATTCCAATCTGACACGTCTTTGCTTCCAAATTACAGAATAATTGCGGCCTACAAAAGAAATAAGAACTTGAGGGATTTCCTCGTCCGTGCTGAGGTACGACCTTTGAATACACCAAAGGTCAAGGGTCAGAGTGAATTCTTCAAACAGCTGCACTGGGTACAAAGCAGAACCAAAAACACAATTTTCAAATTAGACCCATCAGGAAACCCCAAATCAAAAAATTGTGTTTATTTAATAACATGTCAAATCTGTAAAATCCAGTATGTCGGTGAGACGGGTAACAGCCTCCTTACCCGCTTCACCCAGCATAGATACAACATTCAAAAGCAAAAAAGAACCCATGTACCCTTAGTGCAGCACTGCTCCGCCATGGCTGGGATGCACTTTCAGCCCTGGTGCTGGAATGCAACCCAGCCTGGTCCTCAGCCCAGAGGAGAAGGGCTGAGAGGCTGTGGATCCACAGGCTGGACACACAGATCCCCAAGGGTCTGAACGAGAGGTAGGTTCGGCGTGAGGACTCCCGGCGGGACGTGCCCGTGCACACGGGGGGAGGGGAAGAGGGTGAGGGGTCGAGGGAAGGGGACCTGGAGCTTTCTGGGTCTCTGACCTTTGACCCTGAACCCAAACCCTGACCCCAACCCCAACCAGCCCTACCCTAAAACCGGCAGATAAGGGTAGTGCGATTGTAATTTTTTGACAGAGATCAATATTTAAAAAGAGGGATATAGACAACTTAATGATAAAAAATATTATTCTAAACTAAAAAAACCCATTTATTTAGAAACTATCCCAATGGTGGGAAAAAAATAATTAATAACTTGTATATAAAGAAATTTATAAATATTAAACAAAAAGATATCTCTTAGGTTCGGCTGAACTAAGGGCGAGGCTCTTTATATGCTTCCAAAAATTCATAAAGATCCGGCTAGTTGGAGTGTTCCATTTCAAATACCTCCAGGCAGGCCAATAGTTTCGGACTGTGACAGTGAAACTTATTTCACGGCTGAATATTTGGATTACTTTTTGAATCCGTTATCCACTAAACATGCCAGTTACATTAAGGATACTTATGATTTTGTAGAAAGAGTCAAAAAATTGATCATTCCGGAAGAATCTTTTTTATTCTCATTAGACATTGACAGTCTTTATACCAATATTGACATTAAGGAAGGAATAGATGCAGTTAGAAACATTTTTAGAAAGTTTCCAGATAAAAAGAGACCAGAGAAAGAATTATTACAACTCTTGGAAATAAACCTGACCAGGAACGATTTTGAGTTCAATGGGGAATTTTTTTCTCCAAGTTAAAGGAACAGCGATGGGGGAAGAAATTTGCCCCTGCATATGCTAATATTTTCATGGCTCAATGGGAGACCTCAGCTTTACAAAATGTGCTAAAAACCCATTCAATATTTGCGGTTTTTTAGATGATATTTGGGGAATTTGGTCATATTCAGAAGCAGATTTTCAAGATTTTTTGATGACCCTGAATACTCACAACCCATCCATAAAATTAAAATCAAGCATTGATAAACATTCTATTGACTTTTTTAGACACAACTACTTATAAAGGTTCAAATTTTCAAAACAATTACAGGTTAGACATCAAGGTATTCTTCAAGCCCACAGATACCCATGCGTTACTGTTTAAAACAAGCTTTCATCCAAAACATACATTTGCTGGACTTATAAAGTCACAATTATTAAGATTTCATAGGATTTGCACACAAAAGGAGGATTTCAAACATGCAACTAAAACGCTGTTCTCCGCTCTGGCCAGCAGAGGGTATTGTCGTTCCTTTTTAAGGAAATGTTTTAAATCATTTCTGATAACAAAACCCATTGATGTCTCCCCTCTGCTGCCCTTTGTAACAACATTCTCTCCACAATCTACAAAAATGGTGAGGGTCATCAAACAAAACTTTGAAAATCTGACTAAAACTACACAATCATTAAGGGATGTCAGGGTGATTGGTGCATTTAGAAGGAACAAAAAATTTGAGGGATCACCTTATTAAAGCCAAAATCACACCCTTTATTGAGCCTGATCTGAGCAGATATGGACAATTTTTTCCAGCACCGAAAATGGTTGCAGTTTCTATAATAAAAAGGTTTTTCTGTCCAAATGTGCAGGGAGTTTAAAATCTAAAAACTGTGTTTATTTAATCACTTGCAAACGGTGTGGAAGACAATATGTTGGGGAGACAAGAAACACTATTTCAGTAAGGTTCCATCAACACAAACATAATATTCTCAGAAAGAAAAAAACACAGACCCATTTGGTTAAACATTTTTTATCTCACGGTTGGCAGGCTGTTTCGGCCACGGTGGTTGGAAACCAATCCCAGGTGGACGGTGGGCCAACGACGCGCAGCCGAGAGGGTGTTGGATTGCCAAATTAGATACTAGGCATCCCAGGGGGCTGAATGAAAAATTCAATTAATGGCTCCTAAGACCTAATATTTGATTTGAACCTGTCCCAACGCTCGACACTATACCACACCCTTTGTAATATGTCATTCTTTTATCCCCTTAACCTTATTATTTTAACTAACCCTAACCTCTCTGAAAATGTTAGCTTATTCGGAATTTAACCCTAATTAGTCTTAACCCGGAGGGCTATCCTACACCATCTGAAATTCTAACCCTAACCACTTTCTATCCCATTACCCTAACCAGTTTAACTAACCCTAACCTCTTTGGCAATATTAGCCGTTTTTCAAGAAGTGGGAATTGGTTCCGAGGGTTCAGGAACAGTGATGGCCTGCGCATCATAAATTCTAGCGCCTCGCGACAGAATTTACTCTTGTTTTCCTAACGAGCCCGTGCCTCCTGTGCACCTGTCCCTGGGATTCCTATTCTCCTGTTTATAAATAAAGGAATATGGAGGAGTACTGTTTACACAAATGGGTTCCATACATCTATGTTTAAGTGTGAATAAATATATAACATATCTAATCAAAGTGGAAACAAAAGAAAAACTTATAATTTCTTTCATCTGTATATATATTATTTTTTTATGTGTGTAAAGTGTAAATAATACGGAGAAAGACTTCTATTGTTTCTGTAAATGTATAAATGTTTGTAAATAACTGTAACCTGATGTGAGCTTTGAATGTCTTTGAACGCACCATTGAACTGATGCGACCAATGGCGGAGCTCCTTACGGGAGGGAGCAGCCAACAACAAGGAAGGACTCTTTTCATTGGCTCAGTGCACCGGAAGCGCTTGAGTTTATTGGACTTATTGTTGCAATGCGACTGTGACAGTGCACTTTTGGACTGCACCTGCGACATTGAGAACGCTGTGTATCGTGAGTTTTTGTCTAGTTAAGCCAGCCTGACGAAGGTTTCATTGTAAACCGAAACGTTGCTATTTTGGCTTTGTCTACAATTTTTGTAGCTGTGAGACAAAAATTAAAAGTGCTTTTTGGCAATTTTTCAAGCTCCGCTTGTTACTTTAGCATGTAGCCTATTAGCTATAGCTACCCTAACACGTTCTGTAGTACAGTGACAGCTAGTGCTAAGCTAAAAGGGCAAACATGCCGGCCCGTTTTGACGATGATGATGACTGGATTTTGGTGGAACGGCGAAGGGGTCGCAGAGAAGATCGTTGGCAAGACCGAGATCAGGGATATGTGGATTATAGAGCGGAAAGGGAATATCGGAACGAGTTCCCCTCCCTTGAACGCCGACGGACATTGAGAAGAAGGGATTTTTTCCCTCGTGACGACAGAGGAAATCGCAGAGGTGATTATCCGTCAGGTGAAAGGTGGCAAAGACGCGTAGGTGATTATTATCCCCCCCGCCAAAGGCGTGAGGACTACGCCACAGTCACTAGAGATGGACGGGGTGCAGAGAGAGAGGACGACCGCAGGGGGCAGCAGAGGTATCGACCTACGTTTCAGGACCCACGTCCTCGCCCACCTAGAGAAGAAAGATGGTGGAGAAGTCGTGATTACAGGGAGGATCGCAACCCTGACAGGAGGAGAAGATATTTTAATCCACCTCCCAGACAACGAACGAGACCTCAGACGGACCGGATTCAATCAGATGATGCTGATTTCCTACAAAAGGTTCGTGTCATCCATAAATTGATCAAATCCGTTCATCACCTTAATAATGTCACACGGAAGGACTATCCTCCATCCTTAAAGAAAATGACTCAAAATCTAACGGACTTTGTTAAACCAGCAATGCCCAATAAAGACACACAGACTCTGATTGAACAGAATGCTAAAAATTGGACAGAAAATACAATCACTATTTTACGTGACCATTATAATCTAAATCTAGAGAAAGAAGTCCATATCCTCTCTCAGTTGTCTCCAGATGACTGGCGACCCCCCTTTGAGATTGCAGCATCTTGGGCCAAAAGAAACCTGGGTCGCAGACTCACAGAAGAGACACTGGAACAGACACAAGCAGTGATTGTGGCCAAGATGGCGGATATGAGGACAACAGAGGGAGAACTACCACAACCGGTTTTGAGGATGAGAAGGGAACTTCCTACACAAACCACAGGTGAATCTTCACGATTGCTAAGCAGAGAGATGACGGCTTCGATGAGAATTAGGGAAACACAAGAGAGCAGGGAATCCATCAGACGGGAACCTGAGATCAGAAATTTGACGAATAGGGATCTTCCTGAACAACTGAGGACATTCACGCCCACTCTTGAAGGACCAACAACTTCACGCAGCCTCATCACACACCAGAGGTCGGTGACTGCTGAGGTGTATGCTCCACCCCCTTCTCGACGGCCAATTCTCACAACGACCGCCACGATGACTGAACCACAACAGGACAAAGACTGGACGGCCATATTTGATGAGACTTTGGGAGAAGAGGAGAGTTATCATTCGGAACTGGGGGAGGCCGAACAGGAACCTTTGGAACGGAGAGAGAGAAGAACACCTCAAACAACCAGACAGCAACAACAGGGACAGTCTGTCAGGGAGGAAATTGCTCCTCCAGAGAACCCTCAACCATCCTCTACCCCCCTCTGTGCGAGCTCCACTTGCGACTCTGCAAACCCAATCTGGGCCAGCTCTAAATGAAGAGAGACGGACAGTGAGAGATCTCTCAGGGGATTTAAACCTACAACTAACACAGAGTGGGGATGGGATGGAGAAAGCCCAGGATTCAGCAACTCAGCTAGTTGCTCCCCGCATAAACTTGGTCCCCATCGATGTCTCCAGACTGAGATCTAGCATCCAAACACAGCTGCAGGTGGAAACGGCAGAGGAAGACTCTTCTACGCCACCGTCTTCGCCAGAGGTGCAAGTGTGCACACCGACGAAACATCCCAACACACCAAGAAAGCACCAGGACTGGATTCTCCACATTAAACAGAAATCGGTGATTGTGGGGGACTCAAATGTAGCGAGGATGCCACCATTTGCAGCAAGGAGTGTCCAGATAGACAGCCTTCCTGGAGCAAAGTGGTGCCATGCTGAGAGCGTCCTAAACAAGGCCACCATTGATGGTACGGTACACAAACTTGTGTTGTCTTTCGGTTTGTGTAATAGGTCACAGAGGGACAGGAGGACACCGGTGGCCGAACTGAAAAGAACACTGGAGACGGCTCGAGACATCTTCCCAGAAGCGAGCATCTTTGTTCCAGTTGTTAATTTCTCTACAGGACTTCCTCACAGGGAGCAGGGCATATTGCAACATCTCAACAACTTCATCACAGGTTTGGAGAACCACATTCCGGCCCTCCCACAGGATAAGTTCGACACGGAAAGGGATCACGTCCATTGGACAAGAGAGACGGCAATGCACATGCTAAAACATTGGAGTGATTATGTAAACTAGACATCCCCACAAGCCCGTGGATACGGGAGGGGGTGAAAAGTGTTATCAATCTATCCAAAAATTTCCAACTTTCGGATGCACAATGTGCCTTACTTAGTAAGGGTCTCAATTTTATTCCCACCACAGGTTACAGTAAAGAATTACGATTTCAATGCGAATTTGATATGCAACAATATCACAGAAGGATTAAATTGGCTTTATATTATAAAGATAAACAAACTTCAGAGCCCCAACCTTTTACTCCAAAATCGGAATGGGCGCCCTCTTTGGGCCAGCTTCCACCTCAAATGCTCACCCTTATAAATGCTGATCAGGATTTTTTCCAAAATAATTTTTATCCAATTCATGTAACATCCAATCTCACTTCTGAGGAACTTGAGGCGTTACAGGAATTAAAAAACTAATAAGGACATTATTTTTAAAACCGGCAGATAAGGGTAGTGCGATTGTAATTTTTGACAGAGATCAATATTTAAAAGAGGGATATAGACAACTTAATGATAAAAAATATTATTCTAAACTAAAAAAACCCATTTATTTAGAAACTATCCCAATGGTGGAAAAAATAATTAATAACTTGTATATAAAGAAATTTATAAATATTAAACAAAAAAGATATCTCTTAGGTTCGGCTGAACCAAGGGCGAGGCTCTTTTATATGCTTCCAAAAATTCATAAAGATCCGGCTAGTTGGAGTGTTCCATTTCAAATACCTCCAGGCAGGCCAATAGTTTCGGACTGTGACAGTGAAACTTATTTCACGGCTGAATATTTGGATTACTTTTTGAATCCGTTATCCACTAAACATGCCAGTTACATTAAGGATACTTATGATTTTGTAGAAAGAGTCAAAAAATTGATCATTCCGGAAGAATCTTTTTTATTCTCATTAGACATTGACAGTCTTTATACCAATATTGACATTAAGGAAGGAATAGATGCAGTTAGAAACATTTTTAGAAAGTTTCCAGATAAAAAGAGACCAGAGAAAGAATTATTACAACTCTTGGAAATAAACCTGACCAGGAACGATTTTGAGTTCAATGGGGAATTTTTTCTCCAAGTTAAAGGAACAGCGATGGGGAAGAAATTTGCCCCTGCATATGCTAATATTTTCATGGCTCAATGGGAGACCTCAGCTTTACAAAAATGTGCTAAAAAACCCATTCAATATTTGCGGTTTTTAGATGATATTTGGGGAATTTGGTCATATTCAGAAGCAGATTTTCAAGATTTTTTGATGACCCTGAATACTCACAACCCATCCATAAAATTAAAATCAAGCATTGATAAACATTCTATTGACTTTTTAGACACAACTACTTATAAAGGTTCAAATTTTCAAAACAATTACAGGTTAGACATCAAGGTATTCTTCAAGCCCACAGATACCCATGCGTTACTGTTTAAAACAAGCTTTCATCCAAAACATACATTTGCTGGACTTATAAAGTCACAATTATTAAGATTTCATAGGATTTGCACACAAAAGGAGGATTTCAAACATGCAACTAAAACGCTGTTCTCCGCTCTGGCCAGCAGAGGGTATTGTCGTTCCTTTTTAAGGAAATGTTTTAAATCATTTCTGATAACAAAACCCATTGATGTCTCCCCTCTGCTGCCCTTTGTAACAACATTCTCTCCACAATCTACAAAAATGGTGAGGGTCATCAAACAAAACTTTGAAAATCTGACTAAAACTACACAATCATTAAGGGATGTCAGGGTGATTGGTGCATTTAGAAGGAACAAAAAATTTGAGGGATCACCTTATTAAAGCCAAAATCACACCCTTTATTGAGCCTGATCTGAGCAGATATGGACAATTTTTCCAGCACCGAAAATGGTTGCGAAGTTTCTATAATAAAAAGGTTTTCCTGTCCAAATGTACAGGGAGTTTAAAATCTAAAAACTGTGTTTATTTAATCACTTGCAAACGGTGTGGAAGACAATATGTTGGGGAGACAAGAAACACTATTTCAGTAAGGTTCCATCAACACAAACATAATATTCTTAGAAAGAAAAAAACGCAGACCCATTTGGTTAAACACTTTATTTCTCACGGTTGGCAGACTGTTTCGGTCACGGTGTTGGAAACCAATCCCAGGTGGACGGTGGGCCAACGACGCGCAACCGAGAGGGTTTGGATTGCCAAATTAGATACTAGGCATCCCAGGGGGCTGAATGAAAAATTCAATTAATGGCTCCTAAGACCTAATATTTGATTTGAACCTGTCCCAACGCTCGACACTATACCACACCCTTTGTAATGTGTCATTTCTTTTATAACCTTACCCTTAATATTTTAACTAACCCTAACCTCTCTGAAAATGTTAGCTTATTCGGAATTTAACCCTAATTAGTCTTAACCCGGAGGGCTATCCTACACCATCTGAAATTCTAACCCTAACCACTTTCTATCCCATTACCCTAACCAGTTTAACTAACCCTAACCTCTTTGGCAATATTAGCCGTTTTTCAAGAAGTGGGAATTGGTTCCGAGGGTTCAGGAACAGTGATGGCCTGCGCATCATAAATTCTGTCGCCTTCGGCGACAGAATTTACTCTTGTTTTCCTAAAGAAAGGTTTTGCCAGGCCCACCTATTCCTTAAAAATGAATAAGTTCAATGTATTAATTTTAGAAATGTCAAATTTCTAAAATTATTTATACATTCCATATTTTAAATCTATAATGCACAACTTGCATTTCTGTAGAGTTTACCATTAAGATTTTATAAATCTCTGTACCCACTTGTCTTAAAACCTTTAAGTTTTTAGCTATTTCATTTTGAGAAAGTAGATATTGAACTTAACTTCCTATAAAGAGGGATCCAAATTTGGCATGTACTCCACAATAACAAAAATTAGTACAACATAGGAACTGGTGTGCAAAATGTGACTATTATCCTTCAAGATTACATCTAAAAATTCCAGAGACAATTGGGCTAAGGTTAGAGAAGCACTTGATCCTATTTACTTTCTGAGAACAAAAAAAAAAAAATCATTAAATATTTTTTCCACATTGGTGCACAAGTTGCATATTTTTATAGTTTAACTATGTTTATAATTCTCCTTAAAATAATTTACCTATATGTAGAGATAAGGAAGATTTAAAGGTAACACTGGGAATTCTTTTTCAACAAAAATGTTAGGGTGTTATAAATTGCTGCTGTTCTAAGTGGTTAATTTCTCTGAATAATTTTACCTTTAAAATTTTTTAAATTAAATTTCAATTTAACATTAAATTACAATTATTTTAAATTAAATATTGGGATGTTAGTTTTCCATCAACTCTAGTATAGAGTAAACTGAACATTTTGTGAATAAATCTAAAAAGATTTTTACTACATTTTTCCAGAGCACTTCTCTTTAAAGAGATGGAGCTACTGGGGGTAAATTGTGGCCAAAAAAATGGATATTGAAGGTGCCAGTTAAAGATTTGTGATCAGCAAATAGTTGGCAAATGTACTGCAAAGATCTGTGTGGCACATGAAGATCATCATGTTCTTTTTACATGGAAGCAGACAAAAATGTGTTAGCTTAGCTTGATAACTTTTAAGAGTGAAAATTTGACCCTGACATCTTACTTGAACAGAAAAAGTGTCAATTGAAGGCCAGATTCCCATATGTCAAAGGTGGAAAACTTCAACAATGCAATGCAGAGTTAAAGCACATCACTAAAAAGTAGGGTACATTTTATTAGCAAGGTGCTCTTCTAACAGGCAGATTGCAATTGTTACAAGGCTGTTTATACATAACTATTGTAACGCTATTTTTAGTTGCGCAGGTCTGACTGCAAAATGTAGTATTAACCAGTTTGTAGAATCAGAAGAAGGTACGAAATGGAGCCATGATTGGATGAATAATTAATACAACTATTGCAAAAGGGGTGTGTTGATACTGCTATTTATTGCAGTGGCAATAATAATAATGATAATAATAATAATGACGATAAACCAAAACAACAACAAACAAAAAAAATAAAGTTCTCAAAAGAAAAAAAAAAGAAAAGAGGAAACAAACCAACAAAACAATTATAATGGTAATCAGTGACACTTTAACCTAATAGAGTCCAATTGAAGGGAGAATAGTTATTTTCCCTTTTTAATACTCCTCAGAGACAGTTCAGTTCCTATATGGAAGGTGTTGTTCTGTATTCCTACCACCAGATGGTGGGTGGGTAGCTAACCATCTTCCGTCATCCAGTGAAGGGGTCCGGAAGAAAAAAACCTGACCTAAAAGGCCAGCAAACACACATTAAGTTTATATATATATAAATGTTATATTTATACAAGTAAAAAAAAAATAATTCAATACATATTTACTATGTTTTGTCAACTTCATAATAAGAAAAAAAAATCCTTTTAAAAAGTGCACTTCATAATTCAAGTTCAAAGTTTCTTAATTGACATAATTAGCAGTCGTTACAAACAACAACTAATATTGAATCAAATCAATCAATTTAAAAATGTCATTGATCAATGTAGCTACGAACAAATCATGTTGGATACCAGACTTCATTGCTGCACCAGCATAGAAAAACACCAACAAAGAAATCATGAAAAATAATCAAATCTAAAGCTAAAAAGGGAAACCTTTACATATTAAAGGTGAGGTCTTTAATTCGGCAGTAACAGTGTGACTTGTCATTAAGTAAATAATTCATAAATAGACAAAATGATGTGGCCACTGATTGTCGAGTTGGTAGCTAATGCTAACTGGCGGAGCATAGCAAAAATAACGCCCTACTACAAATAACTGAAGTTTACTCACCGCCGAGTGACGGATTGTCAGAGGAGGTGGATGCAATGGTAACTCGTTCAAATCCAGCTGTTTATGAATTACAACCTAGCGAATATTGCATTGAGAGGGAAATATTAGCGGCGCTATTATTGCAGATACTATACCACGTTAAGTCAGACAATATTCAACAACTCACCGCAAATCTTCAATCTTAGAGATTAAATGAATGATGAGTCGATTCAAAACTTCCTAGTTGTTTTATCAACAACTGACGCGACAGCCAACAGTGAGCAGCAGCCAACCCGGAAACACACATGACAATGAACTTAAAGGGATGGGCTTAAAGGGAAGATGATTGGGTCATGTCGGTCACATGGGTTACACTATACAAGCATAAGTGGAAAATGATGTAAAGTAGGTTTGGAGTGAATTAAATGTCAATATATTCAGAGATTGAAATTAACCATTTAGAACAGCAGCAGTTAAATTGGCTTAGAGGATTTTTACCATTTAGGGAAATATGTCTTAGCCTACCTGTTAGCAGTGCTTTGAATGGGCCACATTGCTGAAAAAGTTACAGCTATACTGTGTATCATTTTGTTTTGGAGATCAGAAATAACCCTAATGTGAACAGAGACTAAAGAGTTTTGGATTTCACTAATCAATTGTGAAACTGTTGTCTTTGACATTTAAAAATGAATCTCCTGATATGTTCACATTATTTTTCTCAGCAACTACATCATGTAAAAATAATTTTATATTTGTACTAATTGGGACCTAATGATTGCAGAAATCAAAGGATTTAATAATACATGCCATGCTAGAGCTCAGATCATAGGAAGTGCAAGCTATTGACCTTAACTTTAAGCTGAAGATTTTCTGAAATTAACATTCTTTTCTTCTGCATTTTAAGCTGTAGGACTAAATAGAGAATAGCAGCTGGAGTGTATGTTGCTGTGTGTGTGAGGCTATTCCTCATAGAAGACTGGACTGCATTTAAGACTCCCGAGTCCCGGAGTCACCTTTCCCACGTGCTGTTCCTATAGGCGGAACCTGGGAAGGCTGATACGTACCGCGCCCCTGGTTTCAAAAACACGCTGTCCGTTAACACCGCAAGGTGGAACCAGCATGCCCAGGAAGCAGAAGAGTTCTCCGATGATTCTCTGTTGGTCTGGTCTGAACTGAGTGCTGAAGGTCTGCTTGGTGGGGTGCTGCCTAACCAAACTAAACCGCAGATCTCCACCATGTGTTACAACTTCCCATGCAACAGAAGAAGGATGAACAAAAGCAGCCATAGCAAAGTGTTGCAACCCAACCATCCTCCAAAGAATGGAAAACCTGGACCAGCTACAGCAAGCTGTTGCCTTGCAGGTGTCCATATAGATGCTAGGATTCATAGCATCACCCCTGAAATGAGAGCAAAGAGCCATTCTAGTGCCATCATACACCGCAAGACCTCTAGAATGCCAGGTTTATGTGGTCCTAAAAAGGATTCATGACCACATTAAGGAAGTGGTGAAACTTACCCCCTACCCTGCCTTGCCAGCTAGGGAGTCATCTGTGATGAAAGCTTGTATCAGGCAGAAGTTAAATAATGCACACTCCATTCTGAGTTATGGTGCCAATTTTCTACATGTTTCCAAGCTCATTCTAAGCAATCTCATTTGAAAGAGGAGCTCATGTTATATCATAATGGTGCATGGTTTGTTTCGGTTTGCAGAAAAAACAGCTAGAACTAGACGCTAAATATGAAGCCCCACCATGCAAGGTATTATGGGTAATGATGACAGACATTTTAAAGTCTATTTATGACTTTCAGAATTTTGTTGGAGTAACTAACATTTCTAACCTTAGACAGTTGGAGATGTGTTTTGAAGCTGAGCTGTGATTTCTGTCTGAAAAACATCATTTAAAGAAAAATCAAATTAAATAAAACAGGGTTAAAAAGAGCATACTTTTAAAACAAAATTCCCATTAATTTTTCAGCCTAGTCAAAGTCTGGCTAGGAATGTTTAATTGAGCTGGGACTTATCCCTAGCCTCAGTGGTCTCTTACCTCAACTGAACCAGATTTTATTAAATTTTTATTTATTTTTGAGCTCCATTTTTTTTTTAAATTAAATCACAGCTCAGCTTTAAAATCTCATCTCTGATCCTCTGTTGGATGAAGGAATTTGATCTTAATGCTGCTGTGAAGGTGGTGAGCAAGTATAAACAAAAAAGTTTGGTGACATTAGAATGTGACCTTCTTATCTAAAGAGAACCTTTGATACTTTTTTTATTTTTTTATTTTTTATTTTTATTTTTTTTACCAGACCATCATATAGATAAGTTTTTAAGAATTAACAAAGGCACTGCTTGCAAATTACATACATTTATTTGGTTCACAAATGTGGTATTTTCAAAAATAGTGAAAGTTTATTTTATTGTACAAAATGACCACACTAAAAATGGAGGAGTCAATGCTGGCCCCAGGAAACTTATAGCTGAAAAATAGTGAAAACCCAATTAAATAAAATGTACAGATTGGGGAGGGATAATGGTAAGGAAAACACTCTAATACTGGTGATCCTGTGGGCCTGCTCCTCTTGCAAAGATCCTCTGTACTTTGTTACAGCATGTGGTGTCATGAAGTGCTTCTCATATGTGGACACTGCATATTGAAATGGTGCACTTGCACTTAGAAAACTCACATATAGTCAGAAACCACCGATCTAGACTGCAAAGAAGTGAAAACAAAACATGTTAATAACCAAACTCCCTTTTTATTCACGTAAAAAAATGATATTTTATGTAATATGTAATCAGGAGCATATCATGATGTTGAATGGTTGAGTTGGAACCAAAGGCAGAAAACCAGAGGAAGCTTGTAGAGCAAGTGTTTAATGCAGAAAGGATTGTAGTGGCAAACACGGGCTCCATCCCTTATTAGTGATTATTGATAGATTTATTGATAGAACAAATGCTATTTGTTTCAGTTCGTTATCTCAGTTAAACCCAGGCGCTCGGTTAACTGAGATGCTCCTGGAGCATACCATTTCAACTGAGAGGGGTTAATATTTGTTATATTTAAGTTAAAGTTAATTGTTGATTGATATTAGATTAGTTTGACTCAGTTCCACTATAGTTTTACGGTTCGATGGTCACCAATTAGAGTTATTTATCACACCAGTGGTTGATTTGCAATTGGGAACATTTCTTAAAAAGGGAAAGGCTCCAGAATGGAATACAGTTAAAAATGATTTTTGAAAGATTAAAGATAGTATTTGTAAATATAAAGATGGATCTAAAGATCCAAATAGTGGCAGAACAGGAGCAGCTGTGAATATCCCACACCATAAAGTCATGCTTAAAAGAACAGATCATAAAGAGATAAATATATAGTGAAATTATCTGCCTGCTTGATGATAATATTAAGGAAGAAAATAAATCTATAATTGCATCAGATTGTCAAGCTGCATTATTAAGTATAAAATTTGGCAAGTCATGTAGATTGCATTTATTGTTAAGTATTTATCACTTATTAGTTCAGCTACATAACAGGAAAAGTCTTGCTCGATTTGTCTAGATTCTTGCTCTTTAGATGGAAATGAAGGAGAAGATATATCAGCCAAACTGGCCCTGAAATTGTATATCATTAACTTAAATATTCCTTTAAGCAAAGATGAGGGGAAATCTATTTTTCCAAACAAAATCCTTAAAGTTTTGAAGGAGCAAAGACATGAATCATGACACTGGTAGAGATTTCTAAAAATCAAAAGACTGTGGGAGGTCATAAATGTTTTCGTGGAAGGCGGAAAGAAGAAGCAATCATATCTCGACTTAGGATTGGTAATACTGGATTTAATAGTTCTCTTTTTCAATATGTCTTATTAGAATTTAATAAGCATTAAGATGAACTTCAATGCTAAACAGATAAGGAAAAATATTTTCTATTATAAATCTTTTAGGAAATGAATAAAATTCTGTTAGAAAACAACTAGATTTTAAATAAAAACACAGCTTCATTAAGAAACACCGGAATATGAAAAATATGATTAGGTTATTTAATCATATTTAAAAGTATGTGTGGCTGCATGTGAATCCGTATACATACATTTGTTTATAAGTGTGTGTAGTGTGGATTTGCACACCCATACACGAGGTGTCTTATTAAATTCCCTCTGAATATCATTGATGATTGATGACCGCACTCTAGTCCGGTAGGTGGCGGTAAATGCCTCTTAAGTAGGTTGCCACCCACCAATAAAACATAAAAGAAGAAGAATGTAATTCTCTGTACTTCCAGCAGATGGCGGAAGCGGTCTACAGCATGTAATCGGCTCCTGTGAGATTAACAGAGAAGAAGGCTACTTGCGTCTGGTGAACTGATGGAAACGCGGTTCGTGTAAAACCCGCTATAACTTAAATTTTTTCCCCCCGTGGATAGAGGTGAGGAAGACGCCATTAACAGAATGAATTATTCCAGGCAGTTTCCGGTGTTTCTTAATGAACTACCGTCCAGTTTATCGCAGCTGTTGTCCGTTAAAACGACTGTAGCTAACCACCGTTAGCTGACTCGGGGTGTTCGGCCTCCCCTCTTCAATTCAATAGTTTAGAACTCCCCCTGGGTTTGATTTCTGACAAAACTGATTAAAATAGTTAATTAAGACGTTTCTGATCCATTAGCATCAGGATGAAACCTGGCCTGTGTTTGTTTTGCAGCTCCAGGTGGAGCTGAGGAAGATGAGCAGCCCAAGCTTACAGCAGCCCAGCTTCCTGCTGGTGAGTCTCAGCTAACATCAGCAAACAGCTGCAGCTCAGTTAGGATGTGATGCAAAGCTCACTTGTGTCACTAATGAAATGAAAAAAGGGAGATGCATACTGTATTTGGTCATGTTTGGGTCTACAGCATCATGCAGAGACTCCTGCACTGAACCTACTGAAAATAAGGAGCTGATTGCTCACAAGATTCTGGATTCCAGCATAAAAAAGCCTCTTTGCTGTGATTTATAGATATTCGCCAGTTAGAACTCTTTGAATATGATGATGCGTTTCAGCTGCTGAACATCTCCATGATGACCTTCCACTATGTTACTGTCTGACTCCCAGCAAAGCAATCATTAGTCAGCATCAGAAATAACAGGGACCTTGTGATAGTGGAAAGAAGAACTGTGGTGAAATAAGGCGCTGGGATAACCCCTGCCTTGAGATTATTGTTAACAAATGTCCTTTTAAGAATCACCCAAAAACTCTTAAAATTGTTGTGCTAATTTTCTTCCTGTTTTTCTATTTGTTACCGTGTTGTTTCAGGCAAACCTCAAAGCTGACGCCACCACCAAGCCTCTGATCCAGCGATGCCAGGACCTGCTGAAGATCATAGACGAGTATCCCGCGAAGGTACTTCAACATGTTTACTTAGAGATGCACAAAGTATCAACATCGCTCCGCTAAGTGAAACTAGGACGATTTTATCAACCGATGTTTTCATCTTAGTGATGACTATATATCTGAAGGTAATGTGATGATAATATTGATGCAGCAAAGGATTGTGGGTGTTTTTATCAGTAAAGGCAATATTAATTTCAATATTGAGCCAAATTTTCCTATTGGTACACCCTAATTTTATTTGATGGTAAATGGACTGAACTTATATAGAGCGTTTCCAGTAATTTTGACCACTCAAAGCGCTTTACACTAGAGTCACATTCACCCATTCGCACTCACAAACACACGCACATTCATACACCGATACGCAGACCGGTAGGCAATTTGGGGTTAAGAAGCTGGAATAGAACCTACAACCTTCCGATTGCAAGACGACAACTCTGCCACACAGCCACAGTCGCCCACAATTGATAAACCAACCTGAAATGTTTTACAGTTATGAAACAAATTCCTGGTTTTCTTCATTTTACTTTAGCTTTTTTTTACAAGTGAGAATCTGACAAGTGAGGAAGGATCTTTAAATTCTTGGATGGGTTTAAAACACAATTTCTAGTTGGGTTGCACTGACTTATCGGTACCAATTTCCTTAATTTTGAGAAATTGGTGATCGGCCGATACCTACGTGTGAAGCTGATTGTATCTCCCTTAGCAAAGGTCTAAAATGAAACACTGTCTTCTGCTCTGCAGAGAGAGGCTAGACCATTAGCCCCGCCCACCAGGTTATGTCTGCACAATTGCAGTTGACTATTGCTGGGTTTCAGATGACGTTGTACTGATTTCAGGCATTGCAGATGAGGGCCAGTAAGTAAATATCCGCCTTCAAAATGTCTAAAGTCTAAGTCCTGTGCGGTTGTTCCAACCGTTCTAATAGAGAGAATTTTCGTGTTTCGAAGGTAGTCACAAGGAAGTTAAGTTTAAAAACTTACTGAAAAAAAGAGCAGAAAAGCGGATCAACAATCTATAGCTTAAAACAGGAGGTGTGAAAACTAACACCGCCAGAGTTTGCAGCGCCACTTTCTAACAGGCAACGATCCGTCATTTAAATTGTATTTTCAGATGTTTTATTGGAAAGTACTAAGAAAGAAAAACATTCATATGTAAGTCAAAATGAGCAGTGAGTATTTCCCCACTTTCTCAGCCACCAACCATGTTTTTTTAATGGGGTTTCTGCAGATCGGAGCCAACAGTTGACCTACATTGGACCTGAATCCTACAGCGACTCAACACTAACATACAATTGCAGCATGAATTTGAGTTTACAGAAGCTAAATAAATGATTTACCAGGAGATCTAAGCACATAGAAATAACAAGGGTTAGCTTGTTGTTAGCGGTAGCATCGTTATCATAGACTGATTACTTAAAATAGCACAATTCCTTAGTCACCCGGCAGAAACGAGTCGACAGCCATTTAAGGCTTCTTTTGATCCTAAATTTTACCCAAACTGAAACTAAATAACTGTTTCCTCCAGACTTTTGGAAACTTCCTTCTGATTTGTCGTGTAATATGAGGTCTGCAGCTCCTGGTAGTTAGTTATGTGGAAATCCTCTAGATCAGTGGTCCCCAACTCCCGGGCCAGGGTTTGGGTCCGTGCACTAATTGGTTCACAGACACAAGAAATGCGCAAGAAATAATTAAATATTTACATTTTAAGTATTATTTGAGTCTGGAGGATCTGGTTGACTTGGCACAATTTAAGGATTATCGGGCATATTCATATTCAATATACCACCACTAACACCACGCACTGCAGGGCGTCGTAAGATTGTCGTAAAGGGAAAATCTGGGCAAAAACGGGCTGAGCGGGAACACAGCATGCAGAAGCATCATCTGACGTGCCGTCCCCCCTCCCCCCTCCCTTCCAAGCTGCAGCAATATTGCCGAGTCTTGACCAGTCCGCGGTAATAACTGGGGACCACTGCTCTGGATTATAAGAAAAGTCTTTTTAAAATTTTTTTTTACAGAGGTAATACGGATCATATCCTCTATTTTTTCTGTTTCAGCCTGTTTAGGGCATTAGCTATTCGCTGTGATCCGTTTTGCTCTGATTTGAACCTGAGAAATCCACTTCCTGACCCAATCTAAATTTTGTGTGTCATCCGGGTCTGAAACCTAGCAATACTCATTCCACTGTTGCCAACTTGGCAACTTTCTTGCTGTATTTTGCAACATTTCAGACAAAAATTCTGTTGCGGCCAAAATCAGAAGTGCCAGGTCAATCAATCTTTTCAAAGATCTGCAATTATAACAGAAGGATTAAATGGAGAAATGTTGAGCGTCTTCTGAAGATAAACTTTGATGCTGGTTTTACAAATAAGGAAATAATCTTTCAGCACATTAGGATTAATTTGTCATTAGCAGGAGTTGGAAATGATAGAGCAAACCCATTTTTAAAGAAAGAACCAAATGGACTGAGCTGCTCATGTCATTTGTTGATAACTAAAGAAGCTCTTTCCTAATTAAAATGAAAGTTTAAAGATGTTGTGAAATTGCCCCTTTATTATGCTAATGTTAAGACTATTTTCTCTTAATTAAACAAAAATTCTCCTATCCTGATACTTTATCTTAAAACTCACAGAATGAATGAATGAATTAAGATCCACATTTAGGAATTATTTTATTTGTAATCTATTTGTAATAAAGCAAGAAAAAAAATGTATTTCATTTTTAAGCCAATGCAGGATTTTAATAACAACTGAAGGTGACGTAATTATTTGATTATGCTATAAAATGGACCATGTGTCTGGAAAATACCAAACTCCCCTTTGAACAGGCTGCAGCCAGAGAGCAAAGCTGGATTTTCAATCATATTTACTTTGTTCCAAATGTCTCAATTCCTGCGCGCATGAAGTAATTTTGGGATGTTTCGCAGGAGCTGCATCTGATCTTCCCCTGGCTGGTGGAGAATGTGTTTGGAAGTCTGGATGGCATCATCTCTGGCTGGAACCTGCGCCTGCTGCACTCACGCAGCAATGAGTTCAGCCTGGTTCTGGACTTCCTGAGCCCGAGGTAGAACCGGTTCTGACGTGCTTTCACAATAAAACCAGGGTTTCTCACTCCTCTGTGTTTCAGTGGCCCAATGATGAAGCTGGTGTACAAACTTCAGGCAGAAGAATACAAATATGAAGTTCCTGTCAACTATCTCCCGGTACGACAGAGTTTTCATCAGATTGTTGATGGTGGAAGAGTTGGAGTTTTTTCTTATTTCAGGCTTAAAAATCAAACCAGATCCAATTTCCATCCATCCATCCATCCATCCATCCATCCATCCATCCATCCATCCATCCATCCATCCATCCATCCATCCATCCATCCATCCATCCATCCATCCATCCATCCATCCATCCATCCATCGTCTGCCGCTTATCCGGGTCGGGTTGTGGGGGGAGCAGCTTAAGAAGGGAGGCCCAGACGTCCCTTTCCCAGCCTCTTCTTCCAGGCCAGCCAGGAGACATCGTCCCTCCAGCGCGTCCTGGTTCTTCCCCGGGGTCTCCTCCCGGTGGGACGTGCCAATTTCCAATTTAATCAAATTTTTAATTTTCTAAAACAGAAATTCTTCTCAAGACATCACTTTTATTTCTATCATCCACCCTGTGAGTTTGACACTAGAGTAATAGGGCCTACAAGAATTTTTATTCATATGCTAGACTGTAGTCATAATATTAGCAGAATAACTTTGCATTCTTACCAGAAAAAACGTCTTAAGATTAAGAGAAAAAAAATTGTGGTAGTTACAATCCGATGTAAAAAAACAAAGCTGTTTCCTCAAACATTTCAAAGTTCTGCTACTGATGAGGATTCCATTTAGATTTAAACATTTTTTTTAATTCATAAATAAATTACCCATACTTTAAAACACTGCAACAATTTAAACAACTTGACTGAAAAGGTGCAGGCAGAAGGACAAAGCTGATATTTATGTCACATCAAATTAAACTACATTACCACTTCATAAATAATTACAATACACAAAACACCAAAACCTAATCCTCTTGTATATAAATCACTAAAGAGAAACATAAAAGGAAAGACAACACAATTTGAAGTTAATTACCCTAGTAATCATCAAATATTATCAGTTACTTGAAAACCTGTAATGAATGACATTCTCATAAATCCAAGCTTTCATCTTTACATAATTCCAACGACAGTAAAATATATTTTTATCTAATTTTTTAGCTTGTTTTGTAAACTCACAAGCGTGTCGTAAATTATTATCATGGCAGCGGCCATTTTGTTCTCTGCTACACTGAGAGCAAAATGCTAATAAAACTTACAGCAAAATATCACTAGGAGCTTTCCTGGACGATTAATTGTTCCAGTAATTATAGCAATAAATGATAATATTCTTGTTTTGAGATCATTTTCAAGTTGTATATTAATGATGGCATAACAACTGAAATTTACCTTCTCAAAGACCAATAAACTTAAAACATAAAAACCATGAAAATAAAGTGGAAATAAAAATTACAAAATTGTTAAAATAAAAAATATAAATCGTAAGAATAGAAATAATTGAGACAAGTCGAAGAATAAATTCACTAGATGATCAACTTTGTTCACTTTATTTTGTTATTAGAGTTTAATTTTCCTAATGTTACAAATACATAGAAGCTGTAAAACGCACTTACCAAACAAAATGGCTGCCCCGGGCGATGACATCACTCTGAACCGTACAAACAGAAGAAAAAAAGTCCATATTTTCTAAAAGTCAAACCTTCAGAAACCAGAAATTTTTTCAATAACATGTATTGATTGCTGTGCCAGAATCACTGCAGCACCTTCTCAAATGTTTTTCTTTATACACACAATATTTTAATGTATATTGGCGTAATGTGGTTTATAAAAACAGGATCTTATCTTGAGGGTATGCACAAAACCGTCATCTAATCCACGTGAACACAGCCCAACACGCATAAACTAACCCTAATTGATGTCCACCAGGAACATGGCGCATCAAACCGCCGGTCTGATGAAAACTTTCTAACAATAATATGTGTATGGGGCGTGCTGTGATGGCGTCGTGGTTCAGCACAAACACTGAACCACTGAACCAAGATGCCGACGCGGGGTCGACATCTTGCCCTCTCGCTCCGTCCCCTATTTCCTGTCAGCCTACTGTCAAAAAATACGGGCCACTAGAGACACAAAAACACTGAAGAAAATAATTACAAAAAAATCAAACTATAATAATAATATTACACTAAATAATAAAGACAGGAAAGCAAAGCCAACCCGTGTGTGGAGAAGGAAGCTGATTCCCTGGCTTATGTGTTTTATCTGAGATTCCCAGATAAAATGTGTGGCGACGTTTCCTTCATCTCTTTCTGACAAATGATAAACTACATTGAACTGCTCAGCTAAACAGTGAAATGTTTTGCTGAACAGTCCAGCGTGGAAGATCACGCTCTGTCAATGGAGAATCGATGGGTGACCCGGTCAGTCAGCGGGTCAGTTCAAAAACAACAAAAAAAACCACAACTTGTAAATATGTTTTCCTTTATGCTCTGATTAAAATCTCAAGCTACACAAAGTGCTTACTGCCGTACCGCTGCAGGCCACATAACGTTGTGGTTCATATGAACATAATGATGTATCTCGCGGTTACTGTGTGTGTTTAGGGTCCGGTGAAGGCCTGCATCCAGGAGGGCGTTCTTCCCGACTGTCCTCTGTTCCACAACAAGCTGCAGTTCCCGCTGCCGGGCGTCCTGACGCTGAACATCGCTCTCAGTATCCTTACAGGAGCTGCTGAAGGGTTTCCTGCTCATCCTCACATTAACTTCTGTTTTCAAACTCTACGTGATCACCAGAGGAAATGACTTCCTGGAAAATGAATTTATTCCTCAACTCTCTGCAGATCCTTTTGAGTTCTTCATGTTTAATTTGGCCCACTGCCTCATCGCGCCCAGGGTGAGTTTATTATCTGCGCTGATGAACTCGGGAGTTTTCATCCTGTTTTATTTAAAACTGAATGACATCTAGCGTCATTAGTGCTGCAACTAATCATTATGTTATTAATCGATTAATGTATCGAGAAATGGAGCAAAGGTCATCAGGCCGGTAATCGAACCTGTGACGTCTTTATGTTCGTTGTGCTGAACCACTGCGCCACCGCAGCAATCAGAAGCTTTTGTCACGTTGAAGGATTTTTATTTGCTACAAATTTGTTCACTAAAGGAATTCTGATATTGACTTTGAGGAAACTAAATGTGTATTTTTTTTATTTAAAACCAAATTACATTGTTTGAATCTTCTGTTGTATTCTTGATCTAGATTAAAATAAGGGTACGATTAAATGAAAAATCTGCAGAATATGTTGAATTGATTAATGGATAGAATAATCGACTTCTAAAATAATCATTAGTTTTAGCCCACAGAGTCAATCTGGTATAGAGATTGTGTAAAAAGATTTTTTCAATTTTATGCAAACATTATTTTCTGTCTTCCTGATGCTGGGGGTGAAATCTGTTCTGAACAGACGGTGGCTGCTGCTGCTGGTGGTGGAGGCAGCATCATGCTTTGGAGTCATTTCTCTTCATCTGGGATCTTGGTGTATTGGAGGGAATCCCAGTACACCAGTCAGACTGAAAGCCCCCAGTCTGACTGGAGAGGAACAGAGAGGAGCTTTTCTTCATCCCTCGCCAGAGTAGTTGTGTTTTATCAACCAATCAATCAAGTTTATCTGTGTAGCACATTGACGAAACAACGCAATTCAAGATTCATTTGGTCAAAAAACACAAAAATACAAAGCCGTTGCACATCAGATTATTGATTGTTGTTGAATTTAACAATTCAACAATTACTTAACCAGCTTAAAACTGGTTAGAGCTAAACCCAACTGGTTAGAGCTGAACCCAACTGGTTAGAGCTAAACCCAACTGGTTAGAGCTAAACCCAACTGGTTAGAGCTAAACCCAGCTCTAACCAGCTGGGTTTAGCCTTAAAGGCGCTCAGTGTTTCAGCTGTTTTTCAGTTTTCTGGAAGCTGAACGCTGTTTCTCCATGTTTGGTTCTGGTTCTGATGCAGAGCAGAACCAGAACCAGCAGGTTGATCCAGCAGCAAATCTATAATTCATTCAATGATTTAAAAACAACCAGCAGTTTAAAGTCTCAGTGAAGGGCTGTAGAACCGGGCGGCGACTCCATCTTCCTGCAGCGTTCTGGACCGTTGGTTTGTCAGTCAGACCTGCTGCAGGAATCAAAGCCCAGACGAGTTTCTCTGGATTATTTATTGATTTCCAACTTAAGCGATTATCTTGGTGCTTGTTGTGATTCCAGAACTGCCTTCAGCCGCAGCTCTGCAGCTCCACAGATACCGCATACTTCGTGCTGGTTGACCTGTACCTCAAGTACTTCCTGCCAGTTGAAGGAAATGTTCCTGCGTCTCCGTTCACCGACTTCAGAGGCTCTGTTGCGGCTCCGTCGCCACGGTAACTGTTTATTAAACAGCTTTTAACACCTGAGGGTTTTTATGGAGTAATCTTAGAAACACAGGCGTTAAACTGAGCGCTGAACACGTCAGGGAGGAGAATTAATGGTAATGACAGTTTCCTGAAGAGGAAAATGTACGAACTGGTAAAGAATGAATAAATTAATAAAGTGGTGGACAGTATGATGATGATTATGTGGGAGGCCGGTTACGTTGAGTTTGATTTCATATTCTGGCTAAAGAAAAAGTGTCAGCAGCTCTACATCCAGTAACAGTGAACAGGCTGATGGATTCATAATAAATACTTTCAATATTTGGTGAATTTTCTCTCAGAGCTTCCAGTGTGTCGTTTGCGGGTCACGGCGTCCACAGTCCGAGCCTCCTGAAGCACCACATCTTCCACCAGCCGTCGGTGAACGCAGACCCTGCAGCGCAGGAGATCTGGAGGTCCGAGACGCTGCTGCAGGTGAGAATCGATGCTGCAGCTCCGAGACGCTGCGTCCGCACACGGCTCACACTGAATATTGTAGTCGTCAATTCATCTGTCGATTATTATGATGACTATAAATCAAATAGTCATCAGAATGACTATTTGATTAAAGGAAAAATTCTGCAGATTTTTCCTTTAAGCCTTTACTAAACAATATTAGAATACATTAAGATGCATATAAATTATTACATTCTTCTTTTAAATAAGTAAATAAACATGTTATTGTCTAAAAGTCAATATCAACATTTTTTGGGAAACATTCAGCAAGAGAAAAGCTCAGGCTTTCTGCTGAACAGAAATGATTATTATTATTGATAAACTGATTCATAACTGGTAGCCAAGGTGCTAATATATATTTTGTTCAGAATGTGAACCAGCTGAGGGTAGAACAGACTTGGAGACAAAGAATTTCTCAATAATTGATTAGTCATGATTAATCGTTTCATCCACAGTTCACAGATGAAGAGACTTTAACGTTTCCTCTAATTAAAGTGAAGACGAAAACAGTTTCAGAGATCATTATTCATCAGGGATTAATAATGATCCCTGATCATTAATAACGATCCCTGATCATTATTCCTGATCATTCATAATGATGTGAAATGTGAATTTCTGGTCAGAAATTCACATTCGATTGTAATTTCTGACCAGAATTGATTTGCTGATGTAAACAGACTCCAGTTAGTGAATCAGGCCTGACTTTTCTCGTCGGGTTTAACTGCATTATAATGCAGCTGGTCAGTTATTAAGCAGACATCTGTTAGAATAAATAGCAGTTATGATTTTGTCTGCAAATTTATGAATCTTTCGGATCTGGCTTGAAGAGCGCTAGAGTCTCTTCAAGCTAAAAGCTTCCATGGTGGAGAAATTAAAATCTCCAGATTTCTGCTGAATTCAAATGTTCTGTCCTTGATTTAGTTCAGGCCCTGGAAAAAACTACTGCTGAAACCTTCTGTCTGTGAAAGAAAGCATTTTATTTCTGATAAACCTTATGCTCACAAACAACCAGTGTGGCTTCAACGGTCTGGCTGTCCTCCGGGAAGAGAGGCAGGACGGAGCAACAGGGACCCATCTGAGATCGGATCCGTTTCTGGAGGATTCTTCCTCTAAAATTTTGCGTTTTGTGTCTTCAGATGTTTGTAGAGATCTGGCTCCATCATTACTCCCTGGACTTGTACCAGAAGCTGCAGTGTCCTCAGGTAAAGGTAAGACGCGTTCCCTCGCCTCCCTCGCCTCCCTGCATCCTGCGCTGCAACGCTGCATACCGGCCGTCTATCGGCTCATTCTGACCTGCTGATATTAAAATAATTCAGTTAAAAAGCTGCAGAGAAGATCCTGCCCGTCCTCTGGGTTCACACCTTGAGCCGGATCGGGCGATATCGGGTCGGATCGGGTCTTCCGGCCGGCGCAGCAGAAATCTCTGCTTCAGATCATTCAGCAGTTTAAAGCTGCGGCTGCTGCGGTCAGGAGTTGGGCATGTTCCTGTCGCTTGCCTTCCTCTGCATGCTGCATGGCACCTGAAGTCCAGGAAGGAACTTCAGCCTGAAGTTGGTTCTGATCCAGATGGCCTCAGCTCTTCAAAATGCTGAGCAGAGAAAAGAGCACGGCAGACAATAAAGAATCGGAAAACACAGGGTTTCTGCTGCTTCTGGAGGTTTTCCTGCTTGGCTGCACCGATCGATTGATCGCTTCGGCTGATCTTATCCACCTCAAAGGTCTGAAATCTGCCTCTGGTGACATTTTGCAGTAAAGATAAAAATCCTTCTTTTCCTGTGAATCTGTTCAGACTTGATATCAAGCTGGAGTTCCTCTCATTAACACGCGTGGCGACCTGGACGGGAATCAACGTTTCCTCTCGGAGCAGTGCAGAAACTCACTGCTGGTTTCCAGTTTAAAAAAATGAAACATTCTTTATTTCATAGTTCAGAGGAAATGATCCGTCACTGCTCCGTTCAGAGGAAACTTCATCTGCTTGGAGCGGCTGGAAGGTTCTGGGTTGTTTTCACTGTTCACCCAACCCAGAACCTTCCAGCTCAGTCGGTTCTGCTCAGCCCCAGAGACGGATTTTGAGGTTGCACTGCAAAAACACAAAATGCGACCAAGCATTTTAGTTTCTGGCACAAATGTCTTATTACACATGAAATACAACAAAACTAAGTTACAATAAGTTTTCTGTCAGATGTAAGAACTTGTTTAAGTGAAAAACTCTTTGATATTCATGAACACATTATAGTTTCACTGGCGCATCATTTCACTGAAACAATCTGCTGGTGGAACTAGAACGTTTTAAAATTGATATTTAGAAATTATTCTCTGAAAACGAGCTGAACTGAGATATTTGCACTAGAAACGAGACAAAAACTGTTTGGTCAGATTTTGTTTTTGTAAAGTGAAGCTGGTTTTATTCTGTAAAAACTGGAAGCAGATGACCTTCAGGAGCTGTGAAGGTTGTCTGTCCGTCTCCATCACGGGGAAGACGGATGTCCAGCGCCGGTCCTCGGGCTGGAGTTCTGGTAGAACCGGATCTGGACTCTTCTGGTTTTTCTTCTTTAAGAGACCAATCGTTTATATTTTTCTTCTTTTTGTCTCCTGTTGTGTTTTTTTCCTCCTGAATATTTTCGGCCAAATATTTCTTTGTGGTTGCTCTCCTTCTGGTACCCCCACCCCCTCTGTGTCCCCCCTTACCCCCCTCCTCCGGGTGAACAGCTGGCGCTGCTGCAGTACCGCCTCAGTATGTCCAGCATGCCGTGCCAACCCCTCGCCCCTCCTGGCTCTGGGACCCTCCACACCTACCAAGTACTTTTACCTTTTCACTCAGCAGCACCCCCCAGGGGCCTCCTGGAGGTAAAGCTTCGGTCCAGGATCCTTCTCTGGTTAGCATGCTACATTAGCATGCGTTAGCTGCTGCATGAGGGGAGGCGGCTCGCGGTCCTCCACGCTTTAATGCCGACCCATAGCTTCAGCCGACAGCAGGGCTGAAACAATTAATCTGATTTATCGATTAGCGAAGTAATCATCAACTAATTTAGGGATTGATTAATCCTTAACTGGAGTAAACAGACTCTAAAAAAGGCCATTTGCTAAAAGAAAACAATCAGAGCAGAAATGAAACCAAACCTGGTCATAAAGATATAAACGTCTGTTCTAGAACGGCTCTCGTTCAGTTTTAGCTTCAGGTTCACATTCTGAAAAATAATCTCCTGTTAATCACCTCTTGTGATCCAAAAAGGTGATTAATGAGTAATCAACAAGTAGTCTCCAGATCAGCTCTAGGCTATGACTTTAGAAGGATTTTTAGCTGCAGATGATGAACTATTCAGTAAAGAAATGGTTTATTAATGACGTATATTGTAGCAAATTTTCATTGTTTCCTTATTGCCTCAAAATATGAACATGTGTATAATAATCTGCTGCAATGAGAGCAAAAATCCAACAAACTTTTTGTACTTTGCCGTGTCGCATTAGGAAAAGTTGATGAAAATGGGAAAAAATGTTCCTTAATTTTACAGAAAAGCTTTTGACTTTTCTAAGAGAGGCAATGCACCAAGAATGAAAAGATGCTCTGACTTGGTGAGCGCCGCCATCTACTGGACGGTCTGAGCTTTGCCACAAGCAGCAAACTGGGAGTCGAAAAAAGTTCAAATCTCCAACTCGTATCGCTGGTCCAAACTACACTTCCTGTTTCTTCCAGCTGTGCGTAGGGTCAACATTTGATGACATCATGCTGTGCAAAGCCCGGGTGGTTGGCTCCAAATCAGCAGATGGAAACGCATATAATTTGCATTTTCTTTGATGTTTTAAAAGTTTGCTTGAAATTCGCCTGGCAATCAGACAGAAAAGTAGCTAAAGATTCCTCAGAAAATCAACTTTGTTTATCTGAAAATATTTCAATTTTTTAAACAATCAGATCTGTTTCCTGAAACTTCAGTGGTTCGTTTTCAGGAGCAGAATCTCCAGATTTTGGGTCCAGGTTCAGGCCAGGCATATTTCAAAGAACCAGGTCAACATTGGCTTCATCAACCACAAAGATCAGAATTAATCAAATTTACACAAAATTCTCAAAATTTGCAGAGAAATGTAAAGAGGCACCATAAAACCAATTCACACAGTTTAAGAGCAAAAAAATGATTTGAGGTTTAGTGACTCTGTAATGAGATGAAAGTCTGTTTTTGCATTACTGTAGATTGCAAAAACACTAATCTTACAAAGCACTTTTTGTCTGGTTTCTTGTGCAAATACGTCAGTTTACTTAAAATAAGACAAAACTTACTCACAGGTAACTTTTCAGCAAGACATAGCAGCTTATTTTAAGTCAGTGATTTCTTCACCCAAAAGTTTGAGTTCAGCTGACCAATAATTTCACTTGTAACCTTGGAAAACTTTTTTCCAAGGTTACAAGCAAAAGGATCCAGTGAAACTGGAACGTTTTGGTCAAGGAATTACTGACTTTAAACAGACTCCTATATTTTGCTGAAAAGTTACCTGTGAGTTAGTTTTGCCTTATTTTGAAATATTTGCTGTATAAATGAAACTAAAATACTTGGTAAGGTTTTGTGTTTTTGCAGCTTCATGGTTTGTGCAGAGAAGGATCCTCGACAGCAGGCGCAGTCCTGCAGCACAGCTTTGGATCTTTGGCCGCATTGCTTGCGTTGATGCATGGCCGTCTGTCCGTCTTCCTGCTGTCGCTGCAAAGCGCATGTAATGCCAGTAACAACAACCATCTTTGCATGAGTTAATGTGTTTGTAATTGGCTGCAGATGGGATTGCTGCGGAAGCTCAAGCGTTGCATCATGCTGCTGTAGCAGGAAGTGAGGTCACACTGCTCATCCTGCTGGACTTTGATTAAAACAAAACTATCGACAGATTCTTAGAAGAACATCTGAAACGAACATCAACAACTAAATAAAAACTACATTTTCTGTTCTTAAAACATTTTCTGATCCAGAATCGGAGAGTCGTGAGTGTTTGAGGCATGTGACCTCACTTTGGGGCGGGACCTGCTGTGATTGGCTGCTTTGTGGAGCTGGTGGAGATGATTGGTGGTGTGGATCGCTGTGACTGGCTGTGTTTCCAGGAGCCCTTCAATCCGTCAGAGGAGCATGTGTTGGTGGTGCGCCTACTGGTGAAACATCTGCACGCCTTCTCCAGCAGCCTGAAGCCGGAGCCGCCGCCTTCGCCGGCCCACTCCCCCCCCCACACCAGCCCGCTGGAGGAGTTCAAGAGGTCAGCGGCTCAGAAAGGCCCTAGCAGCCATGTTTACTCAGGGTGCAAACTTATATACTGCATATATATATATATATATATTCTGATAAAGTCAGAATTTCTCCTAATTTCATGCATCTAAAACTAAGGCCTTTAAAAAGTCGAGCTAGCTCGATAGTTTCTTGCATCTGTCTTAATTTGGTGCAAATTTGTCACCAGTTGCCTGGAAGCCGTTTGTTTTTGCCACAGGGTCACTTCTGTTGCCGACCCAAAAGACTTTAATGTACCAGCAAAATTGGAGGATATTTTTGTTAAATTGGTGTTTTGTTTTCAGATCAGTCGAGTGTTTAGGGTGAAACATTTCAAAACCTTTTGTTCTAGTTCACCTTAACTTGTCTCTGCTGTAAAAAAAACGTTACAACAAAGACATTATTAATAACAGTATAAATGAGATTATATCATTTGAATTGAAACTATAGTTTTTATCTCCTAAGTGTTTTGCTGGAAAACTTTGAAAACCTCCTGAGAATTGTTTGAATTTTGTTGTGTGAAAAGTGAATGAATCTTGCTAAGTAATTTGGTCAAATATTGAGATGCAAGTTTGATGTGTGTTTCTGTGTTTGTGGTGCGCTGCTGCAGGGTGGTGGTGCAGCGCTTTGTGCAGCAGAAGCTCTACCTGTTCCTGCAGCATTGCTTCGGACACTGGCCGCTGGACGCCTCCTTCAGAGCCGTAAGTTACCTCAGGATGAACCGCGGCGTTTCGCTTATTACCAGCAATATAACATGATCAATCATCACTTCAAACCCAGTTAGGCTGAAATTAAAATATTTTTAGCAGAACTTATTGGTTCACTGAAGGTCTGAGATTAATTTAATTTAGGAAAAGGCTCAAACAACTAGAAAATTGAGAAAAGTAAATATTTTCAGTATTTTTTTCACTCATTTCAGTGAAACTCTTAAATTATGTTGATTTATAAGTACTTGAGTGAAATATTCAGTTTTTATTTCAATTTACAGAATAAAACCCCAAAATTCAGGATCTCATAAAATAACACCAGATCAGTATTTTCTTTTAAAGAAACATGTTTTGAAAACTAAGGCCTGGTCTGGGCTCCTCCATGCGGCGCAACACGGAGGAGAGCTCATCTTCCTCGAGACCGGCCCTGTGCCTGGAGTCGCCATGGTGATTGAAGCAGCTTTTGGATCAGTACCAAGTCCCGCTGGAAAAGGAAACCAACTTTTACCATCCAGCTAGATGTTTCCAGCTCAAAGCTGTTGGTGTGAAAAATTCTAATGTTCTGCTAGACGGCTGCGTTTTCTTTGGACTTGAGAAAACCCGGTGGACCAGAACCAGCAGATGACCCAGATGGAGCTGACTGTAGAAGCTTCACTCTTGACCTCCAGCCTCTGGCACCTTGGTGTCCAGATCAAATACAAACTTTACTTTCATCTGAAAAGGAGACGTTTGGACCCTGAGCTACAGTCGGGTTCTGGTTCTCCTCAGAACCGGATCCATGTTTTGGATCCGTCTGAGCAGCCTCAGTCCGTTCCTGCTGAAGCTGCCACAGATTCCTGAAGCACCGTGGTGCTGGTGAACCTTTTCCTTCCACTAAACTTTCCATGACCACGTTAGAGTAATGAGACACTGAATCTTTCAGAGGGTTTTCATTCTCTGAACAAAAATGATTGAAATGAGAAGAAATAAAGACCTGAGGTCAATAATTTGAGTGTCACTAAAACTGTTGAACTTTTCCTCAATATTTTACCGTTTAATGATTTCTTGTCGTGTTTCACTGAGGTAGAATGTCATGGCGATAAATGTCCTTCAGGTGTTGGAGACGTGGCTCAGCTACATTCAGCCGTGGAGATACACAGGAGAGAAGCCCAATGCCCAACCCGACCAGAACAGAACCGTGCCGGACAAATGGTGAGTGGACCTGCCTGGCGTTTCTGGTTGGTGCCGGTTCTGTTTGCTGACCGGACCTCTGCCACAGGGAGCCGTTTGTCCACGAGAACCTGCTGCTCTACACCAAGCTGTTCCAGGGCTTCCTGAACCGGGCCACACGGACCGACCTGGTCAATACCAAGAACGCCCTGATGGTGTTCCGGGCCGCCAAGGTTCTGGCCCAGCCCAACCTGGCAGACATGATCCAGAGAGGTGAGGTCCATGTAGAGCAGTGAGTGATCTGGACGCATACATCTATAATCAGAATGGAAATCTCAGTAGCGCTCTGCTCTCACTCAGCCTGACCTCGGCTCAAACCGACCAATCACAGACCGGTCGCTGTCGTCCAATCAGATTATTCCTGGGAAACGCTGCGAATACTGCAGCAAAAGTCCAAAATTAGGATCAAAGCAGGAGAATAAATTACATGAATTTTGTGCTGATAATTGTTCTTAATATTACTGTCAAGTTTTGGAGAGTAAGAGATGAACTGAATCATTTTTGTCATCTTTAAGCTATTTCTATATTCTTGTATTTTTGTCCAGTCGTCTCCTTGTATTTTTTAATAAACATGTTTCTCTATTGAATTGTAATATTTTTCAGTTTTTGAAATGAGATTGTGACTTGTGCTGTATTGAAGAGTCGGCGTAATTACATTGTCTGTCAGTGTCAAATTCAAAAGAAAAACTTTATTCGTCAGTTTGTTTGTTGTCGACGTGATGTCACCGTTTCCATCCCGTTGGCCGGATCCACAGGGGTCACAGACCTCCTGACACACACATGGCTACAAACACACACTCCCTGCATGCATGGCCTACACACACCCTAACCCTGGCATGTCGTCTCCAGATGTTGCTTGTATGTGCCGACGTTTCCTAATGAGATATTTAACAAATCTAATGAAAATGGTAGCGCCTCCTCTGCCTGTCGGGTTATTTGTCTGTTTACAGAAATGACATTTTGTTGTGATTCTGGGCAAAAATAAAATAAAGCATTTCAATTCTTAAGAAATGCAGAATTAGCTAACCCAAGCATGTTTGCATTTCTTAACTAAATATTCAAGTGATTTTATCGTCCTGCTTTGCTCCCAATTCAGGATGTTTGCTGCAGTATTCACCGAGCGAGCATTTGAGATTTCAATTCTAATTACTGCGCGTTAACATAGATGTATGCTCCCAGATCCGCCTCACCGCGCTCCACCATCGACCAGCGGCTGAACGATCAGGCGACTCTTTGTGTTTCTGCCATTTCTCTCCAGGTGAGCAGCTGTTTCTGGAGCCGGAGCACGTCCTGCCCCACCGGCAGCCCCGCGGGTACCTGACGCCGGGTCAGGGGGGCAGCTACCTGTCTCCACGGCAACGGATGGTGACTGACACGGCGTTCAAGGTGAAGAGTCACGTGTATTCCCTGGAAGGACAGGACTGCCAGTACAAGCAGATGTTTGGCTCCGAGGTCCGAGGAGCGGTGAGTTACCGGCGTTTCCGCTTCAGGTCTGTTTGGTCTGGCAGGTCGCTAACCGTGTCACCGCTCGCCCTGCAGGTCATGAGGTTGATTCAGATCATCGCGCAGGCCCGCCACACGGCCAAGCGGATCTCGGATCAGTCCAGCGAGGCGGCGGCCGGCGGCTCCTTCCTGTCCTGGTTCAGACTCGCCTCCCCGGACCTCAGCAGCACGTTTCCCGGCGCCGAGCCTGAGGACAGCGGCGAGTACCTGAAGAAGACCCATGAGTTCCTGGACCGGGCCCTGGAAAACCTGTGTCATATCTTTAAGGTCCGGTCCGGTTCCTCATCCCTCAGTCTGTAGAACCGGGTCGCTGCAGCGCCTCATGTCTCGCCGTGTTTGTGTCGCAGCTGAACCAGAACCAGCTCGCCCAGCTTGTTGCCAACCTGGGCGCCGCGCAGGACGACGGGTGCGCCAACCAGCTGCCGGACTGCGTCCAGGGCGAGAACGGGCCGGTTCTGACGGACCTGGGCCGGAGGCAGGTTGGTACCCGACCCGGCAACAAGAGGGTGGAAGCCAAAGTTTGGGTCATGCTGTTAAAAATAATTTATGAACGTTAGAGATTCTTTAGTTGGAACTGGGGAACCATCCAGAACCAGAAGCCGGATCAGTCAGCCACCGAACAGAAGAAACTTCTCACACAGCGAGGAATTGATCACAAACGCAAAAATAATGAATTCAGTTAAAGGACAAAACAGCCCAACGTTACACCTGAATTATCCCGTAAATAATGAATAGCTACAAGTGGAAAAACAAACGTGTGTGTGTGTGTGTGTGTGTGTGTGTGTGTGTGTGTGTGTGTGTGTGTCTGTGTGTGTGTGTGTGTGTGTGTGTGTGTGTGTGTGTGTGTGTGTGTGTGTGTGTGTGTGTGTGTGTTGTGTGTGTGTGTGTGTGTGTGTGTGTGTGTGTGTCTGTGTGTGTGTGTGTGCAGATCATAAACGGCCTGCGCCGCTTTGAGGTTCAGTACCAGGGTGATCCGGAGCTGCAGCCAATCAGGAGCTACGAGAGCGCCCTGCTGGTCCGGCTGCTCTACAGAGCATCATCTCTGCTGAACAACAGGGTGAGTCCAGTCCGGGTTTTTGGAGCATCCGTTCCGGGTTCTGGGGCGAGTCGCAGCAGAACTCTGAATCAACTGAGTCCATTTGGCAGAAAGAACCTGGTGGATCTTATCAAAGCTTTTTTCTCATTGAAATGACTTTTTCCTCTTAACTTTAAAACAAGTTTCCAGTAAAATTTTATTCTTTCAATGTTATGATTAATTAAACTGAACTTTTCATAGCCTTGGTACTCCGTCGTGCAGAAAGGCTGATTGAAATTGAAGTGTTTTTATGAAAATATTTTTTCTTCTTTGTAATTGCATTTTTGGAAGGGTTTTATTTTTTGGCCATAGTGAGAATAAATTCCCGTTCTGATCAGTGATCGTTTCTCTCTCAGCTCCAGGCCCAGATGGGCGCTCTCTGCTCACGCTCAGACTTCCTGGGTCGACTCGGCCGGCGATACCTGACCGACTCGGACTCCTGCGTGCAGCTGCGGCGCTGCCCGATGTCCCGACGGGTGCTGGAGCGCCGCCAGCAGCCACGGCTCAGCCTGCGGCCGCTGGCCAGCTACCAGACGCTGTTGCTGCTGCTACTCTTTTACGCACTAGGGGAGCTGCTGTCGTTCGGGCCGCTCTGCAGTACAGCCCTGCTCCTGACGGGGGCGCTGCTGTATGGTGTCCTGATGACGCTGTGTGCTGAAAAACTGAAAACGCAATAAAACGCCAACTAGCTGAGCTTCTGACTTGGTTTAAGCTCTACTGCGTTAGTGTTCGCATGAGCCACAGCTCACGCCGCCATTTTTCTGATGTAAATACTTCTTTATTTTGTCCGTTGAGCATCTGGAAACGGATGCAGGCCAAAAGTTTTTAAGTGAATAAAGTATTTTTCTCAGTGAAAACAGAGTTTGTGTGAGAAGAGATTTATTTTAAAGGGGATCTGTTCTGCAGTAGGAAGGCTACTTCAAATAGCCTTGATAGTTAGTCACTGAAGTAACTTATCTGCGATCTACTAATACCACAAATGTGTAAGGGATGTTGGGCCTGATCAGAGTGAATTTGTGGGAGCAAAAACAGAGGAAAGAATAGAATTTAATATAGAGAACTTTATGGAACCATGTTTAAAATGTGCATGCTTTTGGGAAACAAAAACATTTATGAATATGTTCACTTATGAACATATTCATGAACTTTTTAACTTTATTTTTCAATCTTATTGTAGAATAAATAAGACATGAAGTTTATCTATTTATATCTTTTAATCTCTGTAGAATAACATGAAATAAATATTAATTTTTGCTTGAGATTGTAACACTGGGTTACACAAAATTTACATTTTGCACATTTTTTGTTTTTCCATTTGGGTGTCTAAGTAAGTTAAGGTAAAGTAATTTTATAGCACATTTTCAGCAACAAAGCAATTCAAAGTGCTTTACATGTGTCAAAGGAAATCCAAACAAAAGAAAAGTAAGAGAAAAATAAAAGTATATGACTGCATACTGGTTCCCCATATTTAGAAAGAATGAGTCTTTATAAACTAGTTGGGGTTATGAATTTACTTTATAACTAGTGACAACTTCATTGATCTGATGAAACTAGAAGTTGGTTCTCCCTGTTTGGTTCTACATAGTAGATGGTCCTAAATGATGACCTAAGGTAAAGAGTCGTTTTTCTGCATTATAAGTTTTTTTCTAATTCCTTCTCTGGATTTAGAAGTACTCCATAATTTATAAGCGAGAAGGAATTTCTCTGAAAAAACTAATAGGAGTTTCTCTGCAGAGTAATCTTAAAAGTATAATATTGGTTTAAATAGTGAGTACTCCACAATTTATAAAAGTAATGAAATAAACCAGACAGGCAGGGCAAGAAAAAGACACATCAGGGAAGTATGCACATCGAGCATCATTCAGATAATACATGAGTGAAAGGTGACTTTAAGTAGTGCATCTATTTTGTGTGTGTGTGTTGCAGTTGTATGACTGAAACCACGCAGCTGATCTCCCAGGCAACAGTCTGATATGATGGTGTTATCTAGGAACAAGTCCTTGGGACCACTCAGCTCAGGAGAGTCATGTTCTCATGTCTTCCAGGACAGGAGAACATCTCCTGGAAGACATGATATAGTTACATCAGATCAGATCTGTAGTTACATTGTAGATAACTAAAAATGCATATTAACTAGACACACTTTGACTATTCAAAATGGTAATTTAAAGATATCTGCATTTGCATTTTGACAAGTCAAAATTCCTTTCAAGATATTTCAAATTATGTCAGCGGGTCTGTGTTGACGGGACGCGTATCCATAGTTACAATTTAACTATGTATTAATGTAATTAAGACTAGTCAAAATTACATCTTTAGATATCTGATTTAAGAATTGCATGCAAGGCCCCTTTGTGCTGTAAAATAGTTGGATGCAGAATTTTAGGTTTCCTGCACAAAAATGTAGGTAAATGCCACAATGTAGAAAGAGCTCAGCAATGCGGAGGAAGAAAAGGTTGCATCTTGAAAAATCTTACTGAACTTTCAAAATGCTGTCAAAAGTCTGACGTTTTGACAAAATATTAATTCAAGATATCAATTATGACATTCTGACTTGTCAGAATGTTATTTTAAGATATGTCAAATCGAAAAGTTGTGTAATTAAATTTATCTAATTCATTTTGAGATATATTAAAACTAATTTTAAGACATTTTACCATTCAGGATATCTCTAGTTTAGTTTTGCTTAGTCATTATTTGCTTTTAAGAAAACTATCATTTAATTTTCACTCGTCGATTCCACATATCTGCTGTTTATAAATACATTCAAGATATCTTTAATTTTGTTTTACTGGTTAAAACAAAATTAGAGATATCTTGAATTTACTTTATAACTAGTGATAACTTCATTGTATGTACCTGAAATATGCTTAATAGTCAGTAATTGTAGATATCTTGAATTGAAGTCTGTGGTAAATCTGACATAATTTCTACTTGTCAGAATCTAATTAGAGACATCTTAATACGACATAAAGCAATTTCAGGTATCTGGAATGTAAGGGAGATAAAAGCAAATTTATGTTCAAACAGCCTGCCGTAATCCCAAAGGTTTCCTACTGAAGTGACCTCTTTCTATCTAAGCTGACAAGCTGCTTCTGTCTCGTCTGTTTAGGTTGACGAACGTTTTCCAGCACTTTTCCTCTTCAGTGTAAGACTATGGCAATGTCCAAACTTCCCCATGTTCAGCCAAAAGAACTCACTGGCCAAAACAATGAACAATTTGTAAATTAAAATCACAAACATTCTAAGGATTTTTTACTTTTAAAATAAGCTCAAATCGGTTTAATATTTACATTTAAACCGATTTTAAAAATAGGAAATGGATGTGTATATTATTTCAGATCCAAAACCTTAAATAAATAAAAGAAAAAAATATATTTTTGTTTTTATTCGTTTGTGTTTTTGTTGTTGTTGTTGTTGTTGTTGTTGTTATTGTTGTTTTCATTTTATTGAATAATTTTCGTCATTTATACTGTCAAAGGTCCTGATGTTGAATAAAGTTTTGCAGGGTTAGAAAAAGAAATTGACGCGGCTGCCGCTGATTGGCCCAACGGTGTATCACGTGGTGAGGAAGTGAAGGGTCCTGATGTGTTTCTGGAGTGCAGGAGAGTTCCGATAAGACTCTGCGGTGTTCGGCTGGATTTCCTGGTCGAGAAAATGGACACATTAAACAAACTGAAGCAGTTTGACGCTTACCCTAAAACTTTGGAGGATTTCCGGGTGAAGACGTGGGGAGGAGCGACCGGTAGGAGGCTAACCGATCCGAACCGCGGGGCTAACGGCTGCCGCTGGTACCGACAGCGGGGAAACGGTTCTATGGATCAGAGCATATTCCACTCGTTACAGTTTAATTAGCCTATTGCAGCTTCCTGCTTTTCTCAAGGAAACCTGAACCGCTGTACTTTCTGGGAGTTTATTTCACAGAAATAAACCCACTGAAGCGGCTGTTGACACAAGAGGGTTAACTGTATTTATTTTCTTTTATTGATGGAGCCTGCAGTTTGTTAGGGTTAGTCTAGCTGTTATATCATCAGCTAGAATAAACTAGACTATTCTTATTTTCCATGTCAAATAGATGTTTTTGTCTTTTAGTCAAACTGAGTAAAACCCCTTTCAGCTGAGACCTGGCCAAGATACCATGGCAACAGAAAAGCAAAAAACATTTCAATGAAATTACAAGAAATGAACATGAAACAGCTCCATGTTAACGAATTACCTTCAGTGACTCAGTTTTCATTCTAATGCACTCAATGAAGTTCACTGTCATTTTTACTAATCCTGCAGCTTGGAGAGCATAAAAATTCAGTCAATGTTTGTTCTTCCTTTTTCTACTTTTTTAGACATTCAGGGTTGAAAATATGTCTTGAATGCTGCTCATGCAATCACGAACTGGGATTTCTCAGAATAAACAAACAAATGTGATGGGCTGCATTAATAAAATGTCCCGTTTTAAATATATTCTAATATATATTCTAATCTCTAAGGATGATGAGAATTTTATTGAAAGTTATTCAACAATATTTAGGGTGGAGTGTTTTTAAAAAATACAAGAGATAAAAACTGGTTATAATAAATAACCCAATTAGAACAAATGAACAGATATTAGATATAATTAAATGAAATGGAGAAATACAAATCTAAAGATTTTTGACTTATTAAAATGTATGTTATTAATGCATTAAATAATGTATAGAAATGTATTTATTCCAATTTTGTAAAGAAAAAAAAAACAAATATTTTTGGAGAATATTTATTGGAAAATAAAAGGCAACTTTATTTATCACACCTTTCATAAACATGGACATTAAACGTTCTTCACAGGAAAATAAAGCAACAAAGAAAACTACATGAGAAACTAGAAATATCTCCATCCACCCATCCGTGTTCCTCTGCCGAGGTCGGGTCGCGGGATCAGCAGCCTCCTGGTCCAGCTCCTCCAGGGGAATCCCCAACATGTCCTGGGTCTCCCTCTGGACTCCCCACCAGGGAGGCGTCCATCCCGACCAGACGCCCCTCATCTGGCTCCTCTCGACGAGGAGGAGCAGCGGCTCGACTCCGAGTCGTTGCTCCTCCTTGCTCTCAGGGAGGGGCCAGACGCCCTGCGGAGAAAATCCATTTCGGCCGCTTGTGTCCGCGATCTTGTTCCTTCGGACTCGACCCAAAGCTCATGACTGTAGATGAGGGTGGGAACGTAAATCGGCCGGTAAATCGAGAGCAGTACGGCGCCGCTTCACGGCAGACGCTGCTCCAATCCGCCTGTCGACCTCCCGCTCCCTTCTTCCCTCATTCGTGAACAAGATCCCAAGATACTAGAACTCCTCTACTTGAGGCAGGATACCCCCCCCTCGACCCGGAGAAGCTCTCTACCCTTTTCCGGCTCAAGACCATGACCTCGTTCTTGGAGGCACTGATCCTGATCCCGGCCGCTTCGCACTCTGCTGCGAACCGCTCCAGCAAGAGCTGCAGGTCACGACCTGATGGAGCCAATAGAACCACATCATCCGCAAAACGCAGAGATGGATCCTAAGGTCACCAAATTGGATCCCCTCAACACCTGGGCTGTCCTATAAACTCTGCTTTAGAAATATCTTAAGTAATTTTAAACATCAAATGAAATAAATATTGAAATGGAAGTTTAAAATCCAGGATGATTAACGTGACCTTTGACCTTTCAGGGAAAGCTACAGTAATGTTTCTGGAACTTCTCAGGTTTTCAGACAGATGAAAACTGGGTTCAGTGGTTTTGACCAAATTTAAATTTAGTACCACAAAATGAAGGTTTCAAATCTGTAAAATAAAGATCCATTCATTCACACAATGGTTGCTGCCAACCTGAGAAATGTTTCCACCTTGTGTCTCTGCAGTGACCATCATCAGCGGCGTCATCATGTTCGTTCTGTTCGTCTCTGAGCTGCAGTACTACCTGACCAAAGAGGTGAGCTCCTCAATCCGTCCTCTGACCGGTTCGGTTCGCTCGCTGACCGGACCGATGCTGTCCGTTTTATTGGACGGGAAACTGCAGCATTTCATCAGGAAGTCTGTTAATCGATCAGGATTTGTTTCTGCAGAGATTTGCTGCTTTCATCTGTTATCAGACGATTTACAGATTTTTATCTCATGTTCAATAGAAAACTAAAACGACTAAACTTTTCACCAGAACTTTATAAAAATGAAACATTGAGTCGTTTTCACCAGGGAAGCTGAGTTGAAACCAACTGAAACTGAGTCTCGGGAGCAGCAGCAGTGACCTTTAGCCTCCAGGTGTGTTTCCTGTCGGGCCGGTTGGGTCGGATGAACTCGGGTTTCTTGGAAGGAAACGACTCAGGGTTTTGTTGCAGTTCTGGGCTGGAACGTCTGGGAACATAAAGTACCCTGAAAAGTATTTTTCTTCATGGATTTCTGAAGTTTTTGCTGCTTTTGTCCAACTTGAATATGTCAGATGGTCAAAATAGTTTTGATATGTGTTGATCCACTGATCTGCTTTAGGATTAAATGTGAGCGTGATTTTAGACTCCTAACAGCTGAGATTTTCCTCCAGGGTTTTCCTCAGATCCAGTCTACTCTTTCTGGTTTGGACCTTTTTCTTGGTCGCATGAAGTAAACGAAGCAACACATCTTGTAAAACGTTTAGTTTTTCTCTCTTTCTGTAAGTTAGGCTATTGATGTATTTTTATCCATCTTTTGTTCCTCTCATCTCTTTATTTCCATCTTTCTTCTTCTTAGGGCTGCAGCTAATAACTATTTTAGTCATTAGTCTAGTGATTATTTTCACAAATAATCAGATAAAAAACTGGAAATAGATTAGAAATGCACCAAAATATGCAAATAAACAAATAATTAAAATCTTTTTAAAATATTGTCTAAAAGTTGATATCAGTATTTCTTTTTATCATTTGCAGCAAATTATGCAGATAAAAATCGTTCAACATGAGAAAAGCTCAGGCTGAATGTCAGAGAAGAGCTGATCAGGAGATTATTATTGATTAACTGATTAATAACTGGATGCAAAATGTTCTTAGATTTATTTTTTTAAAGATTTGAAGCAGGTGAAAAAAAGATTTGTGATTAAAGAAGGTTGTTTTTATCTTGACGTTTGTTTTTGTTCAGCTAACATTTAATAAATTAGTGACAATCATTTCAGCTCTGCTTTGTCTTCCTATTGGAAATAAACTCAAAGCATTTCTATAAAATCCAGCAGAGCGTCGCGGTGAAAGCCATTTTCTCTGCCTCGTTTCTTTTTCTCAGTGTTTGTTGTGTTGCTGTGGACAGTTTGGCGTTCACGCTTCGTGTCGTCCTTCAGGTCCACCCGGAGCTCTACGTCGACACATCGCGAGGAGACAAACTCAAGATCAACATCGACGTCATTTTCCCTCACATGCCCTGCGCCTGTAAGTGCTGCCGTTTCTCTGCTGTCTGCGGCTGATGGCGACCGCCGCTCACCACCGTGTTTGTCAGATCTCAGTATCGACGCCATGGACGTGGCCGGAGAGCAGCAGCTGGACGTCGAACACAACCTGTTCAAGCAGCGGCTGGATAAAGAGCTGAAACCCGTCAACACAGAGGCAGAAAAACACGGTACGCTTCATTCCAAACACAAACCAGTTTGGGTTATTTGCTGGACAAAATGGAGAGAATCTGTAAATGTTTCGGGTCGGCAACCCCAGGTGATGTTTGCCTATGTAATAATTAATCATTGTAATCAATCATTTCCTGTTAATAAAATTGAAATACTTTATGCTAATAAAGTATTTCATTATTAAAATGAAAGGGTTAGGGTTAGTGGAATTAGTGGGTTAGTGGAGTTAGTGGAGTTAGTGGGTTAGTGGAGTTAGTGGACTTATTGGGTTAGTGGAGTTAGTGGGGTTAGTGGAGTTAGTGGAGTTAGTGGGTTAGTGGAGTTAGTGGGGTTAGTGGAGTTTAGTGGTGACGGAGTTGGTGGAGTTCCTTCACCAACTCCGTCTTTGTGAAGGAATGAATTTGGCAAAAGAAACATTTCACACAAGAAATGATAACTTTTGTCTTTTAACCATTTTCAAGTAATATAATGATGATTTCATAATGATGCAAGTTCATCGTTTCAAAGATCAGTAAACTTTACTTTGTAAAGAACACTTAACATGTAACTGGAAGAATTTTTAAAAAGTTCAAAATAAACAAAATGACCAAAAACAATATATAAAAATAAAAACTACATACAATCAAAACCTTGAAAGAAATGAAAATTATCAGTTAATCATCCAAATGGAAATGATGAAGTTAGCTGTGCAAAGCTAACGTTTTAGCTAAAGACTTTAAAGTCAGGTGATCGCACAGCAAAAACAAAATCTGACCAAGTATTTTTGGTTTAATTTCCACTGTAAATATCTCATTACACTTGAAATAAAATCAAACTAACTCACAAGTAACTTCAGCAAGATAAAGGAGCTCGGTGGAAGAAAATAATTCCTTAAAAACTTGTTCCACCGCTGGATTATTTTATTCATAACATGACATTTTCCCAGGCAAAACTGAAAAAATCTACGAGTGGAACTAGAATTTTTCAACAATATTACAAAATTATTACTGAAAATAAGCTGCTAGGTCTGCTGAAAAGTCACTTGTGAGTTATTTGTCTTATTTCAATTGCAATGATATTTGCAGCAAAACCCAAACAAAATATTTTCTAAGATTTTGTCCTTCTGCAGTGAACTTTCTGGATAAGAGACGGCATGAAGCTAACATTGTTTTATAGTCACAGATGGTTCTGTGTTGTGCAGAACTGGGCCAGGCTGAAGACGGGGAAGCGTTCGACCCGAGCACTCTGGACCCAAATCGATGCGAGAGCTGTTACGGCGCCGAGACTGAAGACCTGAAGTAAGAAATGCCGCCGCTGCTGGCCGCTGGGCCTGCTGGCCGCTGGGATTACTGCTGCTAATTGTGTTTGTGCAGGTGCTGCAACACCTGTGACGACGTGCGTGAGGCGTACCGGCGGCGCGGCTGGGCCTTTAAGAGCGCCGACACCATCGAGCAGTGCAAACGCGAAGGCTTCACGCAGAAGATGATGGAGCAGAAGAACGAAGGCTGCCAGGTTTACGGCTTCCTTGAGGTCAATAAGGTCAGACCTTCACGCCTTTCCAGTGGCGGGCAGTTACTGTAATCTGATTACTTTCTTCAAGTAAGAAATTACAATTGCAAAAAAGTAATGAGATTGCCTTTACTTCCACCCAAGCAAACATTACAAAACCCAGATTTTGTTAGCCTCTCATCACATATTATGTGTGTCGTCATGGTAACGGGCAGGTGTGTAGAACAGCGACAGGTAAACTGGAGCGCACTAGTAAACATCCTCGTCGCCACAGTGTCCATGTCACAAGAAACGGTTTAAAGTGATGAAACGGTACGATGGCATATGCAGACAGGAAGTGATCTCGATCTGTTCTGGCAGAGCCAGACGGAGATTTCATTCAGCGTTTCTGCTGCTTTGATTCCGACTGGCATGACAGCTGCAAAATTGAGAATTAGGATTGTTTTCATTTCCTGGTTTACAGCAAATCAACACAAATGTAATTTTGCCAAATGTTGCTAGCTAGCATGGCTGCAACAAACAGGAAGTAACGGTGGCTTGCTAGCATGGTGGAGGGATGGCTCTCCCCTCTGAGCCAAAGGTTTGGAGTTTGAAATGTTTCAGTTTGGTCACTCTGGGAAGGACGGGAAAGTTTTGCTACATCTGAACTTTTCTTTCTTTTCTACATTGAGTCTTTTCAGAAAATGCCAAAAACGCCTCAAACTTTTTAACAGAGTTGAGACTTTTTATCAGATTTTGTGATTTCCATCAATCGTCTCTGAAGCAATGCTTCAAAATGTGCGTAAAAAATTTTGATGGAAACAAATTCCAGCTGTGTGTCTACCAGCTGTGGTTTCTCTTCATACTAGTCGACACGCTGAGCTCTGCCCACCTACAGGTGGCGCTGCCGCTGCTATCTTTGCTTCATAACAGAAAGTCTTAGATTTCAAATTAAAAGCTTCTAGAAAAGCTGATCAGCTTTAAAAAGTAGTAGAATTAAATTTTAGTTGCATTTATTTTGATTGTTGAAAGTGCTAGTAATTGTTTTACTGATGATTTAAGGCTTTTAAGCATGATCAGCATCAACATGTCTTGAGTCTACATATATTTTATATTCATAGTTGTTGTATTTTTCTCATTTAGAACAGTAAATTTGATCCTGAGTCATTTCACTTTTTGTTTCAGGTGGCAGGAAATTTCCACTTTGCTCCAGGAAAGAGTTTCCAGCAGTCGCATGTTCACGGTGAGAACGTTTCCTCTGAGCAAAGCCTTTAAACGCCCTTTGTTTTGTTTTACTCCGAGTTATAGATGCATATAAAAATCATTGAGTTCAACAGTTTAATCTAATTTCTGTTCCTCAAAGCAAAATGAAGAAAATATAAACCATATTAGAAGTTTATTTATTCCCTCCATCAGAATAAAGAGCGTTTGTTTTCAAAGCTCTGACTGCTTCTCATGTTCATCCATGTGTCGTCTTCGTTCCACCCTGAACAACCTCGCACCCCCTGCTGGTGGTGGCGAGTCTCTACATGTCACATGAACGTCTCCTTCCCCACTCAGCTCCTGCAGACTAGCGGCAGCAGCAATTACCAAACGTCTGCTGAGCTCATCATACGAACTAGCGCCAGTCATTTCAAAGTCCTGCTGATCATTTGATTCTAATGTGTTAAATATCAATCTGTAAATCTTACATTATAGCATAACATTAAATGAAGCTCTGCTGCTTCATTCTCCTAATATTACGATTTTATTCTCATTATTTTGACTATATTGCCGTACGATTGTATTCTTGTTATGGTATAAATTTATTTTCATAATTAAAAATAAAAATTGTACCCTGGCTCTAATATTCACAGAGCTAACCTGAATTTAAATCAAGATGGCCGCCCTGGGCGATGACATTACGCTGAACTATGGAAACCCAGAGAGGAAAAGAAGTCCAAAACAAAAATTAAATATTTAAAACTGATTTATTAAGCTATGAAATATTTTAAACTGTTTAGCTGGAAGATGCATAAAACCTTCTAATCATTGCAAAAACACAAAATCTTGTATTTTTGGATGAGTATCTACAGCAAATATCTTGTTTCAATGTCAAGTTTATTTATATAGAACTTTTAAAAACAGGTTTAAAACTGCACAAAAATGCTGTACAAAATTATTTCAGGTAAATATTTTCACCAGACTGTGTTCCCTTGTAATACATGTTTGAATGATTTTGACCAGCTGTGAATTTTTGACTAAACTTTTAAACTGATCCAGAATCACCTGAGTGTTTAACTCACTGACTGACCCATTCAGGCCACCGTAGTTCTGTCCATCCAGTTAAACTCAGCAGCTCTGCTGCTTTGTCCCTCTGGGATTAATAAAGTACATCCATCCATCCATCCATCCATCCATCCATCATCATCATCATCATCATCATCATCATCATCCATCCATCCATCCATCCATCCATCCATCCATCCACCCATCCACCCATCCATCCATCCATCCATCCACCCATCTACCTCTCAACAGAAAGCAGTGGAAGAATCTGTTTTAGTCGATTCTTCCTCTGTTGCATCAAATCAGGACAGGAAATTAAAACGAACCCAAATGTTCAATCATCCCAACGGATGATTTTAACTGGGATTGGATGGTTGGGCTGTAAACCTGCTGTGGTTTTAGTTTTCTGTGCTGAAAGCAATGATTCATTTCTCTCATCTCATCGATATTTAAAGTGTCGGCAGCAGAAATGAGAGACGAGAATCAAATCAGAACCTCGTTAAGACCCAAACACATCCTGTCCTGCAAAGATGTCTGCTGTGGGTTGGGCTGCACACTAGTTCTAGTTTAGCCCCAAACTAACATTATTTAACCTTATATTCTTCAGAATTCACAGCTTATCGGTCGGTTTTGATTTCAACCTGACTTTGAGGTAAATTGTCTGAAAACTCTTATTTTGGAAAGTGTTGTGCAGCCCCACCTTCAGTTGTCAGGTTTCATGTCTGTTGCACTGTCCCAGTGACTCTTCTCTCTTCTTTCTGCAGTGCACGCTGTGGAAAGTAAGTCCATCTTCCTTTATGCATGCAGCGTGTTCAGGAAAACCTTTCCCTGTTTCTGCTTTAAACACACTGAATCAATTATGATGAGAAGAAAATGTAAAAATAATCTCAGTATTAATTAGAAAGTGTGTGATTATCAGACCCATTTAGACTTGCAACTAGTTTCTGAATGTGATGCGATGAAATTTTTACTTGATAACTAATAAACGCTGCGGTTCTTAACCACGAGTCCTAGGGTTAGGACCCTAACCCGTTTCCTCACTGGGAAGTAACTTTAACTGAATTATGTCAGATATAAATTTATATCAAACATTAGAAACCTGATTGGTTTAGAGAAACTCCCGATTCAGGCCACAAAGTGAATGAATTCATGTTCATAATTCACTAAATCATTCTGAAATAGACTCAGTCCCAAAATGAACAAGTTCTTCTACTCAGTGTGTATTCAGCTTTTCTTGTTTCCCTCCTTTAGCTTTCAGAATGAGGTGAAAGCTACGATGTGAACCTCATGGAGGAAGATTTTAAACATGTCAGCAGCAGACCTGCAAAGCTGGCGTTCTTTAATAAAACCCTGACAGTTCAAATCCCGCTGACATCAGTTACGAGCGTCCGGACGCCTCGCGCCCACTGCGTCGTTTTTCAAAACTTTTGAATCGCTTGGTTTTGGATCCCGGAAGGAAAATAGAAAAAGCTGCAGGTTTCTTCGTTGAAGCAACTAAATAAAAAACGAAGGGATTAAAGTTGCTCAGTTCTGCTTTTCAGCTGATCTGAAAGGCAAGATTCTTTTGGACCCGATGCGTTTACAGACCAGAGAAAGTGGGAGATTTCAGGTTCAATGCAACAATTAAGAAGTAAAATATTTAAGTAAAAAACTGGTGAACTGGTGGCATTCTGGTGGTTTCAGTGTCATTTAAAACGGGTTGCTGTGTCAGTCTGTACTTTTACTTTGTGAAGGCCATGATGCAAATCCTGTTGCCATGGTAACCACATTGTCGAAAGGCGACTGGTGTTTTTCCCCCTCAGTTCAGCTGCTTCTTATCCTGAATGTTCCTGATTTGGTCATTTATTCTTTTATTAATATGCAACTCTGAATGGTTTTGGATTATTTTCAATAAGTTTATGTTTTTGTTTGCAGTTCATGACCTGCAGAGTTTTGGTTTAGATAACGTAAGTTTCCACATTTCTCTGGATATTTCAATTTAAAATGTTTCATTTACTCATAACAGAGGCCTAAAGCTGTCAGTTGAATTCTGACGCCGCTTCTTCTTCTGTGGTTCTGCAGATCAACATGACCCACCTGATAAAGCACCTGTCATTTGGTAAAGATTACCCCGGCATCGTGAACCCGCTGGACGGAACCGACGTCTCGGCGCCGCAAGGTATCGTCCCGCTTCCTCTGCTGCCAAATTGCTGCTTTTAAAAGCTTCTGATCCTTTCTAAAGTTGAATCCATTTATTGAACCAAATTAAAGCGTTAAATTTCACATTAATGGCGCAAAACATGTGACGAACCAGAACCTTTATTGATAACAAGACTGCGGGTTTGGAGCAAGTGTTTATCTGAGTCCCAAGGCTGTACAGTCTGAGGAAGGAAGAAGAGGCAGCGGTCTTCCTCAACAACGGATTCCCATCCCGATGGCCATGAAGGTGCCAAATGTTCCGCCGCTTTGCATCATGGTCTTCCCAACGCCGCCCATCAGCTCCCGGCCCCGCATCCCGATCCTGCAAACAGAAACTGTTTTGAGCTCCGATTTCACCAACAGCTAAAACGTTAGCGCAGCCATCCTGCAAGGCAAAACCTCAGGATTATTCCCAGACAAAGGTTCAGTTAGTCAGAACGTTATAGGATGAAGCTTTAAAAACTTCCTAGTGTTTAAACAAAATATGTTGCGTTTTAAAGCTGAACCTGCACCAGCTGAGAGAGAAGTGAAGTTTAACTGGGACATTTCCTTTTTCCAGCTGAATTTAATCATTTTCGGTTTGGGTTTATTGGTCCAAACTGACCTGAGACAGGAGAAAGTCCCAAACATGGCGCCTGCCGCCATTCCCACGGCGAAGCCCATCATGAAGCCCATCTTGACCCGGTCAAAGCAGCTGGGCTGGGCCTGGCCATACGGACCGACAGCGACTGGCATCTACAAACGCATCAACGGCTCATTTTAATCTGAGGTCGACTGAGATGAAAATCTGCTGCATAGAAAGAAGGAAGCCTAACAGATGAGCACACTGACTGAAAATTAGACTCTTTCTAAATGTTGGTTTATTTTGTCTTCATTTTTAATCTTCAAAGCCAAAACCTTTGACCAGTTTGGGTAACGGATACACTGACACTTTTTACAGCACCAATAACAAAAAGGTTTGAATTATAGATGCACCAAGTGTTTATTTTTAGTTCTCACTGAGGAGGATGAAAAAGTTGAGACGCTTTGACCGAGTTTAAAGCCCAATATTTATCCAGTGAGGCTCATTTTCTGATCCATGCAGGTCCTTGAACTTTCCTTCAGGTTGAACTGAATCGGTTTGTTTCTCAGCCAGTGACGTGCGGTCATATATGATAAAATAATTTAGATTGCTATTTTCACCCTGTGGTTTGTACTGTTAACTGTTTATTTTTTATTTAGCTTAACCAATTTTGATTACCGTATTTTCCAGACTATAAGTCGCACCAGCCATAAAATGCATAATAAAGAAGAAAAATACATATATAAGGAAATATGAAGCAAATTTGTTTGATAAAATCCAAGAATAGACATGTCATCTTGAAAGGCAATAAAAATAGAATAGAGGCAACGACAGGCTGAATAATTGTACGGTATGCTAACGTTACATGACAAACAACAAACAGAACGTGCTTGGTATGTTAGCATAACATATTAAGAGTTATTCAGATAACTATAACATAAATAACACGCTAACAAGTTTACCAAACCATCCATGTCTCTTCAAATCACTAAACGCAATGAAATCTTCGTCCTCGGTGTCTCTTGTAAACACCTCCTCTTGTTAACTCCGAAGGTAGAATAACAGGCCTAGAGCGCCCTCTTGCGATTTAGTGTGAAAATAACATGTGATACGATATAATAATGTGTTAATTTCCACACATAAGTTGCTCCAGAATATAAGTCGCAACCCCAGCCAAACTATGAAAAAAACTGCGACTTATAGTGCAGAAAATACTGTATTTTTTTCTTCAAAAATTGCTGAATTTTCTCATTTTCCCATTCAAATGCTTGGAAACCCAGCAGGTGAAGCTGCAGTGACCCGAGCCTCACCTGGATTGATTAACCTCACTAACTGCACTGGCTGCCATTTAATGGGAGCAGCTCCTCCTGTCTGTATGCCGCCAATAAAATGACTAAAAAACATTCAATATATTAACTGATTTTCTATTATTTAGCTCATGTATATAACGTACAGTGTTTTATGTCACCAACTGTGTGTGTAACGCGTTTCGTGCTGAGCAGCGATCAGAAACCAGAGAACAGACTGGAGGTGAGGCAGGCAGTTCTCTGGCCTCATGGCAGGGGGCGCTCATGATCCTAGACACTGAGACTCCACACTGCAGAGTAAGAGACAGCAACAGCGAGCTAGCCGTGGAGTTAGCTATGGAGCTAGCCAGGGAGCTAGCCATACAGTAAAGTGCAGTGAAATATTTATAGTTTTCTCCTGTTACCACATCAGTGACTTATTAATAATCGCAAAATAAACATTAAGCCTAAATGTTCACTGCAACAGACTGAATGTTCTGCTCTATGTGTGGGAAATATTGCAGTCATTTTTAGGGACGTTGTTGTTAGTTACTATGGCAACAAATTCTGTGTGTAGCTCGGCTAATGCAGAGAGTGAGAAAGAAATGGTTTGAGTTGTACTTTAATGGTTTTTCCCTCTGCTGTGGAGCGCAGCACAAAATGAATAACCTGAATTTCCAAGTTTGACCGAGTTAACAGTTATTCTATGGCGGCAGCGCAGGTATGAAATATTAAAGTATTGTATTTTTGCCCTCCAACTTGTCCACATGTGGGAAATTTCCTTATGCAAACATAGTCAACATTTGTATATCTGATTGAAGTCAGTGCCTTACCACGCGCCACTGTTCTCTGCAGTAAAACCTCTTTCCTCACAGTTTAATCTTACCTATTGATGCCGCAGTTAAAACAGTACTGAAGACAAAACAAACCAACACAAAACATGTTAGGCTGATTTCCATCTGCTGTAATTAATCACTTTCAATTACTGTTAAAATACTGTGAAATTATAACCTTCCATTGTAAGTAACAAATGATGAGGCGCTGAATGAAATGTCAGCTACCAAATTTTAGACTAAAAAGTACAAAAGAATATATTAAAAATCCTTTTAAGCATTTTATGGCAATAATTAAAAAGGTTTTGACTTTGATTCAAATTTAAATCGAGGGATAGAAATTGGATCTTAATTCTGTTCCAACCTTTAATGGACAGGCTTCACAATCTGCATCATTTAGCTAAATGATTGTTGTTCCAATTAAATCCTCCTGGAATTACTGTAGCTTTCAATGTGAAGGCCTGTCATGATAAATGATGCTGAAAGATAAATTGTCCCAGAAACTGAGATAAACAACATTGTTTTGAAACCATTTTAAGTGACATAAATGAATAATGCAATTATTCTTAGAAACAAACAGCTAATGTTTAAATTAATACTTCTAATGGTAGCAAATTATCCTGATGTTCGAGTCTGTGAACCAGTAAAGTGTTTTTATTGAGCCGGTTTCTGTTTCTACTCCAACAAATGACGCAACTTTTGACTTTAACCAGAGGCTTATTTTCGCTGTTAGCACCTAATGCTAACGCATCAGCATCTGTGGGGCATCGCCGCTTAAAGTCCGCGGGTTAGAGCTCAACTCTGAGCAGCTGAGTGTTTGTTGCAGTGCTAGCTTCCCATGCTAACGTCACCTGTGGCCTCCATAGATAACAGCGTTTACATTCAAACCGACTGTTTTTACCAACAAACCCCGGAAAACGGGGCCGTCGGCCATCTTACCTTCAGTTACTCTGTGGTGATAAATTCGCTGCTTTGCTTTTCTGCTTAAAATTTCTCTTGCTGTTGAGTGTAGGTGCGAGTGTAGGTCTTTCTAGCAGACTTCCATAACCGGAAACAGGAAAGGGGAGAGAAACCAAAGCGGAAGAGACAGCGCCCCCCGCGGCTCAGTTCAGGATCGTTTCTCTTCTATCATTTCTGTTCATGTTCAGATGAATCCATTGAATAACTGGATTGTCATTAATGGACTTTGATTTTAGCCTTAATGACATAACAGGTAAAAAGTTTGACTATATTTATTCATTTCAAAAATTCAAGAATTTTAAAGCATTTTCACATTTTAAAAGTGTTCCTTTATTTTCCTTTTGAATCTAATGGCACTGTGAAATAAAATGAAGCATAAAAGTATCCAGTGGAGGAATTGTTTTATTTACACCAAAAAATGTATGAAGTAAGACGACATTATTTGCTGACACTTCTCTCTGATCATCTATGTTTTTTGATTTTCCACTTGTCTTCTGAAGTGATTCAGGATAAAGGGTAATGCAGAAATAAGCAGCCAGTTTCTGAACTGACCTCTGACCTATAAAGTTTCTCTAACCTTTGTTGAACATTGTGATGGCGATCCAGCCGGTCAGAAGCAGATTACTGGACTGTTTTGGGTTTTTTGGCCTTAAAATCTGTTGATAGTCAAGTTTAATTTGCCGACCGTTCATCTCCACAGCATCGATGATGTACCAGTATTTTGTGAAAATTGTTCCAACCATCTACGTAAAAACAGACGGAGAGGTGAGTTGAGCAGCTTTGTGTTTATTGTATTTTCTGTTGGACTATTATCCACTTGTTTTCTGTGAATTTGTTTTTACCTCCAGGTGGTCAAAACGAATCAGTTTTCCGTCACCAGGCACGAGAAAGTCGCCAACGGTTTAATAGGAGATCAGGGTCTGCCGGGCGTCTTTGTTCTCTACGAACTTTCACCCATGATGGTGAAATTCACAGAAAAACACAGGTGAGGTCATGGCAGACGGCCAGTTTCTGAAAACCAGAACAGGTCGGCTGCTGAAATGTCCTTCCTCTTTGTCACAGAAATGATTTTTTAAATGTTTCAACACTTTGAAACCATCTGTTTCAAAAATAAAAATAACAATCCAGTTTTTTAGCTCAATTGTTAGATGAAACTCAGACTTGCTGTAAATAACAAATCCTTCCAGTATAAATGTCAACTGTTTTCTCAGGTCGCTGACTCACTTCCTGACGGGCGTGTGCGCCATCATCGGCGGCGTGTTCACAGGTCAGTCTCTAATTGATCTGATGCTAACTGAGCAGCAGAGAAGCTCACCGCATTCTCCCGACTCTTCCAGTGGCCGGTCTCATCGACTCGCTCATCTACCACTCGGCGCGTGCCATCCAGAAGAAGATAGAGCTGGGCAAGGCGTCCTAACGACGGCGCCCCCCAGTGGCCGCACAGACCGAGACGCTGAGCACCCAGAGGACAGAAACGGGCGGCGAGGCGGGGGGAGAAACTTGCCTCTTCTCCATGAACTAGACCTGAAACAAACCAAGAGAGAAATCCAAAGCGGTGGAGCTGTTTGGATTTCCTATCTGCCGTTCGGAGACGGACGGGCCGCGGGGGCGGAGCAACGGGAGGACGCCGCCACCAGGAGCAAGAAGCCGCTCCATCGCTACGCTCAGCGTTTGAAAGGAGAGCGAGGAGCAGCAGAGACCTTAGTTTACCCCGACGGACATTTTTAAGCTCAGATAATTTATTCCATCTTTTCTGACTCGCATCGTTCAGACTGTGGAGCGACTTTTTATTCCATAGCTGCAGCAGATTTGATGAAAACAAAGTGAATCCTTCCAACCCAACACAGCCGCTCAGTGTTGAGAGGAAACCCAGCAGAGGTCCTCCTGCAGCACCGCAAGGTATTAACAAGGAGTAGAAGAAGAAGAAACTGCTCATTAAACTACGAAAACAGCTGCTGGTTGTTTTCCTCCTTACCGCACTGCAAAAACATAAAATTTAACCAAGTATTTCTGGTCTACAGTCAAGTGCAAATTTCTTCACTTGAGATGAGAACAAATTAACTTACAAGTAACTTTTGAGCAAGGTAAAGGAGCTTGTTTTAAGTAAATAATTAATATTAATTTAAACACATCAGTATTAAGGGTATTTCCGAGTGGAACTAGGAAATATCTTTCAGATTATTCTACTTGAAATAAAACATTATAAATGAAATAATCTGCCAGGAGATCTCTGACTTTATCAAAATTTAGGAATTATTGACTTCAAACCAGCTGGTTTTTCGAGCTTAAAAGTTAGTTTTATCTTATTTCAAGTGAACTAGAAACTAAACGAAAGGTTCTGCAGCTTCCTGTGGGTTAGACGCCGGGTCAGATCTGGTGTCGTCTGTACTGGGAGATTCTGATCCTTTGGACCAGCCGATCATTAGATCTGGTTTCACATGATGTTTCAGAAGGTTGGTAGTTAGAACCTGGATCAGAACTTCGAGCCTGGGTTCAGTCCAGTTGTGACATTTTTATAAAAGCAGGAATGTGCACTGAATCGTGGCTTCGTTCTGTATTTCCTGTTGATGTGTTAGAACTGGACCGGTTCCGGTCCAGTATTCCCTCTGTCGCTGTCCCGTCCTCTCAGATCCAGACGATGGTTCAGTTGTCGATGGTTTGCTGCTGCACGTTTCAACCTTTAGATCAGGGCTGTGTGTGTGAGAGAGACGTATTTATATTTCAAATGTCCACGAAATGTTTTTAAAGTGACAAAATAAATGTTGAATTAAAGCAGCTTCCGCTTCGCCTAATGCTTACATAGACTCTCAGGCTATTTTCCTCCAGTAAACCCGGTTCTACTGGAACCAGAACTTCTCCAGCTACTGTGGTTCTGACCCAAACCAGCCTGTTCCCCTCCTGGCCTGTGGGGGCGCTGCACCAACAACCACTGCAGGAAACGACACTAAAACCTCTGAAGACGCTGAGAGCAACTTCCTGTTTCACCAGATGAAACAAGATGGAGGTGTCAGAGTTTAGTGCTGGAAGATTTTGGCTGAAGACCAGGAGCCATTTCTGCTGCTAGCGCTAGGCTAACATGTTAGCTTTGGCTGGATTTACCCAGAATGCCTTGCGCTGTAGTCCACTTCCTGCTTTGGAGCGCTCTCTGGTCCGCTTGGTGTTCACGTTCTGAAACAGAGTTCACTTTAACAGAACCCAGACTGAGGATCAGAGGTCAGAGGTCGACAAGCATTCACACCTCACCAACCGAACCGGACTTTGACTACATAACCAGAGTAGTGCATATTTCTTGGTAGCTTTGAAATAAGACAAAACTAACACGAGCAACTTTTCCCCAAGCTGTAGGAGATTTTGTCCGTAATTCCTCAATATCAATAAAACCTTTTGGTTCCGTTGACATTTTTTTCACTGATAAAAAACACAAAAAAACATTTCTTCCATGTTATAAATAAAAAATCGCTGTGAAACTAGTACTTTTTCCAGAGAAATCACCATGGTTACTGCGTCAGGAAAGGAACCGAAATGCGTCCCGATGAGAAGCGGCCGCTAGGTGGCGACATCAGTCCAGGAGTTGTTCGCTGCTGCCGCTGTCTGACTCACGAAGGAGCAACATGGCGGTCAGAAAGACACTTCCTGTCCGGGTGAGAGTCAGAACCACTCAACGCTGAATGGACCGGGTCAGAACTGGACCGGCACAGTTCGGGGAGAGTACTGGCAAACTGGAAACACAATTAAATGGTTCAGGGATGAAAGTGAACCGGGTCTTCTGGACCGGCTCAGACCGACAGTGAGGAAGGAACGACTTTCCCTGGAAAGAAGAACGTTCCGTGTTATCAGTGAAATAATCTGAATTTTCATCAATATTAAGGAATTATGAGCTTAAAGCTCTTAGTTTTATTTCTGGACTAAGATATTTGCAGCACGAAGCCATTTAATGTTTTGGATCTTTAACAACTAAAAAAGAAGAAATAAGTCACAATAAACTAAAAATTCTAGGGTTGCCTGCAAATAATTATTTTAGTTATTGATTAATTTATTGATTTTTATGACAAAATTTCTCATTGTGGAGATTTTTCATTATTTTTTCAATACAAGAAATATACTGCTCAACAAAATAAAGGGAACACTCAAAAAACACAATAAACTCCAAGTACATCAAACTTGTGTGAAATCAAACTGTCCACTTAGGAAGCAACTGATTGACAACAATGATTTTGTTGTCAGCACATTCAACTTTGTACAGGACAAAGTATTCAATGAGAATATTTCATTCATATTTCATTCATTCAGATCTAGGATGTGTTATTTCACGGTTTCCTTTATTTTTTTGAGCAGTGTACATTAAAAAGATGCAAATAAAAATGTTATTCAAAAGTTCAAATCATCTTTGATCATTGATCAAACGATGAACCTGCAGATACAAACATGAGAAAAGCTGATCAGGAGATTGTTATTGATTAGCTGATTAATAACGGGAGGTGATTAATAGATTAATTTGCAGAATGTGAACCAGGCGAAGGTAAAACCGAACTGGAGATCAGATTAATAATGTTTTTATTTTAAATATGAAATGTTTATATTGTTGTTCAGTTTTGGATGAACTTCTGCTCTCTGTTGATTTATATTCTCCAATTAATGATTAATTCAAGAATCGATTAATCATTTCAACCCTACTTTATTTGACCTTTTTATCATGTTTCCATTATATGTTAAATGAGGCCAAAGCAAGTTCTAACAGTTATATATCTATAGATACACATATCTAAAGAAGAGCATCACGTTCAATGCTGTAACACTCCACCTGTGAAGTAAATCTGCTGAATTATGTTCTACTTTCATGTGTAGATGTGAGAGTTTTGAATTTTGGTGAATACTAAATTATTTGATGATTATTTCTAGACACAATCAATCATGATTAATCATTTCCGCCCAAGTAGGTTTGGATGTTTTACCTGCACTTTGTCCTGGTTTGTAGTTTTAATCTGATAATTTTTAAAGTGTGAATCTTTTTATTAATCACTGTGAAGGAAGTGATCATGAATCGGTAGAATCTCCTCTGATCCAAACACATCACATCTGGCTCTGATTGTGACCCCTGACTCCCCCAGCTTGTCTCCTGGCGGTGACCCCGCGGTGACCTCTACCCTACTGGTCGCTACATGCCTTGTTCGCCGTCTGGTTCTGATTTGGTGTTTGCTCGCAGTGAGTCACAGATTCAGCAGATCTTTATCCACTAGCCGCCTCTCAGCACTTAGGGGAACGTTATCGGGAACATTTTCCTGCTGGCCAAGGTCAGATGAAGGTCAGATGAAGGTCAGAGGACTTTCTGTACGCAAAGTGGTGAAAAACGGAGACGCTTGCACCTTCCTGCCTGTCTGGTGACGTCAGCTGCAGGAGGATGAACTTTATTCTTGCTACTCGTGAGGTGGATTTGCAGTTTTTTTAAAATTCAACTGATTTGTTTTCTTTAGTATAAAAATGCTTCATTCTAATTATAGAGCAAAGAAATCACTGAACGCTTCCAGCCACTCAGTCAGAGAAGATGAAAATGATCAGTATTTCACTTTATTCCAACGATATCGGCCTTGAATTTCAACAAAGAATGACAATAAAACACGACATTGCAAAAAACAAAAAATCAATTATTTTTTAGTTTATAGTGCCAACATATGGAAGTCCATTTCCGCCATGAAAAAAAAAAAAGACCAACAGGAAGTCATAATTTCGACTTTCAAAGTCATAATTATGAGATTCAAAGTCATAATTTCGACTATCTCATAATTATCAAAATTATGACTTCCTGTTGGTCTTTTTTTTTTTTCATGGCGGAAATGGACTTCCATACAAATATCCTATTGTATTTGAAATAAATAAACTAACAAGTGCCTTTCAGCAAGATGAGGAGCCTATTTTCAGTAAATACTTATTGAATTTTGTTGAAAAATGCTAGATTATCTCATTGCCAACATTAGACATTCCACCAGAAACAGAAATATTTGTTTCATGCTGACTCCTGCTGAGATGCTTTTCGGCTGCATCATGTCTGAAGTCAACAGCTGGGTTCCCATCAGCATCACTAATCTGAGCCGGAAACTTTCATCTGACTCACGTCCTGAATCACCTGAAAACAAGGAAATGTTGCTGAATTTTGCTTGGAAAGTATTATGATTAGAACAGGAAGCGTCCCTTTTATAATGAAGCTGATATGTTTTTATGATCTTTCAACCTAAATCATCTCTAAATAATTACTTCCAACATTCTCCAGAGGAGAATCGTGATTAGTTTTGAGGATTTCACCATCCTGGAATGACAGTATTTCCACCAGAAGCAGATTGTTTTCCTGGAAATGTTCGAATAGATAAGATGAGACGTTTCTGGTATGTTTCTGTCGGAGTGATCATCTGTCTCCATTCCTATCTTCACTCACAGGACTATGAATGAGTTTTAGCGGCTCTGAAGATTCGCCTCCAGAAACAGAGATGTGACCCAAACGGCACAGATAATCCTGACTAAACCTTTTTGTTTCTCCTTTTCTAAAATCTGTTTTTATTTCTGCCTCTGATTATAAATACTTTAAGACTCTGAAAAATGACTTTAAAAATGCAGCACTTCCTCCTTCTGAAGTGGATTTAAAACCAAAAGCTTTAAAAGTTGACAGAAAATATGAATTATATTGTTGAGAAAGTGCAACTAATGAGGCGTCAGAGTTTAGTGCTGGAGGATTTCTCTTTAGTCTTTGGCTGAAGACCAGGAGCCATTTCTGCTGCTAGCGCTAGGCTAGCATGTTAGCTCTGGTTGTATTTACCCAGAATGCCTTGCGCTGTAGTCCACTTCCTGCTTTGGAGTGCTCTCTGGTCCGCTTGGTGTTCACATTCGAACCGAACCAGACCGAGGTTTAGAGGACCAGAGGTCAGAGGTCGATTAGTGTTCTCACTTCACCAACCGAACCGGACTTCACAGGCAGATGGACCGGAGTCGGGTTAAGGTGGACCACAGTTGAATTGATAGGAAACACAAGTAGAGATAAATTAACCCAGTTTCCCTCCACAAAGTCAGAACTTCAGACTTTCACAGAAGCTGAAGAGTTTCTCCCTGACGACCAGAGCAGGTCAAAGGTCAAGGAGCACATGCCCTACCTCTATCAGCTGTGTGCATGTGTGTGCGCGTGTGTGTGTGTGTGTGTGTATGTGTGTATGTGTATGTGTGTGCGTGTGTGTGTGTGTGTGTATGTGTGTGTGTGTGTGTGTGTGTGTGTGTGTGTGTGTGTGTGTGTGTGTGTGTGTGTGTGTGTGTGTGTGTGTGTGTGTGTGTGTGTGTGTGTGTGTGTGTGTGTGTGTGTGTGTGGAGATACAGGCAGTATCTCCAAAACATAATTCACTCCATACCTTTAAATCAAGGGTGTTCAACGTGGGGATTGGGGGCCATTTGTGGCCCTGAGGCTGATCTTTTGCGGCCCTCTAACCACCATGAAAGGAGAAATTTAAAAAATTAGGAAAAAATATTATTTTGAAATGAATTTGTACTTACAAAATATTATGTGCAATACAAAATGATAATTGTGTTTCTTTTCTTTTGTTGTCATGGAAACCAGGACCATGTGACCAAATGTAATGTTTATTGCTTGTTTCATAATTTAGTTTTGTAGTTTAGTCAATTAGGTTGGGACCATGAAAGCAGCAACAAAAGACAAAAACTTCCTCAACAATGAATTCATTTCATTGTTCACAGATCCGTTTGTGTGGAATAAACGGATGTAATCACAGCTTATTAAAAATAAATACTGGTTCATTTTTACTTTATTTATTATCAACGTTTCTCTGGAATAAAACCTGTTTGCAGGTTTTCAGGCTCTAATGCTTAATATAATAATAATCATATTATTTTACATTATATTAATTAAATTAAGTTCAGTATAACTGCTTCCTTTGATCTTTTTGCCATTATTTAGTAAATTTGCAGTTTGATTTATTGTAAATATGCTGAAGTTTAGTATTTGTGTTTCTGCTTTCTGTGCGGTTCTGATGGAATCCGAGTTCTTCCGCTTTCTTCCTGGATCCGGTCCAGGTTTTCCTCTGCTGACTAACTGATGACTTCGTCTGTTCAGACGCTTCCAGACGCCTGATTGTGACTCGCTTTTGTCTGAAGGTTTATTTTAAGCTGAGAAGAAAAGGATAATATTGGATATGAGTAGAAAAAGCCTCACCGTCGCGTCAGAAACGATCCGCAGTGACTCAGGCTGCGGTTCTTTGTTCTCTGCAGATGGGATTTGTTTCCACCAGAACTTATATAAGTCGCAGTCGACCGCAGCTCTGGTTTGTCATGCAGTCGTTCTCCTTTTTCTGCCGCACTTTGGTTGAAAATAGTAAGAAACTGACGTCCAACAGTTGGAGATGAGATCCTAGGATTGGAGTTGTTTTTTAAAGCTCTTAGAGGAACTTGAATCATTCAGTTCATCTGAACAGCTGCAGAACAAAAACCTTTTAATCGACTTCGTTGCAGGAGAAACTCATTAGTTGCAATTAATTGTATTTTAACTGATAATTATTAGTTAAAATATAATAATTATCAACAAAATATGCAACATTTTCAATTCAAAAACCTTTTTACTTTTAAATTATTGAATAACTACCAATCAGAATCAGTTCCAGAATCACACAACTGTAAAAAAAAACATCAGATTAATGGCATTAAAATCTGTTATTATATTAAATTAATGCGTTAAAATTCTGGTTCTTATAAAAATATAACATAATCATTAAAACGTCTTTTATATCTGAGGAAACTGATTGCAGCGTGTACTCATGCATATGGCGACAGTGGAGAGGAAAAACTAACCTTTAACAAGAAGAAACCTCCAGCTCTGGTCCCGGTTCTGGTCCCGGTTCTGGTTCTGGTTCTGGTCCCGGTCTCAGTTCTGAGAATACACAGAACAAGCAGATCACTGACCCAGGACTCGGTTTCTATATAGGGAAAAATGAAAACTTAATGGAAGTTAAATTAAGTTTTCTTTTGAGTTTAAATTATTGAAATAAATTAAATAAATTGTGTTCAAGTTTTACAGTTTTGGGTTCGGGTCAGATTACAATATCAGAACCGCAGCAGACAACAGTTTCTGGACCGGTCTGTTCCGGTTTCAGGTCATTTTTATCAAATAAATATAACCCAGCATTTGAAAGTGTTTCAGGTTCTGATTATATTTCCTCACTTTGGGCAAATCTCTCATCCTTCAGACGTTTTGCGGTCATTTCCATCCAGATGTGAAAATTTTCACATTTAAAAACTTGACATTTGTTGAAGTTTGGATTTAAACTGGATGTCTGACAGCGACTTTAATTAAAGAGGAAAATCCTTGTGCAAGATGAAGAAACATTTGACCTTTGGGCAACATAGTTGCACAAGTCTTGGGTTCGTTCCTGAGAAATGTTGCCATGGTTTCACACGATGAAGCCGAGTCTGCTGGTTTATTTCCTCGTCTGTTCTCAGCTAGAGACGGACTAGAGACCAGAGGTCCTCAGCGTTACTCTACGAATCTTTACGGGTCTTTATTGGTCTCTATGAATCTTCGGGAGGATTTCTGCCCACCTGTCACTGGCGCCCTCTACAGGCTCCAGCCGGTACCTGCAGGCTGACATCATGCAGATGTTTCCAGATGAGGAAGTGAGAATCGTCGGATTTTCCTTCTGCTTCCTCTCCAAGGCCGGACTCGGGTTCTTCATTCTGGGTTCTGGAAATATCCGGTCCGGTCCAACTGAAGGTTGGGTCTGGACTTCCCTCCATCTGTCGGAGTTGTTTACTTTTTAAATATTCAGCTCTAGTTAAAAACCCAGCTATAATCAATCGGCCATGTTGATTGTTGAGGAAATGAATTTGTTTCAAAGTAATGGATGACGTTGTGGTTCAATAACATGACGGGTCAGTGGACATATTTCATGCTAAAGCTAAAAATATCTGAATATTTCAAAGATCTGTCAATTTTTTTTAGTTTAATTATTTTTTGGCAATAATTAAAAGAATTTGACCTTCATGAGAAGGTCAAGTTCTCATGACCTTGACTCTGCAGCTTTCAGTGTCCAAACCACATGCAACCTTTGCTTCATTTAAGTTCATGCAGTGAACAAAATGTAGCTCAACAATAAATTGTCCCAGAAATGATTGTGATAAACACTAATGCTGTCATTTTGCATCCATTTTCAAATCATCTTAACATGGGCATCGTCACTGGAACTGAAAGATCATTTCATATCCGAAAGAAGAAACCAAAACAACCACAAACAACAAATGAAACCGAAATAAAAACTCAGTTTCAACCAGAACAACAGATTCAGACGGAAAAAAAAAATTGACAGTTTTCAAACTTTTGTAAACAAAAAGTGCAAACTAACAAAAACACAATTTGAAAAACCCAAAGATGTTTTAGTGTATTAAAGGCTGGAGCAGACCTTAGACTGAGGTCAAAGTTCACCTTCCAGGAAGTCAAGCAACCCAAACATGCAGCCTGAAATCTAAGCACTTAGAATGGCCTAGCCAAAGTCCAGACCAAAATCAAACTGAGAATCTAAGGCACAGCACAAAAATGAACGTTCACAAATGTTTGATCTGGGAAGAAAAATGTCTCTGCAGGAAAAACCCAGAAATGAAAATAGAAACTAAAACTTCAGTTTTATTTCTGTCATCTTATGTAATCATGAATTCATTTTCTTCCAAGTCCTAATTATACGTTTGCATAAAAGTTGTTGAAGTTTGTGCTTGTTATGTGATGAAGTTCTGGATCTTAGTTTCCATCCAGGAACAAAAGGCCCATTTTTACTGACGAGATCAATGTGAGCCGATACTCAGATCAATCAGATTGGTGATATGCATAATCAATACATGCATATTGGATATCCATATCCAAAAGCTCATCTAAACGATAACAGTATTTTATACCTCAACAACACCCAGCTGCAACATTATCAGCTTTAAGAAAAAAGACATAAGGAGAGGCTGATGAGAACGACTCACCTCTGAAACCGACCAATCAGCTTGAAGCCCAAAGAGCCACCAGGTTAAAAGTCACTGAACCAGCAGCCAAAAAACAGCAAAATTCACAAAGTTAAAGCATCAAAACATCATAATCCATGTTAGAGTCAATATTTCCACTCAGGTCTTGTAATTCATTGTCTTTGATTTCTCTTTGTTTTCAACTTTTCTGTCTCCATGGATACCATCTATATGCTCAAAGCACTTCCTTCTCTTCAGTGGCCAGCTGGAGCTTTGCTCATTCACACCGATTCATTTTCACTTGTTGTGATTGGTGAACATGTTGCTATGGTATTTTTGAATCCCTCTGATTCTATTGGCTGTTATTGTCAGTCACCAAATCAACCAATGGGCTGCAGAGAATCTGCCCTGTAGGTTTGGCTTCATGCTTTTAGGACAGTACTTTTTATTAGTTTTCTAGTATTATTTCAGAAAACATTGTTATTAATGACAAAGAATATTTATAGGATGATAAGTTAGGGGGTAAAAATAAAAAAGAGAGAAATTTGTAATTGCACTCATGGTGTCAAAATGTCCAACAATGTCAAACTTGGAATGTTCACCTGGAATCTGATTAACTGATCAACTGATCAAAATGATCAAAACGATCAAAATGATCAAAACGATCAAAATGATCAAAACGATCAAAATGATCAAAACGATCAAAATGATCAACCTTTCCAAATTGTCAGCTTCATTTTTTGGAATGAAATCTGGTCCAGTAAATGATCAGAACCTGGAGCTTCTGGGCTTCAACTGCTTTCACGTTACATAATTCCAGCAGAAGGTATTTGCTCTTACAGTAATAGAAATGTTGATTTTTAGACCTCTGGATTATTACCTTTATTCTGAAACTCTAAGCAGTCAAATACAGCTTGCAGTTCCTGAGAAAGAAGGAATTGATTTTATTTTTCAGTTTCCATGTGAGCAGCAGCTCAAAGTTACTGACAAAAGTGACATAAAACAAATGAGGGAGTGAATTCTGGCTTCTTTAAAATAATCTGTTTAGATTATCTCCATGTTGGACAGGCAGGTGCAGAGGGGGGGCAAAGGGGGCTTGAGCCCCTCCCCTTTTATCCTTGACGCTCTTTTTGAGTTTTTTATTTTTGTTTTTCAAAAAAATGTTTTTTTTAATTTTATGTATTTATTTATTTATTTCATCTGTATGTCAGAAGGCCTGTTCGTGCCCCTCAGCAATAACAATTAGCTAAATATAAGAATGAATCAAAATAAACTATTCTGGCCTTCAGGATAATAAAGACTCTGAGTTTCTGCCTCCATGATGAAGATCTGAACTGTCAAATGATGGGCAGGAATATTTTTATACACTGGATTGGAAATAAAAACGTTGGTCTGATAGAAAAACTGTTTCTATTAATATTTTCATAATTGTCCTGCAATAGCGGTAAAAACACAGAAAAGCTTCGGCTGCAGAGAAATTTTGACTTTAATTATTATCCTAAAAGCCCGGTTCTACCGGCAGACTGGGTCGGAACCACCGACAGATAGAAACAATGTCTGGTTTATATCAGACACCCTGATATGAGACACGATACCGACTGAAACCGCGAGTCACAGCGCAGCTCAAAGCCCCGGTACCAGGCGGTACCAGGCGGTACCAGGCGGTACCAGGCGGTACCGCCTGCTGACTGCTGGCTCTGCTTCTCCTTAACGTTTTTACCAGGCGGGTTAAAGCCGCTGCTGACGGTTCTGGTTCTGGAGGTCCGCGGCTGTAAACAGAAGTTACTGCAGAACCTCAAGTATTAAAGGACGATTCGGCCCAATTAGAGTCACAAATAAAGATCAGAGAAAATACTGGAGCACAAAAACAAACATGGCACTTTAAAGCATCGGGGGTCCGACTGGGGCCACCAGGGGATTCCAGGAGGATTCCAGGTAGGTTCCAGGAGGATTCCAGGTAGGTTCCAGGTGGATTCCAGGTAGATTCCAGGTGGATTCCAGGTAGATTCCAGGTAGATTCCAGGTAGGTTCCAGGTAGATTCCAGGTAGGTTCCAGGTAGGTTCCAGGTGGATTCCAGGTTGATTCCAGGTAGAACCCAGAGATGCGCACTGCAGCGGCTCTTCCTGCAGGGCCGGTCCAAGGTCATATGGGGCCTCAGACAGATCCAACCCCCTCAGCATCACTAACATGTTTAACTATTGATAAGGTGAATCTGTGAGAGGAGATCAGGTTTATTGGCCCAGTTTAAAATCAATCACTGATTATTGGTTATTTGCTGTGATGTATTGTGAACAAACCCAATTCAAACACAAAGATTACACCATATTGTAACCATGGTAACAATAATCAAACTATCAAGATGATTCTTTAAACTTTTCCAATGAAATGTCCTAATGAAATCCTAAATGTATATTTTTATTTTTCTCAGCTGAATCCATTAAATAAAATTTAATGACATCATCATTCTCTATAAATGATGCTGCAGGTTTAGACCTATGGTCTGTGTTACAATTAAACCATTAATAGAGGCCCCTGAATATCTGGGGGCCCCTGAATATCTGGGGGCCCCTGAATGTCTGGGGGCCCCTGAGTCTTATATTTCTAGATCTCAGAGTATATAGAGTTAACCCCTTTGATCTTTTTCCTGATCTATAAATCATCTAGTTGTTCTGGAGGTTAAATAGATATTATTAGGACTTAATTAGTAAAATGGCAGCAAATGTTCTTATTTCATAACTTCATGACCTTTGACCTTCTCTCCTCTGGCCTGTTGAACAGCTAGAGTCTCAGATCAGCAGCAGAAACAGAAACTTTTTTTCCTGTTGGGGGAAAATATTTTATATTTGCTTTGCATTGTCCTGCATGATGGCAACAATATAGAAGAATCCAACTAGATTCTGGATTAATGTGGTTTGCTGCTGTGTTGTTGTTCGGTGTTGTTGTTCAATGTGACCCTTTAACTTTGAGCCCCTGGCCCTCCAAAGGGCTCTGCACGGCCCTGATGTTTGACTGAACTCTGTGGGACGCAGCAGGAAAGTTCAGACATTGAAACAGCAGAAGAGACGCTTCCCCTTTAAATCCCTGCAGGCGTTTTTCCACCTCGGCACGCTTCGCTCCACGTGCCGCGGCGCCACGTCAGCCGGCCAGCCGGCCGCCTGGCTCTGCAGGAACTTGTGTCTGTGTTGGTTTAAAGGGCTGCGGCAGCTGCAGGGCGCATGTTTCTGCAGCTGGAGGCTCCACAGACACAAATGATGATTGTCTTTTATCTTCTCAGTGTTTCTCTGAGAAGATAAAGCAAGAACAACCTGCCAACTGGGCTCCAGTTTGAAAAGGCTGAACGATGAACCTGGTGTTTCTGCCAGAACAAAGTATTTTTGGACTCAAAGTGTCTGATGGATGATTCATTTTAAGCCACATGAAACTCCTTCCTAAATGCAGAAAGGCTATTTCTGGTTAACACCAGAACTTTAGCAGACAGTCAGAGTTGTCCCACACAGACTGGAGGAAGTTTGGCTGCTGGTTTCTGTTTCAATGTCGGTAAAATGTGGTCGGTATCCCACTGACATGGAAAAACACCATTAAATAAGAAGCATGATTAAAATCCCCTATGAATATGTCATTCATAACCAGGCATCGCCGTCATGCAGCTGCTTCCTGTCGTCTTCTTCTTCGTGGGTTTTGCCTGCAGCGACGTCAGGCTGTTGGTCATGTGACTCGTGATTTGGACAAAGTGTTTTTGTTGCCATTTTGCAACATAAACTAATTTCATCGCAGAGCGAACATTTTCAGTGAACTGCAGTGTCAGCATGAAGCAAACTTATTTTCAAGATATGAAATGGTTCAGTTTGAACCGGAAGGCAGGAAGTTATCGTCTCTTGGAGAATTTCAAGTTTCATCAGGCGAGTGTGAAATGGGATCAGTGGTGTGGAGCTGCATCATCTTTGTTTTGACTGATATTTGATTCAAATATCACTTTATTCTTTTTGAGGCATTTTTGGTTTTCAAAATGATTTCCTCTCCGCAAACTGAAAAACTTTTTTCTCTCTTTTTCTACTTTTGAGCAGTTGCTATGAAGTATCACCATAGCAACAAGGTTTTGTTTTTGAAACCAGGAGTTGCTGATTAGCATCTCAACAGCCCACATAATATATGAACTTTGACCCCAAATCTCAGAGGAGTTGAACAAGAAGTTTCCAACTGCAACGTCTTTCTAAGATTCACAGATTAGCTTCTTCCTGCCCACAGGGTCACAGGGTCACAGGGTCACCGTCCGCAACGACTCTGAAGAGACTTTGATGAGTTTCCACAAGATTTTATTTCCCTTTGAGATTGATAAAGTATTTCTGATCAGGTGAATATCTGGGAATCACACTCCAACGACTCAGAGAGGAATCAGAAAAACTTTCAGTTTTTTCTGTTACGCCGAGTCGAAACTCTAATTAAATCATGTAAAAGTGGAAGCTTCTCATGAGGCCAAAACTGATCAATCCTATCTTTACTGCACCAGGGGGAAAGACTAGCAGAACAGAAGCAGCAGAACCAGAACCACATCACTCAGGTTCTGTCCGTAATTCAGAACAGAGCCGACAGGAGAACCCAGACGTCCCTCCTGTCGGCTCCCAGGAGGACAGCGAGGCGTTCCCACATCTCCAGGCTGTTGTGGGAACCCTCAGGGCCCCGTCCCAGGAACCCTCAAAGGGGAAAGAGCTTCATCGTTCTGAACGTCGCTGCTAAAGTTCTGATTTCAAACAGTTCTATAGAAAATTAGTAGAAAAAAGTCATTTAAGATTACACTGCAAAAAACAGAAGCTCGACAAAAATAGTTGTTTCTAGTGAAAATATCTTAGTACATTTGAAATAAGAAAAAAAACAAACTCACACAATGATGCAGTTTGTTTTACATCAATAATATTGATGGATAAATTCCAGTTCCAGATTATGGTTTATAAGTGAAATAATCTGCAGTGGAACTAGTATTTAGATATATACCAGATATTTTATTAGAATATCTGGTACTATAAATATGTACTTTGGTAAGACTTTGTTTTTGCACAGTAAAACAGTCAGAGGTCAGAGGTCAGCCAAAGAAAATGGATTGTTCTGGATTGAAATCAAAGAAAATGTGAGAAAGTCTGAAGAACGTGGCTTTAATAAATACCAAGAGGCTGCAGTTCTGTTCACAGCAGAGATTCCTCCAGGCTTCCTTCTGTGGAAGTGGGAGTGGGTCCGACGTTGGCGCCGCACCGAAGCCCCATGATCCTCATTTCTTCTATTCTGGGTTCGTATCTGCAGCCAACACATTCCCGCTTCAAATAGAGTCAGTGTGTGATTTCAGCGCCGGCCTAGATCGTTTCCCTGCTGATGACACCGTGACGCATCGCTGTGACGGCGACACCAGAGGTGCAGGAGCCTCAGGAGACCGACCAATCGGATCCACCGACCGATCGGAGCCACCGACCGATCGGAGCCACCGACCGATCGGAGCCACCGACCGATCGGATCCACCGACCGATCGGAGCCACCGACCGATCGGATCCACCGACCGATCGGAGCAACAATGGAGCTGCTGAAAGCCAACCAATCAATCAGAGCTCTTGGCGCCACAATGGCAGGTCAGAGGTCACAATGTAGAACTCTCAAAATGTTTGGGTTTAACAGGATTGTCTCCTGATTCATCATCTGCAGAAATCAGACCTTGTTTGTGTTTTTTTTTCCTTTAGCATGCAGAAATATGCAGAAATATGTCCGACTCTTTACTTGGGTCAACCAAAGATCAAAGTAAACCTGAATAAAAGAAAACAATCCTGAGTTTTATCTCTCCTCACAGATGAAACCAAAATGTTTTCCATCCATCAGTTGGGAAAGTGTTTGAAATGCCTCACACTGCAAAAACACAAAATCTTATCAAGTATTTTTGTTTGTTTTTCAGTAGAAATGTCTCGTTATACTGGAAATAAGACAAAAGTAACTGTCGAATAACGACTCAGCTTCTTTATGTAAATAATAATGATAAATAATAATAAAAAAAAAAAAATTTTAAGCCTCTAACAAAACATTTTTCATTTTTTAAGTGAAATAATGTGCCAGTAGAAACAGGAATCTCACCAATATTAAGGAATTATTGACTTAAAGCAAACGTCTGCATGATGCTGAATAGTTACTAGAAGTTTAGTCATATTTCAAGTATAATTACATATTTGAAATGGAGACTAGATAAAAAAAAGATTGGCAAGATTTTGTTTTGCTGTGTAAAAGGTAAAGATATTGTAAAAATATTCCTCAAAGTATTTTTTTCCAAAACGTTACTTAGAAAATGTAACTGAGTTAAAGCACAGCAGGGGGTGAAAACTTTTAGTAAACCATTAACTGAGAGACTCTGCAGCCAAACGACCTTCTGGCTCTGCAAACACTTCGTCACTGAAGAGGGAACCGAACCGTTGGCCTGCCAGCTGCTGCCTCTGATTCCCAGAAGACGAACCGGTGAACCTGAAAAAGGAGCAGCGAGTTCGTCAGGTTCTTGGGTCGAGTCCAGCAGAGGAATGTGAGGCAGCAGAGCCGCCAAATAAGGACTGGAGAGACTCCAACACTTCCAGAGACGGAGCTGCTGCTGGAGTGCTGTGTGTGTGTGTGTGTGTGTGTGTGTGTGTGTGTGTGTGTGTGTGTGTGTGTGTGTGCCTGGAAAGCACTATCATGTTGTCACTATTGACCGACTGCTGGATGTTTTCCTGTAAACTTTCCTTCAGCTGTCGCCCATTAGAACTTTGAGCTTTTACTTTTTCCTGTAGTTCTTATAAATTCACTACATTTGACTTTTAACCTCCAAGAACTGCTTTTAAAAATCTTTTGACTCTCTACGTCTGCTTCCCTCCTTCAGTCAGGTCGACCCGGTTCTACTGGAACCAGAACATCTGGAACAAAACCTCCATCTGCTGTGGTTCTGACCCAAACCAGCCTGTTCCCCTCCTGGCCTGTGGGGGCGCTGCACCAAGAACCACTGCAGGAAACGACACTAAAACCTCTGAAGACGCTGAGAGCAACTTCCTGTTTCACCAGATGAAACAAGATGGAGGCGTCAGAGTTTAGTGCTGGAGGATTTCTCTTTAGTCTTTGGCTGAAGACCAGGAGCCATTTCTGCTGCTAGCGCTAGGCTAACATGTTAGCTTTGGTTACCCAGAATGCCCTGCGCTGTCGTCCACTTCCTGTTTTTGGAGCGCTCTCTGGTCCGCCTGGCGTTCACATTCAAACTGAACCAGACCGAGGTTTGGAGGACCAGAGGTCAGAGGTCAGTTCATGTTCACACCTCACCAACTGGACCGAACTTTAACTAGACAGACAGACCAGAGTTGGGTTAAACTGGCCTTACAAGTCTGGTTAGGCTAGTAAGGAGTTGTGCAGTTTAAAGACTTGTCGTTGTTTCCATCCGCCTTTGAGGCGTTCAGACAGAAAACGAGATGTGAGAGAAGAGGAAGTCATGGGCCGGGATTTGAACCTGTGACGGTTCTGCCAACAAGTCATGCTGCCATACGTGGGTCACGCTTTGCTCCTACATCCAAACCTGAAGACTGAGACATTTCCTGGGCTGTTTGTGATCATTCAGCTGTAAATCTGAGACGAGCAGAAGCTTCATCTCTGAGCCGTCGTAGCGTTGACTCTTCGGTTCACGAACTGATGCTGCGTGCAGCAAAGCGTGTGGGAGGAGCTTCCTCTCCGCTGTCTTCGTCCAATGGAGAAGGAAATATCGAGAGAGAATCTTGGCTTTACTCACTGAAAGCAAGAGCTTGTCGTGTTTGAATGAACCAGGAGATTCTTGTGAGTTTGGGGCGTTTCACTGCAGCCGACGTGATGAGTTGCAGTTTGATGACCAGCTGACCTGCTGACCTCTTCGCTCCAACACCAATAAAACATGAAAATGGAGGCAAATTCACAACGCAGAAAACAGGGTTAAAACAATCGAACGGATTAATCAAATCAAAAGTCTTTCAGGCAGATTTTTTAATTGTTATTTTTTTATAGTTTATTCTAATTCCTTTTGATTTATTCACAAAGTTTTCACTGCAGCGCTCGGTCTCTGATTGGCTGATCCGGCTGCAGGACTTCAGATATTCCAACTGCGGCGTTGGACGAAGCTCCAGTCGCGCAGCATTTGATGTGCAATGAGACTTCTAGACGCGCAGCTCTAGACACCACATAGACCTGAGGCTCTGAACGCAGCGTTGCTGGTTTCCATAAAACATTTATTAAGAATTCAGGTGAATCTAAATCCAACCCATTCAAAACTTCATCTGTAGCAGACAAACAGTTCTGGTTTATGAAGGTCAACCGAACTGAACGATTCAGTTTCTACTGAATCCCAGAAAAAACTGTTAAATTCACTTTATTGCTACATCAGCAAAAAATGTTTTTTGTCTAAGGAAACCGGAGATCTTGACTGCAGCAATTTCTGCATTGCAACAATAGAAAATCAATATTAGAGTTTCCAGCCGCCTCTCTTCTCTCCTGCTGCAGCCGCCTCTCTTCTCTCCTGCTGCAGCAGCCTCTCCTCGTGAAGCCAGGCCTTGATTGGTTGGACTGAGTAGCGCTAGCAGCTAGCTTTGCAGCAACCCCTCATCAATGCTGAGGAAAGTTTCTGAGCTCAACTCAGTGGAAAATGTGTGGAAGTTGCTGGTTCTGCTCATCCTCCCAGCTCAACCAGTTCCTCTGGAAAGACCAGTCAACCAGTGGACCAGTGGACCAGTGAACCAGTGAACCAGTGGACCAGTGGACCAGTGGACCAGTGAACCAGTGAACCAGTGGACATGTGGACCAGTGGACAAGTGGATTGCTGCAGAAACTGTGATCAAAGTGTTTTTCCTGACATTTATATGCAAATATTGTTTTGGATTCATTCGTTTATTTGGGATTGTGACGGTTGGCATCATGTCGTTGGGCGGGTTCTGCTGTCCGGATTGGAGCAAACGGCTCCAAACCATTTACAGACATGAAATCTATGGCTTCCTGCCGCTCCTTTTATTCTGAAGGGCAAAGAAGCTGCAGTGAAACGGCTCCTCATGCGCCGTTCACGTCTCATGTAACAACCATGAAATACTTTTCTTCTTTGCAGAACTGAAATAAAAATAGATCCAGTCCTCCCAGTTTGTTCCCGACGTTCCAAGAATCGGCCAATTCCGGTTTCAGGAAGCGGCGGCTCCGAGCCGCAGCGTTTTCCCTCCACAAGTTGTTCACATGTTGTTCACATGTTGTTCACATGTTGACATGTTGTTAACATGAGGCCGACTGCTCTGTAGGAAAATCCATCCGCTCTTCATCACTGCCAGCGTTTCCTTAATGCCAGTGTTTCCTTAATGCCAGCGTTTCCTTAATGCCAGCGTTTCATCACTTCCAGCGTTTCCTCCTTAATGCCAGCGTTTCCTTAATGCCAGCGTTTTCTTACCCAGGTTTCCTAATGCCAGCATTTCATCACTTCCAGCGTTTCCTTAATGCCAGCGTTTTCTTAATGCCAGTGTTTTCTAATGCCAGTGTTTCCTTAATGCCAGCATTTCCTGAGGCTCCCTGGTCTCATGGCTTCATGTGCTGATTCAGCAAACGCCTGTTAATCAGAAAAAGCTCAACATGCTGGAGGACCAGACTGGCCATTTCATGTTGAACAAAACTGAATTTGACATTTTTTCAAAATCTGACCCCTCTACTCCGACGCCTTTTAATAAAAGCTGGCTTCTGAATCCCATTGTCTGCAGAAGGTTGAACTTTGACCCTTTGCTTGTCATGTTATTCATGACTCTGGTTCAGATGTTCTTGCATGTCTGAGTTCTTCAGTGACTCTAGTTAGGTTATTTCTGTATGTAGTGCTTCTAGTTGTTCTAGCTCTATGTTCCTGTTTGTTTATGTTTTCTCTCCTGTCTTTCTCTCTTTTAGTTGATCTGATTTTTTGGAGTTTTCTTTAGTTTCTGTAGTATCAGGTATTTTCAGCTCAGTTTCCTCCCTTCTGTATTTAATCTTCTTCCAGTCTCACCTGCATCACTTTTCTCATGAAGCTCCTTTGTTTCCAGTCTCAACGTCGGTATTTTACTTCCTCATTTTTACCAGATCCTGGTCTTATTTACTCACCTGTGTAAATCCGTCGTTTGCTCCGCCTCTCTGCACCTGGTCCAGACCTCAGGATAAAGTCCTCTTCAGGTTTTGGTTTCTTCATATTCATTTAAAATGTTAATTTATTTCAATGTGTTAATTTTCATCCATTGTCTTTAATGTTTTATTGCATATGACATCACCATATGACATCACAGTATGACATCACCACGTCTGTTGTGGAAATGCTAAACAGGCTCATGATTTCCAGCTAATTCATTTTATGAAATAGAAAAATCTAAATGTTCAGAATTCATCACATCGCAGCAGAGCGAAGATGAGCTTCTGGTCTAACTGGACCGGTACTGGTCTAACTGGGATAATTGGTTGATGCTTTTTCTCTGCCTGGTAATTAGAGCTCAGGTAACCATGGTGACTAATTACATCCTGGAGGTAAAACGTCAGCCTCAGCTAGCAGTTTGTACATCCTAAAAACATCAAACATTCCATTTAGTCAATGACATCATCAAAATCATCAAACTGGATCAATAATATTGGTTACTAATCAAAGCAGATTCAACCAGCTGGTTTACTCTAAAAGGAACTCACTGTTTCAGCTGTTTTACAGTTTTCTAGAAGTTTGTTCCAGATCTGTGATGCATAGAATCTCAAAGCTGCTTCTCTATGTTTGGTTCTGGTTCTGCTTTTTATCAGAACCAGAACCAGCAGGTTGATCCAGTAGCAGATCTTTAATCCGTCCAGTGATTTATAAACTAGCAGCAGTTTAAAGTCTCAGTGTAGAACCGGCTGGTGTAGAACTAGATGGTCTAGAACCAGCTGGTGTAGAACCGGTGGTGTAGAACCAGATGGTGTAGAACCGGTTGGTGTAGAACCAGATGGTGTAGAACCGGTGGTGTAGAACCGGTTGGTGTAGAACCAGATGGTGTTGAACCAGATGGTGTAGAACCGGATGGTGTAGAACCGGTTGGTGTAGAACCAGATGGTGTAGAACCGGTTGGTGTAGAACCGGTTGGTGTAGAACCAGATGGTTCTGGTCAGATCTCCAGCTGCTGGTTCTGGTTTGTCATCAGACGCCGCAGGAATCAAAGTTTCTCTGATCTGACACTTTAGTCTCAGGTTCTGGAAATGTTCTGCTGCTGGGAGGAGGCTCACTGTGGAACCGGCTTTGTGCGGCTCTTGAGGGCCGTTGAGGCTCAAGGAACCACCTGCAGCTCTAGTTTCAGTTTTCTGGATTGTAGTTGCGGACCAGCAGCTTTATGATGTTGGTTTGGTTCTTCCTTCAGTCAGAGCAGAACTGAGCGATGCGTGCAACACTCTCTGCAGACTTGCGACATGCCGGGTCCAGAACCTTCTCGACTTTCTATTATTAAGCGGAAAGAGGAAGCGGGAGCCGGGCAGTTGGGGGTTCTGAGGGCCCCTTCCTGTTCCTGTTCCTGTTCCTGTTGCTGTTGCTGTCATGAATGAGCCGGTTTCTCGTAGACAGAATGGGGAAGCAGAGCTTTCTCACATGCATGAATGAATGTTTGTTTCTCATAGGCTGCATGTAAAATGAGAGCTGAAGTTTCAATACCACAGAGATGCAAACATTTGTAAAGACATGCAGAGAAACTGCACAGTTTGCTGCCGGTGGACTGGAAATGTACTGCAGGTGTCGCTGATGTAGTCAGCAGGTCTTCAGCTCTGCAGAGCCGAGGGATTCCTGCAATACAAAAACAATTAAACTTACCAGGTAGTTTGGTTTATAGTGCAAATATCTTATTATACATGAAGTAAGACAAAACTAACCTCTAAGTAACATTTCAGTAACATATAGGAGCTTGTTTTACGCCAGTAACTCTTGAATATTAAAGAATTTGTTTTACTGGCAGATTAAAAAAACACATTTTCCCCATTAGCTAGTACTTTTTAAATTAATATTCCAGAATTATTGACTTAAAACTAATTCCTATATTTTTAGGGCCTTTATGTGTTAATCAATTAATTACATGGATTTTAACAACCTCTTTGTGGGCTGCCATCTCATCGTGGTGGACGGGTTTGAGTGTCCCAGTGACCCTAGGAGCCTCGGGTCACCCAAGGCAGACAGGTTTCAGAGAAGCATGTTCCGCTCCTCCATTGTCGTTGTGGCTTATTGGACTTGTGGCCAAAGGTTGTCAGTGCCTGTCATGGCAGCAATCCTAGAACCCATTGGTGGACACCTTCAGTAAGGGATGCTGTCAGGCTGAAGAAGGAGGCCTTTCTGACCTTTCTGACCTTTCTGACCTTTCTGGCCTGTGGGGCTCCAGAAGCAGCCATCGACTCGATTGGTTGCTGAGACACAAACTCGGGTGTGGGAGAAGTTCAGAGAGGCCATGGAGAAAGACTCCCACAAGGCTTCAAGGCTTCAAGGATTTGAGGATCCGAGGATTCGAGGATGTGACTAATAAAATGAGGTTGATAATCCATCCATCATCCATCCATCATCCATCCAACCATCCATCCATCCATCCATCCATCACATCCATCATCCATCATCATCATCACGTCCATCGTTTCGTCAGTCACATCGTCCGTCGTCCATCGATCGTCAATCCGTCCATCGATCACGATCAATCATCGTCAGATCCGTCATCGTCCGTCACATCAGTCCGTCATCCGTCACATCAGATCCGTCCGTCACATCCGTCATCGTCGACATCGTCGTCGTCATACCGTCCGTCGTCCGTCCGATTCGTCGTCCGTCCGTCCGTCCGTTCGTCCGTCTCCATCCATCCATCCATCATCCATTCATCCATCCATCCATCCATCATCCATCCATCCATCCATCCATCCATTCATCCATCCATCATCCATCCATCCATCATCCATGTGTTTAATTTTTTCCTGTCTTTCTGCCGTTAGATATGAAATCTGTCTGTCTGTCTCTTTTTTCACATTGAGTTTTTCATAAAATCGTTTTTTTGTGTTTCAACTGTTCATGTCTTCATGTGACGGAGAAAGACAGGAAACCTGAACTTGTCCTTCCATGTTTGGCTCTTTTAGAGAAATGTGCTTCATTTCTTCTGGTGTGTTGAGGTGAAGCTGATGAAACGTGAGAAGCTGCTTCAGTTTCTTCTCTGGTCAGTTTGTGGGAACAAATCGCTTCCTCCTGTTGTTTTATATTCTTCTTCAGTTCCTCTTTCCCACGCTGTCAGCATCCCTTCATTCACAACTTTTCTTTTCCTCTGTGATGTTTCTCCATCCAGAAAGCTTCCCAGTTTTAGTTCTTTTAATATCATAAACTGTCATAAAATATACTTTCTCTTCTTTCTCCTGACCAGCTTTTTGGGATCTGCAATGAACGTCTCCTTAAACTTCAATGGAAGCTTTCTGCAGCTTAGCAGTGAGAAATCATTCTGTCTTAACCGCTTAAATCAGTTGTGTGTCAGGATAGATAAGGGAATCTGCGCTGATAATCACTGCAAGACATAAGCTGCTCAACCCTACTGAGCTATCAGCCCATCTGGACCAGAACTGAGTCACTGAAACAGGAAGAAGCTGCTCACAGATATACACTATCTGCTGCTACACCCTGCTGAACCGCACACACACTCACACACACACACACACACACACACACACACACACACACACACACACACACACACACACACACACACACACACACACACACACACACACACACACACACACTCACACACACCACACACACACACACACACACACACACACACACAGTCACGTCCTGCTTGTAGGCAATGATAAAAATGGGAGACAGACGACTGGAACCATAGAAACAATCGTTTAGTTTGTCCAAAATATGTTCAAACTTGGAGGAAATTTGATGTTTTTAGTTGCAGCTCATCTGCAGCTGAGAGGTCAGAGGTCAGAGCCAGACTGATGCATCCTAAATGCATAAAGTGGCGTTCTCACAGACCCTCCCCGTTAACATCTGTGTTAGTGAAAGTTTTTGTGTTTTCATCAAACTCGATGGGTCGTGTAATAGTTTTTGTTTAAATGCATCATTTCATAAACATTATCCATTTTATTCAGCTGTGAATCAGACGGTTCGGGTTCACATGCAGACGTTAATCTAATTAACTACAAAGTTTACTGTACAGTTGTTTATGTTTTATTTTCTGCATAAATTAAAGTCATTTTATCTAAATAGCATATTTTCAGTAGGAAGGCAATTCAAAGTGCTTTACATGAATTAAATGAAATGCCAACAAAATAACAGACCAAAGAAAAGAGTGAAAGAAGAAACAAGAATCTAAAGTTTATAAACTAGATTCTGCTGAAAATACAAAATAAAAGCTCCATTTTTCTGTTCTGGAAGTAGTTTTTTTTTTTAATTCTAAGTTGGTTCTAATTCTGGGTTGCAACAATAAGAGTTTCTTTGAATAGTATTTTAAAAAGTATAATATTGGTCTAAAGAGTGAGTACCTCACAATTTGTAAAATACTGATCAAGAATAATCTAAAGCGTGTAGTTTAGTATAATCTGCACTCTGCAGCATTTCTTGTTTTTATATCTATTTTTGTCCTTGTTTAATAAAACATTTCATTTTTTACATGCCAAACAAACGTGTCCATATTAATTTGCTAATTGCCTAAAAGCAGATTTTTGTGTCTGTTTCTTGATTTGGACTTTGCTTAATGTCGAGTTGTAGTTTTAAATAAGTCGACTTTTCACTCGGATGGAACAAGAAGCTTTTCAGCTGTAGGAGAAATTCAGTGAAATGATTTTGAAACCCAGAATTAAGCAGCCAAATATCCACAGATTTATGACGGGAGTCATTGAGTCTGCCAGCAGGTTGAGCTCACAGTTCAGCAGCAGTTCCGTGCTCTGCCTGTAGGTGGCGCTTTATCCCACTATTTTCTCCCCCATGAACCTGGGTCAGTGTTGAGCAGGTTCATGGTGCCGAACGGCCAGCAGCCATTAAATGAGCGGCTGCTGACCGCAGAGACAGGCTGGCTCTGAACGGGGAGGGTGTGTTCACCCTGCTGCAGCTGCTGCTGCAGCTCCTGCTGCTGCTGCTGCTGCTGCTACTGCTGCTGCTGCAGCTCCTGCTGCTGCTGCAGCTCCTGCTGCTAGCTCAGTTTCCACACAGGAAGTGATCAGTGGAACATGGCCGACTTCCGTTAGGCTGTGAGCTCCAGCAGGTCAATAAAAACCCTGGAAATGTTTCAGTTTAAGGTCTTCAGGCCTGATCCAGCTCACCTTCACAGAGAAACAGATGTATATATAGGCGTAAATCCCTGGGGCTTTGGGGGGGACTGGACCCCCTCAATCTTGGGAAAGTCTAGAATTGTCCCCCCAAAAATAATCATAGAAGAAACATTTGCATTTAAATAATATCAATATGAAAAGGCAAAAGAAACAAAAAAACTAACAGGCTAACAGGCTGATTACAGGCTAATCAGAGCCGCTAGCTATTTGCTAGCTAGCGAGGAGCTAGCTATTTGCTGTTAGCTGTGGCCGTCCAGTAAATAAATACTTACTGCAAAAGACATGTAAACATTTTATGTACTTTGACTAGATAAGAAGAAACACATTAACAATAAAAATCAGACTGTAGTTTATTTCATTTCTCTGAATCATAATAAGCTGCCTCATTAGCAAAACTGTTACATCTCTTTCATAGACTTGAGCTTTTTTGTCAAAGGCAGAAAACATCTCATTCATATGTAGCTCTTTAAGTTTTAGTGAATTGTAAGAGTTTGACACTGATGGAGGATCAAGTGGAGCCCAGAACAGACAGAAGAATCACTAATTATGTCTTTATTTCTCACTGTCTTCAACGTAGAGCCTCTAAAACTATTAAATTAAATATGAATATTTTTATATATAAACTCTGGTGCTTTTAATGTTATGCTAAAGTTGTAAACCCCCCATATATTAATTTGTATCAACATGGCAAAACTAGAAAAGGCTTAAAAATAAAGCAGCTTAACAAGTTATAATGTAAACCAGGGGTCACCAACCTTTTTGAGACTGGGAGCTACTTCACAGGTACAGAGCAACAGGAAGGGCTACTTGCTTGATACAGTCTTTACTTCAATGTAAAAACCTTTAATTAAATTATTTTTTGGTAGTGCTCCCTAATGATAATGGCTATTTTTAGAAGTAACTCTGGGACTGACAAGGTCCCTGCGGGCACCGGGTTGGTGACCCCTGATGTAAACAGCCTATAACTTGTATTGGAGCCATTTGAATGAATCAATGTTTATGAGGAATTTTATTAAGAGCAGTTCCTCATTAAAGCTTTTTTATTTCGAACCTTAAATGTTTGTAAATGTGCAGCAGAGATTAGATCAGCGGTTTTGTTTTCTGCAGGCTGCAGACTGACAGGAAAACATGTTTGATGTGCATCACGAATCATTTCTGCTCCTGCAGCTTGAATGGGATTTAAAAACTTTTAAACACGTTTTACGTTACTTTTCACTGCAACTTCGTCGACCCCCCAAAGTTGCTCTTAATGAATGTTCCTGTTTATGGTCAATAATGGGATTTACGCCCTTAGATGTATATCACTCATAGCTATGGCTGCCATATTGGGAGTGGCATTATTTATGAAGACACATCCAGCACACTGCAAAAACACAAAACCTTGGAAAGCATTTTTGTCTAGTTTCCAGTGGAAATATCTTACTACACCTAAAAGAAGACAAAACTAATTTACAAATAACTTTTCAGCAAGAAGGGAGCTTTTTTTAAATAAATAATTCCATAATATTGGATTTAATTTCAACTGACAGATTTTTCAGTTAGAATAAAACATTTGTACATGTTAGAAGTGAAACTCTTAAATGTTTTGTTTTTCTTTTTATTTGGCGAAAGACTGAATTAAACCTGGTCACTTGGCATATTTGCTGAAATTTATGGATCCCTCTAACATGGAGAGTTTGTTTTCTTTAGCGTTGTTCTCTCACAATAATGTCCTGATCAGTTCATGCGCTGTAAGCCAGTGGTCCCCAAAGATTTTCTGGGCCCCCCATGGATACAATAAAATTCCCCCCAAAATGAACAAAAAAACAAACTGGGCTCATTGTTCAACCAGACATAATGCTTTACACATATTTTGTTTTCAAACTCCAATAAAGTTTGTTTCACACTTCATGTTGCGATAAAACAAACTACAAACCATCTTTACAGTGAAACAGTTTAACTGTGTAACTGTTTTTCTTTAAATTCATTCATACCGGTCCCGCCCTGCAAAGGCACTGCGCCTCCTTAGGGGGTGCGCCCCACAGTTTGGGAACCACTGCTGTAAGCAGCAGTAGTCCTAACCCTAACCCCTAAACCTTTTGTGAGGTTTTTCTAGATATGTTGTCATCTTGTTGTGAAATATCTGAAGTTTGATATCTTTTTCTTAAGGAGAGAAAGGCACCACAAACCTATGATGTAAACACAAACTTTCTTTAAAAAGGAAAGAATAAAAATATGTCCACACTTGGACTATTTCTGGGTTTTTGTCGGGGTAATGAATCATCTGGCAGTTTTGATTGTGTCTCTTTTGTGTTCTAGTCTGAATGGTTTTCATGTTCAGTTCCATCTCAACTTAACAGACATAACCATGCAGTGATCTTCAATCAGCTTTTTGCACCAAACAGTTAAGAACAATGGTTGCATTAATGATTGTCCAAACTGCATCATGTTCAGCGCCATGTTCTCTTCTCAATGTTGTTTTCAAGGATGGCTCCATCTTCTTCTATAAATATGTATATATTTGTGACATTTAAACCAGCAAATATTGCAGTAAGCTAATTGCGAGGAAACGCAAAGAAAAAGTTTTTCTGTATGTCCCTGAGAGGCCTCTGTAGAAATAACTGGAACAGCTTAATTTGCCAATATTTTTCTTCTTCATCTTTGTGATTGTCACTGTAAAATATATCACATGTAATTAAATGTAAACTTTTTGTCCTCTTTATAACAAAACGCCAGTTTAGAATAAAGTTTGTTCTGCGTTCCCTTTGCCCCTCTCAACATGGCGGCGGCTCCGCCGTGCAGCTCCGATGGTCGCGCGCAGGATGGCCTGTCAGTTCGCTCGCCGCTTTTTCACAGCTTCGCCCCACGTGTTCACTTTTTGCCGCCACGACTTTCCCAGAAACCGAGTGACCCAAGTATCCCTCCGCGGTAGTTCCGCTTCACGGCCGTTTTAGCGCACTTGGCGCTAAATATCGTCTTCTGCGCCTGGACTTCATCCGCAAAGGGGGCCGCTGCGGTTATTTAGGCGGCACTTTCGCTCAGCACGAGCAGCTGTTTTATTGTTTTGTAAGTTTTCGCGGGTTTTTCATTCGTGGCGGAAGGATACCGTCGCGGCGGTACATATAGCGGTTTTCCAGCCACACCCACAGTGTTGCGCTGCTGCAGCGAGGGGGAGACGTGGACCCTCTGTGGGACACGCGGGACACGCAGGACACGCAGGACACGCAGGACCGGACGCTCGCGGATTTTCACACCATGCTGCCGTGTTCCAACTTTCATTTCACGCGCAGAAAGTTTCATTGAAGCAGAAACATTTAAGCGCTCGACCACTCCGCGTGGATTGGATCATTTCCACTTTCTTCATTGAGAATTCCTGCTTTTCACTGCAGCCGGTAAGATTCTGCACGTCTCCAGTAGATTCTGTAAGTTAGAAGCTCGCTGCATGCCGTGCACGAGACGCGTGGGCAGCGTGGGCAGCGGGGCAGCGTGGGCAGCGTGGGCAGCATGGGCAGCATGGGCAGCGTGGCAGCGTGGGCAGCATGGGCAGCGGGGCAGAAGCCGGTGTCACGCGTGGCTCTGCAGCGGCGCGTTTGAATACCCGCTGCTTCATTCAGAGCCTTTAAAGGGAACTGGAGGCCCAGAGCAACAGTTATTATTATTATTATTATTATTGTTGTTGGTAAGAAAAAGTTGCAGAAAATAGTTTTTCTGTTTTTGCTCCTTAGTAAAAACTAAAGTTGAGTAAAAAGTTTTTTAGTTCCTGTTGGACAGAAAATGAAGTTTCTTAGTTTGCTGCAGTTTACCAGCCCACGCTGCTGCAGCAGCTGCTGTAGCAGCTGCTTTGTTCCCCGCTGGTTCCGACACAGCAGGAGGCCCAGTCCACGCTCAGCACCAGTACAACCAGTAGAACCAATAGAACCAGTACCGGCTCGGTTCCTTGTTTTTGTTCGTTGGTTTAAAGATTCCGGGAAAAAACCCAAAATTTTTGGCCCAAATGTTCTATGACGTCATGGTGTGTAGAGACGGGGATGGGAGTAAAGGGGCGTGGCCAGCGTGATGTAAACAGGTATAAGAAGGCAGACGGTCCAGGGGGCTTTCAGTAGCAGAGAGGCTGAACTTTAACTAGGCCGGCTGTTTTCTGGATTTTGTTCTCAGGCTTCGGAGCGACATGTTGAGCGGTTTGTCTCCGGACTGGCTGAGCTCGGAGCCGTTCATGTTTGAGGACGTGCAGAGCCTGATGGAGATGGACTACCCCCCCACGCCGCCGCGCTCCCCCCCCCCGAAGCCGGGCCAGGCCAGGCCGCTGTCCAAGGAGGACCAGCTCGGCCTCATGTCCGACATCCTGCTGGAGGACCAGGACCTCCAGCTGCTCAACTGGACCTGCGACCTGTTTGGCTCCGCCGACCCCCGGACGCCCCCGGACGAGGCGGCCGACGACGCCCTGTGGCTCTGCATTTCGGAGAAGCTGGACGAGAAGCTGTCGGTGCTGGGCTCCAGCCCGCTGCTGTCCGCCATCGACACCAGCATCTTCGAGGACCTGGTGGGCTCCACGCTGGACTGCCACGACCTGATGGCCGCCGCGCCGGAGCAGGTGGCCTCAGAGGTCACGTCGGACTACGGCTCGGCCGGCGGAGAGACCTCCACGTCCTCGAGCGACTCCGGTGAGTCGGGCCCACTTCCCGTCTGTGCTGGCTGCGAGCCGCACACGTTGCACTGCAAAAACACAAAATGCAAGCAAGGATTTCTGTCTGCACTGAAAACACAAGGACTCGTTTCTAAAGCTTCGCCTGAAACAAACTAACCTGAAAGTCGCTTTTCTGCAAGACACAGGAGCTTCTTTTATGCCATTTATTCTTGAATAATGATTCAAATATTTTTCACTCAGGAGAAATTGACCCAAGTTATCAGTGTAAAGATTCTTGCTGAAGTTACTTGTCTTACACTTTCAATGAGGAAACAAAACAAGATGTATTTGGACAAGAAACTAAACAAAAATACTTCAGATTTTGTTTGTGCAGAAATGACTGTCAGCTGAAAGCAGGCAGGTTGAAATCAGTTTTATTCAGTGGTTCTTAACTTGATTTGAAAACTTCTTTGCATATCAGAATAAGATCTGGATGAATATCTCAGCCACAGTGGGTGGAAACTGCAGTTTCCACAGAGCTTTGTTATACCACACCTGACCCATAGGGGGCAGTGCAGCGGTCAGCCGATCGGATGCTTCAAAACAACCACGACTTCCTGTTGGGAATTAAACATGAAGCTCAATTCATGAAACTATTTTAGTCATTGAATTAACTGGAACTCGATAAAGAAAAACTAATTCAACCAAAACTACAAAAAGTCAAAGTACATTTAATATAAAAAACTAACTTGTCTAATTGTGATTTATCCAAAACTTGGAGGCAGTTTTAGCTTGACAGAAAGCGACTCTACTACCTTATTGCATTTTAGCAAATAAAATGTTTTTCTTGTTTAAGAAAGGAACTTATTTATTTGCATCTTCATGTGAATCTCCTAAAGGCTTAAATGTGCCAATATTTTAAGATTGTCAAAATAATCAGACAATAATAAACTTTATTGCAGCTGCAATAAAGTTCAACAACAAGTTGTCTGTCGAGAGTTAAAGCAAGAAAATAAATCTCCATTTTTAATCTCCACTTTCATCAGTTTTTATACATTTATTTTTGTTTTTCTGAAATGTTAGCCAGTGGCGTTTGGTGCTAACATTTGTCCTCCGCTCCGTTTCCCCACAGAAGAAGAAATTGACGTGGAGTCGCTGGAGTCCGTGGGCCCGTCCAGCCCGTCGCTGGTCGAGCCGGCGGCCCGCCGCCTCGACCCGGAGGAAGAGCAGCGCGCCATCCAGCTGCAGCACAACTACGCCGCGCCGTGCCCCGCCTCACCGCCGCCGTCCGCCCACAAGCGTTGGCGAGGCGCCGACGGCTCATCGCGGGCGCATCACGCCACCCGCAGCTCCACCTCGCCGTCTTCCTCTTCTTCTTCCAGAAGCTCGTCAGAGGACGAGGAGGAGCGGCGGCGGACTCACAACGTGATGGAGCGGCAGCGGCGCAACGAGCTAAAGAACTGCTTCCTGCGCCTGCGGGACAAGGTGCCGGAGCTGTCGCATAACGACAAGGCGTCCAAGGTGGTGATCCTGAAGAAGGCGCGGGACTGCATCTACGGCCTGGAGGCGGACAGCCTGCGGCTGCGGGCGCGCAGAGACCGGCTGCGCGCCAAGCAGGAGGAGCTGAAGGCCCGGCTGGAGCAGCTGCGCAGATAATGCGGCGCCGCAGACAGAGACGCACGCGCTGCTGTCTTTTCCCCAAACCGGACCTCAGCCTTCCCAGTGAAACTCCAGTGTTTCAGGGTGACTTGGGTCCTCCGGTCGGGCCGGTTCCAGGAGGAACCCATTGGCTGCAGAATCAAACTCAACATTGCTGTTAAAGCGGCGAACCGGACCGGGCCGGGCCGGGCCGGACCGGACCGGGCCGGACCGGGCAGCGCCTTCCGCCTTTATGATGGGAAAGACGTTTTTATGCAGAGGTCTTCCTCAGGTTTTATTGGGCTTCAGCAGGTTCTAGTTGGTTCGTCCTGAAGATCCAATTAATTTAAAACTAGTTGCCTTCTGTGTCAGGAATGTTTGTCTGAAAGGGATGTTGGCTGCAGCGCCGGGTGTTTAACCAGAAGCAGGAGTTTAGTTGGGTTTTGTTCCTCTACATCAACGTTCACACACCTACCTCACCTGCTGCAGTTGGGTCTTTCCTTTTATTGTACATATTTGTAAAAGTTTTTTTTATTGAAAATAAATTATTTTGGTAGTTTGTTTTGAATATTTGGAGACAAAGCACCTTCTTCAAAATGAAAATAAAATGAAATGTCAGATTTGAAAACTTTTTTTGTGTTTGACTTGCTGGATGTATAAAGTGAATTTATAACCAACCCAGAACTAACTTTTTATATGAGGGCTGTAAAATTATATTGACTCTACAATATTTATCTTTTCACCCTCAGACGGAACTGATTTTTCCTGCGAGTATCGATTCGCTGAATCGTCGGGTTGCGAGGCTCCGCCTCCGCAGCTTGTGCTTAAAGTGCACATTATAAACTACACACCAGTTTCTAAATTGTGTTAATGGGCCAAATAAAACCAGTTATGATAAAATGAGTAAACCATCTTTATCCCCATGTCGGATGTTAAAGCCGGATTTTCCGGTCATGTGACAGGAAATGAGCTTCCAGCATCAAATTCTTTTGTTTTTGGAAATCTCAAATAACGAGCTGTATTTTGTTGCGAAGTAACCGTGAAAGAAGCGGCACTGCAGCTGCAAGGAATGGATCAGTACGGGGTGAGGCGGAGCCGCTCCCCCAGCAGCTAGTAGTAAACAGCCTACAGTCACGGCTAACTCCAGGAACAAGGTAGAAAAGCCTTTTCCCTGCAGTCCAAAAGAGCTTTTTTACTCCAAACGCAGTACGTCCAAAAGAAGAACATAAGTGCCATCGCTTGCATATGGAGAGTCTAGAGGCTGAGAATCTCCCCACTCGGCTCCTCATCACTGTGGAAACTTTGAGTTTTATGTCAAATCCACATGAATGAAATGACAGAAACTCATTTTCTCACTGAATCTTTGATTCATTTTGTCCAGCAGTAGACTGTTAGACTCTGTCCAATCAGAGTCGGGTGTTGTGTAGTTGGTGCTTTTAATCAGTTTTCAGTTAATAAAATCCAAGTCTATGGAACACAAAATGTCACTAAAATCACTCTGTCCTTCTAAAATCTTTCAGAAAATTGTAGAAGTGCATTGAATCGTATCATTTGTAAAATATCATGATAGATATCGTATCGGATTGTACCGTTTGCCAAATATTGTGGGTGTAAATAAAAACCCTTTTGTTCCACATTGGAGAAGTTCAGGCGAACATCAATATGAACGTTTTGATACTGTACAGTAAAGGGAAAAATGACAAAATTTATTTATCAAAATGGCATCCTCCAAAGGAATGTGCAATTCAGTTGGATAACTTTTTTAAAAATTATTAGCCATTTATAGCTAACACATTAGCTCGAATCAGTGATGGCAGTTACTTTGAAAAAGTAACTAATCACATTACTGATCACTTGGTTTGGAAAGTAACTAAGTTACATTAAAAGTAACTTTTTTAGTTACTTCCAGCAGCTGAAACAGCAACAATGCTGTGAAAATCACATTGATCTAAAGTGACATCAACAATGTGTCTGCAGTGATCAGGCTGATGCTTTAATCGTTACTACACTTCAGATAAACTTCAGTCATTTGTGTTTCTATTGTCTGGAAAACTATAAATAGGATGTGGCCCCGGGGCCCGGCCCCAGCCTCCAGGGTCTGTGTTACGGCCCTGTGTTTGCCCGCTGACACTGATATTAATATTAATAATTATTATGGCGTTGAGTTGCACAACTTTATGGATTCGTTCATTGGTGGCTGTTTTCAGGTTCATCGCTCTCTTCATATTCGTCTCCATGTTTCCTGCAGGGTGAAGCTGCAGGTCGTTGAGGTCAATCTGAACTCAGGGTGAAGCTGAAGGTCGTTGAGGTCAATCTGAACTCGGGGTGAAGCTGCAGGTCGTTGAGGTCAATCTGAACTCGGGGTGAAGCTGCAGGTCGTTGAGGTCAATCTGAACTCGGGGTGAAGCTGCAGGTCGTTGAGGTCAATCTGAACTCAGGGTGAAGCTGCAGGTCGTTGAGGTCAATCTGAATTGGACGGACAGGGAGAGTCTGACTGAAACACCTGGATGTCAAACACATTCTGGGATCTTTGCTTCTTCGTTCAGGGTTGGTTAGGTTAGAGTTGATTAGTTCCTGACCATCTGGTGACCATGGTGTTGCTCAACAACTTTAAAATTTATCCAGAGACGGCGGCCATCTTTACTACCATAAATGGAGCACCGTGTTGCTGTTCTGCACATGCGGGTGGCTTGGGGTCGTAAACCGCTCAGACGGTGGGATTGTAGCAGGAAGGACGCCGTGTCACGGCAGCAGCTGCTAGGAGGAAGGACTTTTGATGACGCGCTTCAGTTCACCTGGGATGCAGCCGTCCGTCACTGAAGCAACTCTCCAGTTTGACATCATGCATGGACATGCTGTCCATCACCAATCAGTCCTTGCTGCCTGGACACACCTGGAGCTGCTCACCTGGGCGTAACGCTGTGTCAGCACAATGACAAGGTGGAAAGGAAGCAGCAGCTCTTCAAGCTGAGACAAGGAATGAGTTCCAGGCCCATTCCATAGAGGGAAACAGTTAGCTCCATCTCAGTTAGCATGCTAATGCCTGGTTCCCCTGGCAACCGGAGTCAGCCCTGATACACATCATAAAAAACTTTAGCTCTGGGTTTGGTCTGTCAGTGCGTGTTCTCCGATTCACTGAACATTCAAAATGTCAGATATGGGGAAATGTCACAAAAACGCTGGAGACCAAACGGGACTTCAGAGGAAACAAACAAGAATCAATGGCATTTAGTTTACCAACGTCCATGAAACATAAGAGGCAGGACAAGAGGCGGCCATCGATACCAGAATCATTTTAACAGGAAAACAGACTCCCAGACTTTCTGCTGCGTCATGGCCGTCATTTTGTTTTGCCCTGCGTTTCCACTTGGCTTTCTGATTGGCTGCACTGCAAAATCACATCTTTACAAAGTATTTTTATTCAGAGTTTTTGAGCAGATATGTTAATAAACTTGAAATAAGACAAAACTACATTACAGATAACTTTTAGCAAGACATGGGAGCCTGTTTTATATATAAAGTCTCCTTTCAACTGGCAGATTATTTCACTGACAAGATATGTTTCTACATTAAGAGTGAAAGAATCTGAAAACATACACACATATCTTGCAGAATAGTTAACTAAGTTAGTTTTGTCTTATTTCAAGTGTATTTACATATTTGCACTAAAAACCAGACAAAAAATACTTGATATAATTGTGTGTTTTTGCAGTGAACAGGTTGCGTTCTTGTTTGCCAAGATAATGGACCAGATCACTCTGAACAGGAAGATCTGAGATTATCAGTCCTCATAATCCTCATAATCTCTCCTGAAGGGGAAAGCAAGACAAAAATTGGAATAAAAATCCAGATGTTTGAACTAGGCCAGGTGTGGCAAAAGTGTGGTTCAGGGGCCATTTGTGGCCCATGAAATTATTTAGTTAGGGTAAAAATTTATCCAACAAAATATAAAGCAATTGATGACTCAAACAAATGTTAAAATTGTCTGTTTCTATTAAGGCAACAGTCCAAAGCTCCTCTTATCTTAAGAATTGGTTTATGGCCACATAAGTAAACTAAGCAAAAAAAAGTTAACATTTTAAATTGAATGAATTTTATAACTTGCCAGTGGTTTAGATTTGGATGACACTCAGCTGGCATCGACTTCCCCTGATGGAGTAAAATGTAGAAAATCCTCAAATTGTCCTGACTGTATTAGCAGATGCTAACATGCAGCACATGCAGATTCAACTCTACGAGAATATTTTGACTAAACTTAATCATCTCCCCCTCTGAACTCATCCCCCCTCCTTATCGCTGCTCTCCACTCCCAGGTAGTAGAGACGTGCAAACTTTCTCCTGGGTTCAAAGTGTGAGGAATGAGTTCTGTAAATGAATCTTTATCTGATACTGGTTGTTCAGAGGAGCCTGGAGCCGCTGCTGCACATCTGCATCAGGGTCCACAGTCCAGCCAACACCTGAACCAGATCATCAGGTCGCTGGCGAAAACCTGTGTGCATGAGACAGTTTTTCAGTTCATCCAGGTGTTTTCTTCAGATTAAATCAGTTGGAGCAAAAGAAAAGGTTTGGTGTTTGTTAACTAAAGTTACTGCACCTTTAAGAGTGCGTCAGGTGCGTTTACAGGTGTGCTGGTCAAAGTGAGTGGCTGTGGGATGTGACGTGAGTCGGGTTCCAGATAAACTCAGATTAGGATTTTTCAATGAAAGGTGAGGCAGAGGATGAAGGTTTGCTACCAAGAACTGACCACAACTTTCAGTCTGTTCGTTTCCCTTCACTTCATTCAGCTGCACTGCAAAAACAAAATCTTATCAAGTATTTTTGTTTAGTTTCTAGTGCATATATCTTGTTAAACTTAAAATAAGACTAAAGTAACTTCTAAGTAACTCAAAAGTAAATTTTCAGAAAGATAAAGGAGCTGAATTATTTGTTTTCAGCAAATAATTCTTGATAAAAACAACCAGAGCCGTTGGCAGAAGTTTTTTCACTCGTGATAAAACATAGTTTCATGTTCATCTTAGTGAGAAGGTCAAGTTGTGACCAAAGCCAAACAAACTTTGCAAGAAGTTCATAGAAGTTAGATGAAATACATTCAACAAAAGCATTGATCACAATGAAATCTTTGTGAAAGGTGATCAGTTTAAATTCTTGTGATTCTGTCCACATGCTGACAGCTGCTGGCCAATCAAGAGACGGTCAACAAACAGAAGCTCATTTTGGGGCTTTGCAGTGACTGGTTGCAATAAATCCTTGATTCGTCATCCCAAGACTTCCTTAGATTTAGTCTGTGTTCACACTGCAGCCTGAAGTGACCCAATTCAGATTTTTTTGACATAATACGACCCACATCGGATACGAGTCCGATTCAAATGCGACTTAACGTCCAGGTTGCATTCATCCAAAATCAATGTCACTGATACTCAACCCCATTCTGAATCCTGATACAAGCAACCCGACCCAAACCCCGACACCAACCCGACCCAAACCACGACCCAAACCCCGACACCAACCCGACCCAAACCCCGACACCAACCTTTTTATGGCGGTTGGCAGAACACTGAGAACGCTGACGTTATTCCGCCCTCTACTGGACAATCAGGAAACTTTCAGGTCATTTGCCCGTTCAGGCTGCAGAACAGGCACAGGTTGTATTTATTTGGAAGTGTGAATTGGTTCACTTCAGGCTGCAGTGTGAAAGCAGTATTGTCCAGTCCACCTTAACCCGACTCCAGACCGTCTGTCTAGTCAAAGTCTGGATGAGTTGGTGAGTTGTGGATGGTAATCGACCTCTGACCTCTGGTCCTCCAAAGTCAGTCTGGTTCAGTTTGAATGTGAACGCCAAGCGGACCAGAGAGCGCTCTAAAGCAGGAAGTGGACTACAGCAGGGCATTCTGGGTAAATATAACCAAAGCTAACATGCTAGCCTAGCGCTAGCAGCAGAAATGGCTCCTGGTCTTCAGCCAAAGACTAAAGAGAAATCCTCCAGCACTAAACTCTGACGCCTCCATCTTGTTTCATCTGGTGAAACAGGAAGTTGCTCTCAGTGTCTTCAGAGGTTTTAGTGTCGTTTCCTGCAATGGTTGTTGGTGCAGCGCCCCCACAGGCCAGGAGGGGAACAGGCTGGTTTGGGTCAGAGAAGCTGGAGGTGGAGCAGATGTTCTGGTTCCAGTAGAACCGGGTCGACCGGACCATCAGGAGAAAAATTGATTAAGAGATTTCAGAAATATGAATCCAGTGATTCTCGTCTGGATTATGTCACTGCAAAGTTTGGCGTGCCTATTCTTATGATGAAGTGGCTTTTTGGTGCAGAGACATTGATTTTCCCCAGAAATCACATATATTTCAAATGCATTTGGGACAAGACATAAAACAATGTTATATTCAAAATAAACTTGTTTGTTTTCAGAGGCTTGAGAGAAATAAAAATGTCTTTCATTTCAGATGTTACTATGATTAGAGTCCAGGCAGGAGACGTTGGCTGTGGTTCATGTAAACAGTGAAATGTGTGGAAAAGTGTTTTTGGTCAGTTTGCTGCAGGTTCGCCTGCTGACTAACTGTTTGTAGAAAACTTTATCTGTGGATTAACTTTCCTTTCGTTCCCTGCGGCGGCGTACAGCTGCTGCTCTCCACAAAAGAAGAAAAGCTTTTCCAGCAGCCGGGTCAAATATCTGATACTGTTACATCAGGGTGGAGCGCCGCACAGCATGCCAACTTAAACACCAGAGCGTGGGCGTCATGCAGTAGCCCAGTGTTTGGCTGAGCGACCCAGATAGTCTGACTCACTCGTTCTGATCCGCCACATCACACAGGACACAAGAGACGGAAAGATAAACGAGAGATAAACTGACGGAGAGGAGAACGGAGACAAAATGAGAGAAACTGAGGCGAAACAGGAGATTTGGATTTTCTTTGTTTTCCCAAAGAGGGGAAATAATGAGAGACTTCAGCAACATGGCTCAACCACATTCTGCTCGCAGGCCACAATAAAACAGAAACACGTCATGACATCGACCCGACTCCGTCTGATCTCATCCACCTGAAATCTGGATCAGAACCTCCACAGAAACAGAACCCGCTCAGAACCAGGAACTTTGAGTTTTAGTCTGTCACTCGCTGCGTTTACCCTAACCCACTCATGTCAAATAAACACAACTTCATATTTCTGGCATTAAATAAAATGAATTCAGATCTAATGTCAATGAGTTTGTATGAACAGGAAGTCGTTAAAAATCAGGACATCCTGGTCACATGATGACAAAAGCGTTTCCATGGCAATTTAATAAAATCACCTGGGGGCGGGGCACTAGTCAGGACACACACACACACACACACACACACACACACAACACACACACACACACACACACAACACACACACACACACACACACACACACACACAGAGACACACACACACACACACACACACACTGTCCCTTTAATGACAAGGGGCAGCAGCAGCTTTGGATGGAGGCAGGAAGTCGGAACAAGCAGCGACTTCAATCTTTAGTTTGTGTCTTTGATTCAAACTGATTTGTTGTTTTGCGCTGCCAAAACAACAAATCTTAATCTGAAGTCAATAATTCCTTAATACAGATTTAAAAAGTTCTAGTTTCTCTGTCAGATTATTTCACTTGAAGCAAGATAACCTGCCAGTTCTTTCTTTTTTTAATCAATATTAAACGATCATTAAGTGGAAACAAGCTGCTAAATGTTGCTGCAGGAACCATCAGGATGGTTTCTCTGGGTAGGATTTGTGTTTTTACAGTGCAGCCGGTGATTCCCTCTGAGGGTCGGAGCGCCTCCCTCATCTGGAGGTTCCCTCATCTGGAGGTTCCCTCATCTGGAGGTTCCCTCATCTGGAGGCCCTTCCCGGATCCGATGGCGTTTCCTGTCAGCGTCACGGCCTGCGGAGGAGCAGCTGACCCGGGTCGGCTGGACCGGAGCGCCAGGAAACTGTTTGTTTCTGTAGCTCTGAGTTTTATCAGACACTGAAATGAAAGTAGAAAAATAGAAGAAATGTGACATTATTTTACAATTTAAATATGGAAACTGTCCCACAAACACACAGGAAGGTCAACCCGTCTGGATGCTGATCAGGTAAAGACAGGAAGTGAAGTAAATCTGGGAGGAGCAAAATGCGTACTGCCCCTTTAATCCAAATTCAGCTGAAATACCAAGAAAACCTCTTTATTTCATTCACTAACTGAAGAGAAAGTATTGATCCGTGATGGATCTGATCAGAGTATAATAATCCAAGGGCCCCTGACCAACAGGGGCCTCTCCACAATGTAGTATTTTTTTCATCGCTAAGAACGTGTAAAAACACAAGTAAAAAGTGAATGATGTTGATTTAATGTTTTTTTATACAAGATTAAAAAGTATGAATAGATTTCATGTCTTATTGTACAGTTAAAAAGTCATAAAGTTAAAAAATAAGGTAATAAAAATAGACAAAAAGTGCTAAAACTCTTTAAAAATGGTGAAATATGCCTTTAGTGATGGATTAAACAACCAATAGCTGGCACAGTCTGATTTCACATCAGCCAATAAGGTTGATTGTCCCGCCCCTTTAACTGCTGCATCAGAGTTTAACAGTTGCTTCTGCTAATATCCTGGAAGATTTTGTTCAATTTGATGAAGAATCTTGGAAATCGGTAAGAAAAATAATGTTAAAATAGTTTTGCAAAATGTATCATTCAAAGTAGAAAATCCGTTTTTATTAAATCTCAGAAAGTTTCCTTGTGAGCCGAAAAAATCTGCGTCCAGCATCAGCGAGTGATCGTACAGGACCAGCAGTTCACTCACTGAGAATTGGCTAAAATACCGAATAACTGTTCAATTTTAATCAAAATGAAATTGTATTGTAAGATTTTGCATTATTATTATTAGGTATGTTGTATTTTTTTCTATCTAGTTGCACTTATTTTTCTATTCTAATATTTCCACGGTGCTAATTCCTGGTTCTGTTTCTTTCAAATTTGGGTGCGATTCCTGGGACACATGGTGTCCACAGAGGGATGGAGACAGACACATGGTGTCCACAGAGGGATGGAGACAGACACATGGTGTCCACAGAGGGGTAGAGACAGACACATGGTGTCCACAGAGGGGTAGAGACAGACACATGGTGTCCACAGAGGGGTAGAGACAGACACATGGTGTCCACAGAGGGGTAGAGACAGACACATGGTGTCCACAGAGGGGATGGAGACAGACACATGGTGTCCACAGAGGGGTGGAGACAGACACATGGTGTCCACAGAGGGATGGAGACAGACACATGGTGTCCACAGAGGGGTGGAGACAGACCCAGAGGCCTACAGGCGCTTTATCAAGAACTATTGGAGGCTTGTGAATCCGCTCAAACCCCTAACCTAAGCCAAGCACAAAACCCAAAACCGCTGAGGACCACGAACCGAACAAACCCTTTGGACAGCGGTGGACCAGAGCGAGCTTTCAAACACGTCATTGAGAAGCTCCTGTCTTGCAGACCCCTGCTGCAGTACTCGCTGCACACCGGCGCCAGCGCCTCAGGGCTCGGCGCCGCCCGTCATCAGGAGCAGGACGGCCAAACGGGTCACTGCAGGGGGCCGTCCAGCAGCAAAGCTCGGCAGACGGTCTTTCAAGGCGGCTGTATGGTGAGTTGTTGAACAGCAGTTCAGCCAAACTCAGCAAGATACCAGTTTCAGCCAAGAGGTGGAGTCAGCCATCCAAGAGACCTTGTGTTGTCGTTTCTCCGATGAACCGACCCGTCTGGTGCACGCATTAGCCGTCTCGGTAAACACCTCACCAGATGAGGTGAAGACGACTGTGGTGGTCTTCCAGTCGTGCCCCATCTGTCAGCTGAACAACTCAAACAAGAATAAAGAGCTGACCCCTGCTTGCCAAGCAGGGGTCAGCGAGGTCATTGTCCAAATGGAGACTGGTGAAAAGGTTCCACCTTCATGATACGAGTCTGTTGCTTCGAGATCTCAATTGTCTCCAGCTGCATAAACAAGTATTGTACGGAACTCACCAAGATGATGGCAACGTCACTGATCAGCTCATCTTACCTGAGCAGCCCAGGGAGGCAGTTTTTCACAGTCTCCATAGTGATGTGGTATTGAGGTACTGAACGTTCCCTTGAGCAAGTTTTTATTGGGCTTGTATGGCAGCTGACATCGAGAACAGAATCAAAACTCAACCCTTCCAGAAAAAGCTGCAGCGCTTGTGAACATGCAGTCTGGTTTGTATGGATTTTTATCCATTGATCCAGATCAAAGCAACACGATGGTACTGTGATGGTACTGATCACTTCACTCAGGACGCCATCGCCAGTCCAACTCCTGCACAAAAAGTCCAAATTGATCCCAAAGTCAAAAAGGCTTTGGGATCAATTTATGGTTCATTCTGGGATCCTGAATGATTCCAGAGTCACACATAAGAAAAGAACTTTGCAAGGTAGGATTACACACTAAGACTGGGTTCCAAACGTCCTGCTGGTTCTGATGGGTTGTTTTGGTCAGAAAGTTGCATTACTTTAGCCAATTCAATTTTATGGGGCCCAAGATTCCCTCTGTTCTGACGTCTTCGTTTTAAACAGCGGCCAGTGGATCTGGCACTTTTATGAATATTGATATTTAGCTGAAAAGTTGCTTACAACCCTGTGACAGACTGATGACCCGTCCAGACGACCCGTCCAGACGACCCGTCCAGACGACCCGCTGGAGGCAGCAGCTCCTCCCGACCCTCCAGGGTCAAAGAGTTAGAAAATGGGAGAATGAATGGAAGCAGCTTACAAGTCAGTTTGGTCTCATTTTAGCTGTAATAAAATATTTGCACTAGCAGGTAAATATTTGGTGTTTCTGCAGTAGCAGAATAAAACCTTTACCATTATTTCCTAAAGTTTTTCCGTACTGTAGCGACATGTGATGTTCTGTTTCCAGACAGAATCCAGAAGTGTTTCAACAGAATCTGGAGATTTCAGGTAGAAAAGATGCAAAGTTTCTCCAGACCAGATGCAGCAGAACATCTGGAGGTCGAGGCTTCATGAATGAAACGGTGCACAGGTTTCACACTAAAACTTGCCGTAATTTAGAAAAATGTGGTGCACAAAAAAAGCTGCTGCTCCGCCTCCATAAATACATATTAATGTAAATTAGTATAAATACCCAGAAGTCTGCTGCCACGTGAAGCCGTAACCATGGCAACGACCTTGTTTGTACTAGAATATGATTTATAATAGTTATTATATATCATAATATATATATATATATATATATATATATATATATATATATATATATATTATGAGGTACATAAACTCAAAAATAAAAATAATCCATTTGAAAGGAAAAAACTCCAAAAAAGTAATAAAATCTGCAGTCAGACAGAGCAGCAGCAGAGCAGCAGCAGCAGCAGCAGCAGAGCAGCAGCAGCAGCAGCAGCAGAGCAGAGCAGCAGAGCAGCAGCAGCAGCAGCAGCAGCAGAGCAGCAGCAGCAGCAGCAGCAGCAGCAGCAGCAGCAGCAGCAGAGCAGCAGAGCAGCAGCGCAGCAGAGCAGCAGCAGCAGCAGCAGCAGCAGCAGCAGCAGCAGCGTGAAACGTTCAAACGTTTATCCTGAAAACCTTTAGCAGAGCAGAAGCTACACTTACAGTCCACAAGGCGGGCCAGCCGGACCGGAACCGGACCGGGACCAGAACCTGCTTCAAGTTCTGCTCAGAGCCCCAGGATGATCAGTCTGGATCAATCTAAACGCCAATAAACCAGCAGATCAATATGATCTCTGATCAATGGCCCCATGTTCTCCATCAGAGCCACAGATCCTCGGGTAGCAGCTATACCTGAGATTATTGATCACCTTCAGTAATCAATCCTATTGATCACCTTCAGTAATCAATCCTATTGATCACCTTCAGTAATCAATCCTATTGATCACCTTCAGTAATCAATCCTATTGATCAGCCCTGGTTTCTCTTGAATAAATGAGCCATCGATTCATTCAGACGAATCGTTTTGTCTTTATGAGACAAACTGAGTAAATTTATTATTTCCATGTTGTGATTTTTCACATTTTTATTTTATTTTCTGTATTTTGTGTTGGCTTATTGTCTGAGGATCAATCGGTTCAGTTTCATCGTCTAAACACTCAAATATTAGAATCATAAAATCATGGGGTTTGATGCTTCCTGGTCTAAATAACTGAATGTCGTCAGATTTCAGTGGATTTATGAGTTTTGACTCTTTGTAGTTTGATATTCTTCACAGATCATGTTTGTGTGGCTGCTTCACATTTTCACACCAGGGGAAAAATGTGAATACAAATTTTGACGCAAACTTCATTTTCATCCATGCTGAAATGCTCATTTTCTGTGTGAATGCGGCTTCAGACGTGAGGCTCCAGGTGATCAGATGCAGCGCTGCTGCAGCAGGTTTCTGTGCAGCAGCAGGTCGTGGGGGTCATGCAGATGAGGGGGAGGTCCCTGTCTTTGTGTCGCCTTCATTGGAAAAACAAATGCAGCGCGTGGAGTCATGAGAAATCCCCTGCAACATCTGACTTGACGCTTCAACGGTTCGAATGAAGAAGTGGCGCTGGGCAGGAAGAGCAGCTGTGGGTCGCAGCGAGGCGGCAACGCTTTGAGTCACGAGGACTTTCTGAATGTCAAAAGCAGATTTAAGATTGATCTGATGACTGAAACTAAACTCATTTTACACTCTGAGTTCTGATCCAGGCTGCAGCTTCATTCTGCAAACCGTGAATGAGTCAGAAAGCCTCCCAGCTCCGGCTGCTGCAGACGCCACTAATGGGCCAACAGGTGAAACTGGGACTGCAGCCGTTTCCTGGTCCTGGAGTCCGGCAGCTTCATGCAGCACGAATAAAACGACGGTCCAGGAGGCGACGATTCATCCGGTCGGATTGTAACTGCTGATCCATCGATCCTGATCCTCTGACCATTTCTGGTTGGAAACGTTAAACCTCCGTTTCCTCACAGCAAACAAGAAACTTTGTCTAAGCCCCTATTGGACGACATTTTCTGACCTGAATCAGCTGGTTTGAAACAACCAATGAGGAGATTTTGCTTCTCAGGACAAACGTTGGTTTTCTAACCTGCCTCTCATTTCTTTTTTGTACAAACACATGCATGTTACTGTCCCTTCAATCCTTCATTTCCTCTATTTATACATTTAGCTGCTAGCCGTTAGCCATTAGCTGCTAGCTGTTAGCGCTTGAAACCAAAGTCAAACTCCTGACTCAGCAGGATGAGGGGTCTGTCTTCTGATTAATTCATCTTTCAAAGATTCAACTTTTCTAACCTGTCATGCTTTGTTGAACAGGTTAAAATGGATCATGGCCTAATCAAAACATGTTCATGATATTTTTACATGAAATCATTCATCAGATTTCAATCTGATCAGTTCTGCTTGGTGAACTGTTTTAGTGTCTCTGTCACTTTAAAGCCACTCCCCCAACTCAATGTTCACATTCGCACCTGGAAATGCAAACAGATGCACAATTATATCGAAAAGCATTAGTAGTGCCTCCTGCGCAAGCAACTAGAATGTTGTGTTTTGGTTAATCAAAAACAAAACTCTTTTCCAGCAGCCGTTGCACAGCAGGAAAACAGGCTGACCAGATGCTGGAGCTCAGCTGGGGTTGCTAGGCAACAGACTGGGCTTGGATTGAAAACGACTCGTTTTCCAGAAAGTAAAGAAAACAAACTTGTTTCCAGAAATCGGCTGGGAGTTTTTTAAGTTGTTGGTTTGTTTGTAGAAGCAGCAGAAATCCGGAGGAGCTGCTGCTTTCGTTTCTGTCTTTTGTTTCTGTGATTGAAGTGAAGCGACTCTCCTCACATCGTTCACCTGCAGAGAAAAAGCCGTTAAAAATGAAAAGGATTTTTCTTTCAATCTGCTAGAAGAAATATGAACCTGCTCAGAATTTAGAACATGACAGAGAAACAAATGTTTAATGAATTATGATTAAGTTCTGCTTAATGGTACTTTCATTGGACCCCGTTTTCTAATTTATCGGAACTGAACGTGAAACAAAATCCCACAGGCTCATGTTACCGCCGCCGTACTTAATGTCAGAGTCCACGCTGACAGGAAACACACACCTGAAAGTCGGCTCGCTGTGTTTCTGTGTGTTCATCTTCATCCTCCTCCTCTTCATCACTCAGTCTGAGGAGTTAATTAATCTCCATGGTAACCAGATTATCATTCCTGCTGTTTCTTCTCAAACCAGACTCCTCCAGCCGCTTTGCATCATGGGGCTTGTAGTTTTCAGTACAAATCAAACTACATGTAATTAAGTAGAAGCAAGTAGGCAACAGGGGCCCCATCAGTAAACAGGGGCCCCATCAGTAAACAGGGGCCCCATCAGTAAACAGGGGCCCCATCTAGCTGCAGGACCTATTTTAAACTCATCTAAAACATATTTTTAGTCTTTGGCCTTCACTGGAAAAACACAAAATATCACCAAGTATTTTATTTTATTCCAGTTTCCAGAGCAAATGTCTAAAAATGTTCAGTTCCATCCATCCATCCATCCATCCATCCATCCATCCATCCATCCATCCATCCATCCATCCATCCATCCATCCATCCATCCATCCATCCATCCATCCATCCATCCATCCATCCATCCATCCATCCATCCATCCATCCAACATCCATCCATCCAATCATCCATCCATCCGTCCATCGTCTGCTGTTTATCTGGGTCGTGTCGCGGGGTCGCGGGGTCAACAGCCTAAGAATGGAGGCCCAGGCTTCCCTCCCCCAGCCTCTTCTTCCAGCTCCTCCAGGGAATCCCAGGGCTTTCCCAGGCCAGCCGGGATCTTCGTCCCTCCAACATGTCCTGGTCTTCCTCTCCTCCCAGCGGGACCTGAACGCCTCACTGGGAGCCTGAACGCCTCACTGGGAGCCTGAACGCCTCACTGGGAGCCTCTGCTGGCTCCTCTCTCTCCATGTGGAGGAGCAGCGGCTCCACTCTGAGCTTCTGTCTGTAAGGAAGCCCAGCTCCCTGCAGACGAAAGCCGTTTCGGACGCTTCACACCCGGCTGCAAATCGTCCAGTTAGAGGTTGATAATATAAAAATGTTTTGTTTTATTTGTGGGATAAGAGAAGAATCCAAACAGCACATTTATAGAAGTGAGGGAAACTTATCAAGAAATAAACGTAGAAATATCTTTGCAGAAAATACATGAGATCAGCAGAATAACAGCAGATCTGCTGCATGGAGTCGGCAGAATCAACAGTTTGTGTCTCAATGTCTTTTTGTGTCGTAGAAGGAAAAACTTGCAGGGATAAAAACGACGGATCGTCTTAAAGACGTCAAAATATTTGATGAACAATATTTTGTGACTCCGTCACAGGAAGTCAGGCAGGAAGTGGACAGCTGTTCATCCTCTCATCGTGACTGAATGAATCTCCAGGCTTCAGGAATTTGTTTCTAGATCTGATGCTAGTTTGTCATTAACTGTTCAACCCAGAGGTTGTGTTTTGAATATTTTCCATATTTGACCGGTTATTTATGATGATAAGTTATAGGCAGTGATGGCAGTTACTTTGGAAAAGTAACTAATCACATTACTGATCACTTGGTTTGGAAAGTAACTAAGTTACATTAAAAGTAACTTTTTTAGTTACTTCCAGCAGCTGAAACAGCAACAATGCTGTGAAAATCACATTGATCTAAAGTGACATCAACAATGTGTCTGCAGTGATCAGGCTGATGCTTTAATCGTTACTACACTTCAGATAAACTTCAGTCATTTGTGTTTCTATTGTCTGGAAAACTATAAATAGGATTCAGTCAAATTCAATGACAAAAGAAAAGAGTAACACGCAGTGGTTTCGATAAATAACTTTATCAGAAACGCTTCAGTTATCGGCAGAAAACCTCAGTTAAACTGGAAGATGATTATAAAAACATAATAAGTTTAATAGTTGACATGATTGTGAAATATAATCCTGGGGTCTAACAGTAAGAAACTCTGGTCGTTATCAGAGAAATGAAGGATTTGTGTTTGGAATCAGCTTCGACGTTTTTCTTTCTGAAGGATCTTTGTGTTTCAAGTTGGAAGCAGAAGAAGAAGCTTTTCAAGAAGCTTGGAGGATTAACAGCTCAACAAAAACATCAATTAACTTCAGACGAATTATTCTGGTTTCTTTGTCTATTAAATCTGCTTGCATCGGAAAGACTGAGGGTAGGGGGCCACCAGGGTCCCGCCGGGGTCCCACCAGGGTCCCGCCGGGGTCCCACCAGGGGCCCACCAGGGTCCCACCAGGGTCCCGCCGGGGGCCCACCAGGGTCCCACCAGGGGCCCACCAGGGTCCCACCAGGGTCCCGCCGGGGGCCTGGTCTGCCCCTAACTCACTCTGTGTTTCCTCCCTAACGCCTCCGCGGCCTGGAAACACTCCAGACTCAGAGCTCAACAACTCCAGATATTTTCCTCGTCAGTTTATCTGCTGCTTTCTGCATCCTGAGCGCTTTGATTATTAACGTAATATTAATGTAATATTAATGTAATATCAGCGCCAGGTTGACTCTCGCTGGTTTGTACCTCAGACTGAGGTCTGACACGCTGGTGGCTCCAGTGAGTAAAAACGAGTCGTAACGTCTGCTGCTTTCAGAGTTTCAGGTTTTCCCCTCCTGCTTTCTGCTTCTCATCATTTCATTTGATTTTCCACCCAAAACCAACCAGTGACTTTCTGCTCCAATTATAGAAAACACAACAAATAAAGGTGGATTAATGAACATAACGAGAAAAGCAGGAAGTGGACTACAGTGTAGGGCATTCTGGGTAACCAAAGCTAACATGTTAGCCTAGCGCTAGCAGCAGAAATGGCTCCTGGTCTTCAGCCAAAGACTAAAGAGAAATCCTCCAGCACTAAACTCTGACGCCTCCATCTTGTTTCATCTGGTGAAACAGGAAGTTGCTCTCAGCGTCTTCAGAGGTTTTAGTGTCGTTTCCTGCAGTGGTTGTTGGTGCAGCGCCCCCACAGGCCAGGAGGGGAACAGGCTGGTTTGGGTCAGAAACACAGCAGATGGAGGTGGAGCAGATGTTCTGGTTCCAGTAGAACCGGGTCAACTGGACCATCAAGTTCTGTATTTTACGAAATGAAAAATTCAGTCGGATTGGAGTCAGAGCCTCCATGAACATCAGCGTTCCAATCTCTGCATACTTTGACTAGGCCATTCCCAAACCTTCCCCTATAACTCAGGATGTGTTTACATCCATCCACACAGTATGATGCTGCCACCACCATGCATCTTCACTGTGTGTTCAGACTTTAGCCAAAAAAGTCTGAACAGAGATTTTTTGTGTGTTCAGTCAACTTCTTGACTTCTTGACCAAGAAATTGACCAAGAAGTTGGTCACCTTCTTGGAGATTCATTTTAAAGGTTATAAATTAAATTATACTTCAAAAAGAATAATTCTTTCAAACTGGCATTTGGAACAATTAGTTCATTTGATATATTTTTTAAAGTAATGAACCAACCGAGTCTCTTGCTCTGATATTCCTTTTATTATTACTAATATTGTTCTTGTTGATTCTGTTTTAAATAGGATTTTCACGCTTTAAGCAGCTTAATGTGGATTTCCCTGTGGGGGACGAAGGATTCACTGGATCTTTTTTTAGCTGCCACTTCGTCACATTTTCAGCTCAGTTCTGCGAAACACCCACCGCCTGCTCTGCTCTGATCTGCTTCACGCTTCACCTTCGGGGTTTTCTGCCGTTTTCCCCTCAACACGTTTCACGTCTCTGATCTGAAGGTGGAAATTCACCCGACGCTTTCTGGTTTCTGTTCCAAGACCAAAGCCTGTAAATGTTTTGTTTGTAGCTGCAATATAACTGATAACTTGAGCTTTGCAACAATGTCAAAATCAAATGATATTCATGAATAATCAAATGTTGCAAATAGGGAGGCGTTTATGACATCATTCATCGTTTAGCAAGAATTTAGATTTGTCACCAAAAACTCCTTGATCGGTTGATTGAACATTTTCTCTGCTGTCCTAAAACAGCCTGGAAATATTGGAATAAAATACTGCTGCAAAATATTGTGAGAAACTGTGATCGATGCATCTGCACTGCAAAAACACAAAATCCAACCAAGAGTTTTTGTCTTCTAGAGCAAAAATCTGAGTTCACATCCAACGAGACAAAACTCAGATCAATAATTCATGGATATTGATTAAAAACACCTGCAGGTTGTGTCATTTGCCATTTATGCCGTTAGAAGTGACCATAGTGAGAGTTTGTGGTTTTGCAGTGCGCTGACTCAATCCTGTAAAACAGAACCGTCACTTCAACCCCAGAAAGTTTCAGTCACAAATGAGTCAAAGTCCACTTTCAGTTTCTCTCCTCATTTCTGAGCAAAAAGACGACCAAACTTTTCACTCAACAACAAAACCAAATGTTGACAGAGCAACGCAACTTTACCACCTCAAACCGTGACGGCAACATTTCCTACATCCAAACGTTCCCACAACTTTACTATTGAATTCAAAGGAAATAAAATGACATTGATGAACCATTCAGCAACCAACGACAACCACAACCAACGACAAGCAACCAACAACCAGCAACCAACGACAACCACAACCAACGACAACCACAACCAACGACAAGCAACCAACAACCAGCAACCAACGACAACCACAACCAACGACAACCAGCAACCAACGACAAGCAGCAACTGTTATTGCCAGTAGTTTGGTGAATTTGGTGGTAAATAAATCGTTTCCTGGTTCCGATGGTTTCCAGTTGATTCCTGAACGTCACATGAAGAAGCAGAACTTGGAGCAGAAGATCTGAACATGGAGAAGAAAATAAAACGTTTGTTTGGGAAAATCAGAGAATAATTTCTATCATTTTATGATCACAGCTTCCTGAACTCAATGGGACCCAGATGTTTACATACCTTTATATCCATATTAAAAAATTGTTGACTTGAATTATCAGCTCTTGTATTACGATAAAAAGTTTCTTCTAAATTTGGAGTGAAATAAAATATTGACAAACTATTGACAACAAACATCTGCAGTGAGTTTGGATGAAATTGACAAACGTTTCCTTCTGAAAATATTTGAAGGAATAAATCACCAGGAAGCTGAAGCAGCAGGACAGTTAAAGTGGGAAAGTTTCATGACTGAACTCAGCTGTGGATAATAAGCTAAAAATACAGATTCTGTGCGAATGCAGCCAGTTGCAGCCAAGCGTTGCTGCGTGTCGGCAACATGCAGGCGGACAGCGGCCATGTGGATGCAGGAGCATAAACAAAGCCCGCTGCAGGAGGAGAAGCAGAGGAACTTCTGCTCTCATGCAAATAAAAAGCAAATACTGCGCTGCTGCGTCAGCCCATTTTAACAGCCGTCCGTCTTGAGCAATCCTGAGGAATGTTCCTGCTGTTGAGAAGTTAAGAAATCTCTGCAACGGTTGCTGTTGCTTGGCTGTTGCTGGGAAACTTCCCAGGGATTTTCCAGGTTCTGGAGAACAGCCAGGTTTTCTTCTTAGAGGGAATCAATGATGCAAAACTCAACTTTTTTGTTCCATTTGGGTTTGAATTGTCGTTTTTCCAGCCTGTTTACTCCGAGTTGGATCGACTCCCTGTGGATTAATAACCCATATTCTTACTGAATTACTTCATTATTTCAATAACTATCATTTCTGCTGTAAGTGTTAGCCACGTTAGCAGTGCTGGTGCTGTTAGCCGTGTTAGCAGTAGCTCTTCAGTAAATTCGTTTCTCAATTGACATGAAGCCACTTTTCACCTCTGAAGGTTCTTACTTTGGATAAACGCCAGTCAGGCTGTTTTTCTAACGTTAGGAAAATATTTGGTGTGGAAGATTTCTGACGTTTTTTCCTCACGTTGATTTTTCAGGGTTAGGGTTAGCAGATTAGCGGCGCGGCTAAAAGCTGATCCTCCCTTTTGACCCGGAGATGCTCAGATTCATCAGGATTTCATTTAAGGATTAGAAACGATTCCAGTTTTCACACTGATGCAAAACGTCCCAACATCCCAGAACCAAAACTGTTTTAGAAACACGATTCACTGCTAGACCAGGAACCCGGCTGCAGCTCTTCAGGGAAAGTGTGTGTGTGTGTGTGTGTGTGTGTGTGTGTGTGCGCTGCAGCCTCCATTCAGAGCTGATGGAGATGAGCGAGTCTTTCTGCTCTGATTCGTTCCCATAACGATGGCGGCCATGTTTTTGTTGTCTCAGCTCATTCTAGTCCTGGTTCTGGTTCTGGTTCTAGTTCTGGTTCTGGTTCTGGTTCTAGTTCTGGTTCTGGTTCTAGTTCTGGTTCTGGTTCTGGTTCTGGTTCTAGTCTGGTTCTAGTTCTGGTTCTGGTTCTGGTTCTAGTTCTGGTTCTAGTCCTGGTTCTGGTTCTGTCTGGTTCTAGTCCTGGTTCTGTTCTGGTTCTGTCAGCAGTTTAAATGTCAAGTGTTTGGGTGAATTCTTGAAGCTGAGGAACATCTAAACGTCCCGGTTGTCCCCAGGCTGCCAGACCCTTCGTGAGTGAATGACCTTTGACCCTGAAAGCCCACCGCTCTGAAACATGGCCAACTGGTTCGTTTCGGTTTCGTTGCATGCTAACACAGCTCTGTGCTGTTAGCCGAGCCATGCTAACACAGCTCTGTGCTGCTAGCCGAGCCATGCTAACACAGCTCTGTGCTGTTAGCCGAGCCATGCTAACACAGCTCTGTGCTGCTAGCCGAGCCATGCTAACACAGCTCTGTGCTGTTAGCCGAGCCATGCTAACACAGCTCTGTGCTGCTAGCCGAGCCATGCTAACACAGCTCTGTGCTGCTAGCCGAGCCATGCTAACACAGCTCTGTGCTGCTAGCCGAGCCATGCTAACACAGCTCTGTGCTGCTAGCCGAGCCATGCTAACACAGCTCTGTGCTGCTAGCCGAGCCATGCTAACACAGCTCTGTGCTGCTAGCAGGATGCAGCAGCTGGAATCTGATGGCAGAAGCTCCCTGAACTCATTCAGACTCGGTTTTCTGAAAATCGAGTCCAGAAATGAAAATTTGACTGGAGAAAAAGTGACAAACTGCTTCAGGTTATTAATGCATCAGGTTTGAGTTTGCTTTTCCATAGAAAGTGCAGCTGGTTCTACTGGTGTTCCTCAGGGTGCTGGACCTTCACCACTTTAATCCATTTCATACACAAAGGAGTCAGAAAAATGGCCGACACATCATGACCTTTGCTGACGTCGCTGTGAAGGACGACTCAGTGGCAACTGCAGTCTGCTGAGCTCATCATGTGGAACAGTTGTAAACGGCATCATGAGAAGCATTGCTCTGATGACTTCCTGAAAGAGGAGCTTCTTAAAGAGACGGAGACCCTTATTTTTCAGCAACTGCAGGTAATAAAATTAGTTAATTGTGCCGGAAATATACATGATGCTGCTGCCCCTTTAAATGATTCTGTTGGACTGAAGTTCAAAACCAATGTCTGTTTTTCATTGGACAGTTTTCAATAAGTTTTTATTTATTACTTTTGTCAATTTCAGGTTCATTTCGAGACCATTCTGGGTTTTTCTGTCCTTGACAGAGATAAATTTCTTAATACATGAATGTCATCAGCATAACAAAGGAATTTTATTCCATAGCTTTGGATTTCTTCCTCAAGTTGTTAATAAAGGGATCAGACACTGAACCCTGTGGGACCCCACATGTAACTGAAGATTTATCATCAAATCAATGAACTGGAATCTGTTCAACATTTCTCTTTTCTGGAGAAAGTCATTAAGTTCACACCATCGATGCTGTTTATTTTTCTTCCTGTTAGCCAATCAGCAGCTCATCCTGAAATGGTTGGACTTTCTCATAGTAAAGACGTTTAATATTCCAGATTAGTTTTTCTATGTGTCGCTGGGTTATTAGTCATTTAGTGCAGAGACTCATCCAGTTTCAAAAATTCTGGGCTTATAGACAAATAAAACTAAGTATGATCAGCGTAACGGAGGAAGTTTATAGGAACTGGGCCAAGTTCTGAACCCTGAGGGACTCCAGTGTAACTCTGCTGCATGAGGAAGATCCACCCTGAAACACGTGAAGATGTTAACATGTTGAAGCCGGAACTCGGATTGGGAAAGTGTGTGAAAGGTTGATGCTTTTAGATGTTTTAACTTTCAATCGGTGGTTAAAAAGGGCGTCGCCGCACTTTGAAGGGATCCTACCTGCTTTCACCTTCACACACACACACACACACACACACACACACACACACACACACACACGGAGCGTCCCATGGGAAACAGAGTGTGGGTGTTTGGCACAGTTTCTTCTCTCGGTGTTATCTAACAGCACACAGAGCCAGTGTGTGTTTGTGTATTTAGCGAGGCTCATGTTCTTCTGTGGTTAAGGCGTGTCCCTACCTTTCACAATAAAAGGTTTATGGATGATTTAGGAACAAATAAAAGACCAAGATGGAGACTAATTACCAGTTAATGCAGGTTATAAATCTTTTCTCTGTACCTTCATATTTCTGGACTTCATTCTAGACAAACAGCCTGGAGTCGGTTCTTCATAACCGAATAAAGAATATTATGATAATAAAATTATAAAATGATGCTATTTTATTCTTACAGCTTATTTGCAGGTTTCTAAATAATGCAGTTTTTAGAAAAACCTGATCATCATTTGACCAAAGAGAGGACTGAAAATATTTCCAGTCAGAGGCTTCTTTGGATTTGCTGAAACACAGACGGCTGCAGCAAATCTTTCCTGCCATCAACATCCAAACCTCCCAGCATTTCATTTGATGTTCATAAAACTGTTTTAAGTCTGCAATAAGTAAGTGCACCCTAAGCCAGCTGATGTGCTGTGAAGTGAAACCGCAGGCCTTTAATGTGAAGGAAGTGGAAACTATTTCCTGTCTCTGCAGCTCTAAACAACTTTTCATGTTTTTCACCAAATCAGATCCAGTTTTGCAGACGTGACAAATTCAGCAGCAAAAGTTAAAATCTTTATTAATATTAGATTTTTTCTGGTTCAACTGAAACAGTCTGGACTTTAAACATATGAAAATGTTTTCAAAAGATTTTATCTTCCGTGACATTAAGGAAACTTTAACGTCGTGCAGAAATCCCAACCGATGTGATCGACTCGTCTTTCCTGGAAGCAGGCGGCGCCTCCGACAGCAGGAAGTCCCGGCGTCACAAACCACAGACCACCGGAAAAAAACAGGTGAAGCTCAGCTCGGTTTCCATGGTTACTACAACTTCCTGTGAGGCGCAAACACTGGCAGAGGCTCTGCAGCACAAAAAGGTTTGTTGAGGTTTGCCAGGAACAGACAAGATGAGAAATTTATTTATTTATCAAAAACAGCAAAATCTGAAGATTAAACCAGATTAATTGGTAGCAGAGTCGGATCGGGCCGGAACCGGTTTCATTCCAACCGGATCGGGCCGGAACCGGTTTCATTCCAACCGGATCGGGCCGGAACCGGTTTCATTCCAACCGGATCGGGCCTGGAGACTGCTGCAGGGTCTGGATCCGGTTTTGGACAAGGACTAGAATCAGAACCAGGACAAATCCGTTTGTGTTTTTGGTTCATGTTGATTTATTGATCGTTATTATTGGCGAGTTATTGATTGTTCTTATCGGTGAGTTATTGATTTTTATTCTGACATTTTCATTTCATTTCTTCACGCCTCGTTTTTCCCTCTGAGTTTCCAGAATCATCTGGTCTCAGTTTCCGTTTCCGCTGCTTCTCTCAGATGATCTGCTGGTTTCTCTGCTTCAAACTTCCCAGTTGAGTGAAGTGAAAACTGAACTGGGTGGAAGAATGAATCATCCATCTAACTGGAGCTGTTATTTCTGAGTCAGAGAACCTGGGGAAAATCATTTGAAGTTCAAATCGATTCTGCAAGCCATTGATCCGTGAGGGAAATATTCAAATATTTCATGACCTCATCTGGTTTCAGGCTCAGTTTGATGGAAATGCTTTGAATGTTTTCTTTCTGCTTTCCGTTTCCTGTTGCTGCATCGGGGCGTCGGCGCAACGCTTTGGGTTCGGTGGCAGAAAATGAAAAGGTTCAAAGGTTCAGCAGAGATGCAGGGAAGGAACCGCCCCGACCCGAACTGATCAATAACTGGACTTCAGTCAGTTCAGACAAAACTGCTTTAGTTTCAGAAGCTTTTCAAAGTCTAAATATCAATTAAATCAAAACAGTCTGAAAAAGGACAAGTCTTTTGACAAATTATTCAAAAATATTCAATTCAAAGAAAATTCAGGATGTGTTCAGATACCTCTTTCTTGAATCTAAAAGCCGAGCTCCACACGTTGCCTAGCAACCCCAGCTGCTCTCCAACATCTGGTCAGTTGGTTTTTATCGCTGTACAATTACAATGGCTGCTGAAAGACTTTTGTTAACTCATCATCCAGAGAACAACTTGCTACATTTTGATTAGTTGTGCAGAAGGCTCCACTGATGCTTTTCAAAGATGTATTGTCATATAATTATGAATAATTCGCTTGCTGCCACTTTCAGGTGAGAGCGTAAATTGGGGCGTGGTCAGTAGGGGGCGTGGTCAGCAGCGGTAGGGGGCGTGGTCAGCAGCGGTAGGGGCGTGGTCAGCAGCGGTAGGGGGCGTGGTCAGCAGCGGTTGCTTGGATTTAAAGCGACTCTGAAGCAGCTCAACAAGCTGGATGATTTTAGGTAAAAAGTGTAATGAACATGTTTTGATTAGTCCACAGATCCATCCTGATCGGTTGTATGAAGCATAATGGACCAGCTTTAATCATCTCATTTCATGTTTTGCCTCCTTTTTTCCTTTCAGGTGGCAGAAATGTCTGTTTTCAGAGTCTTGATGCAGTTTTCTTGCTTTGGACCCAAGTCTCTTCCTTTCTTTGTGGTCAGATCTTTGCTGCCAACATCTCGTGACTCAGTGAGTCGTCAGCTTTCGCTGCCAAATGACGAAGCCACAGGAACATTGTTTGCCCAGATTCCTGTAAGTCCCGTTTTAATTATGAGAGAAAGGGAAGCAACCTCTTAGTCATTCTGATATTACATTTCACAGCTTGAACTTCTTCCAATTCAAACCGACCCACAGTCTCATTAGCCAATCACAGAGCTCCTCTTCTGGCTCCTGCATTCCTCAGCCAATAGAAAGTCAGAGCTGAGTCACACAGAAGGAATGGTTTTCATTCCTGACAGCTGAATGCCAGCCGGCCCTCCCTGTGTGTGTGTGTGTGTGTGTGTGTGTGTGTGTGTGTGTGTGTGTGTGTGTGTGTGTGTGTGTGTGTGCGTGGTGTGTGTGTGTGTGTGAGAGAGAGAGAGGCCTGCTGTGTGGCTGCAGGAGTGTTGTGTGTGTGTGTGTGTGTGTGTGGGTCAGGGCAGACAGGAATGGGATTATATCCAGCCAACATTAACTGGACATCAGAACATTGCAGCTGAATGCAGCGACTGAAGTCCAGCTTCTTGATTATTGGTTATTGATCGGCAGTTTCATCAACTTCCTCTGAATGTCCAAAGAAGCTCCTCGCTGTTTGTTTCCCATTTAAAGCGACGACGCGTTGAGGCTCGTCCTCCTGCAGTGAAAACATGCGACGGTGATTCAGGTTCAGCAGCAGAACAAAACGTTGTTCATGTGGTTCTGGACTCTTTTACTCCACTTCCACAGAGTTTTTGTGTATTTTCCAACTGTTTTTCTCCGAGGGTTTTCTTGGCTCTACTGGCCCGTAGGAAAGTAGGGTGACAGGAAAAACATGCAGCAAATGTCACGGCGTCCGGGAATCGAACCCGTGACGGCCTCCCGGCATGGGCTGCGCTGACCCGCTACGCCACCACAGCGGCTGTATCTTCTAACTTTTACGCCACATCGCGTTTCTTTGATTTGTTAGTTTGAAACTAATCCATGACTTAATTACTAGAGTTAAAATCAAATCCATGCAACTAAGGACAGGTTGAGGTTTATTGTTCACAATTAACCTGCTGGAACGTTGAATAAACCGTTTGATTGAGGGTTGATGACCAGTGACTTGGAAATGAGCAGCTCCTCTTCCTTGGACAGCTGCGTCTTTTTCAGGCAGATTTCTTTTATTTTGAAAAGTTTCCTGCAGCTGAACTAAAGCCTTTCTTTCCTCTTTTTCATTTTGATTCATTTTACTCTGCAGATGGTTCCTGATGCACAGAATCACATTTCCACACGATAAAATCATCACGCTAATACTCGTACATTTTTCTCTTTATTTATATTTTTACAGTGTTTGGGTCTTTTCTCCAGCTTCTAAATGAAACTCCAGAAAATGTTATGTTTTTGTGCTGATCTTTACCCACAATGCACCAGAAGTGAGCTGGTGATAATTTACACTTACCAATGAGAAACTAGCTAACTAGCAAGGATTTATTAGCAGCTAGCTAGCAAGGATTTATTAGCAGCTAGCTAGCAAGGATTTATTAGCAGCTAGCTAGCTGTAGGCTGAAACACAGCTAAATTCAAATCTTTTACAGTGTACAGGCTTCAGTTAAAAATCTGTTTTTGTTTTTTGTCAGATTAAAAGTACCTTAATAAATAACAGTAATATCATTTTAAGTTAAGTAAAATGTTGCTATTGGTTTGATCTAATATTCTAGAAAATCCTAATCAACAGAGAAAGGTTTGAAAACAGTTTGCATAAAATGTGAGGTAAATAATATTGAAATATGTTTTAGCATAATAATGAATTATAATTAAAGTTGTTGCATGATGTTGGGGGTTTCAGTTGTTCAGAATCATTTTCATTCTGAATTGCTCTAAAACTTTTGCCTGATAAGATCTGGTTTGCGTTTCTCAATCTGCCAATCAGGCTGAAGGTTCTAGATTAACATCAAATGATGTGGCATCGTCACCAAATCCAGAAAACTGTCATCTCTGCAGCTTTGGTCGTTTTATACATCTGTTAGTAGATCAAACTGTTTTACAGCCTGAGCAAACCGGAATCCCAGACTTTCATTTGATAAAGTGGAAGATTTGGTTCAAATAATTTTCTTTCAAAGGAGGCCAGAGTTGGAACAATTCAAAGTATTTCAGAAGTTTTACCTTCCAGCTGAAGTCAGAAGGTTTCAGTCTGTGGTAGTTACTCCATTTTTAATTCCTTTGTTTCACTGATTTTACTGGAGAAATGAGCAGGAACCCAAAGCCTGGGGGATCAACTGTGGTTCAGTGTGTTAGCATGGTTAGCATGATTAGCATAGTTAGCATGATTACCCTTTACAGGAGAAATCAGAGCCTGGCTTTGTTTTACAAACACACACACACACACACGTTTGGTGACTTCTTCCAGAGGAGCGAAGTGACTCTGACCTGCTCAGGTGACCCCTGGTGACCCCCGGTGACCTCTGGACTTTGAGGAGCTGAAGCTGAGAACTGAGAGGTTCTGGTTCCTCCTGAAGTCAGGTCAACGGAGCGGCGCTGATGTTTGTGTTGATCGGAGCTGCTGCAGGTTTTTCTGTTGAATGTTAGTGGAAATGTTTCTGTTGATTCTAGAAACAGATGGAAGGAGAAGAAATGCCACAATATGAACTAAGATAATAAAATGAGGCTTTAAAATGGAATCTTTAAAAACATCATTACAAGTAGAAATAGAGTGAAAAATACTGAATGATCATCAGAAGATGGTTTAAACCGATCGATTCAGTCGTGATTCTGGCTGCAGCCTTCCTTCCCAGCGTAACTGCTCTTCAACTTCCATGCTAGCTGCTGTAATCAAAAGGCCGAACAGGCTTGGCTGGCTGGGCATTTCATTCTGGTTCATTGCGAAAATCTTTCGGTGGGGGGTGTTAGATCAGTAAATCTTAGGCTTTCAATATTTTGTTCTGCCAGGACATACAGATCATCTGTCTTCAATGTTCCCCATTTGTAATTAACCCTTTTATTGCCTTCATGCTTTGTAATCAGAGCTGGCTGGAGTGCCATTACTATTTTTAGCTTTATCTAAGAAACATTTTCTACAAGTGAGTCCAGTTACAGGTCAGTTGAGATGGGTTTGTTTTCTCTTGAAAATTAGAAAGTTAACAGCCTCTTTTTCTTTATCTCAGTTGAACAGTTGTTTGCAGGTTTTGATTCAAACTCTGACAGCAGTTCTATTGCAACATTATTGAGCAACAGTTGTCTGTTTAGGGTACTTTCTCACCTGTTGCCTGCCTGCTTGCAGTTCTATTCCACCAGATGTT
>CAKLNU010000252.1:0-27845 GCA_922788865.1 Poeciliopsis turneri
GAAGCGAAGATTAGAGCGGCATCATCTGGAGCTGCAGAAACTCTCATTTACAAGGACTAAGTAATTATTTATTTACACACTACGAACAGTGGCACCTTAGGGGGCGCTAGAGGGTGCTATAGCGCCCCTGGAGGGGATGGTTACTCAAAGAAAAATCACAATTATTTTATTTTTCATTTAAATTAAAATACAACTACTTAAAAAGCAGCTCATGATTATACTGAGGAAAAAGATGCATCTCAATAGGAAATGGAATTCGCTTGCTTGTTTTCACTTATGGTATCAGTTGTAAGGAGCATCTAATAAAAATGTAATTGCTTTCTGCCACCCAGATTTAAAAGGATGGAGTCAACAATTCAAGAGGGAAACTGAATAAAATAAAACAATCATCTCACCAGTTAGATCAGATACTCATGTGGCGCCCCCTGGGTGCCACATGAGAACAGTGGCACCCAGGGGGCGCTAGAGCGTGCTATAGCGCCCCCTGGAGGAGACATGGCAACCCAAAGAAAACATCACAATTATTTTCTTTTTCATTTAAGTTAATATTCTTTAATATGTGGTCGCTGTGATTGTATGTAATACAAAAAACTCATCAATAGTTATCTATTGACTGATATTGACTGACATTGTGATACATTTCTCAGTCTGTTTATACTTTAATTAAAAACTACATGTTTATTATCCACTTTATTAGTGACTGTTGTAGATGTCTTATTTATGGATGCACCTCTATTTGTGCTTCTGTGAGTGTTAAGACCTGTAAGAATAAATGATCCTTCATGGCTCTCGCAGTAAAATGCTTTGGCCCCTTCTGTCTCTTTAAAAAACTCCTGCTGTTTCTGAAACTTCATCATAACATGGCTCCTCTATTAACCCTTTAACAACTTTTTACTAGCTTTTCACTAAATAGTAGCTCATTTAATGTGCTCAGCAGATGTGGACTTCCACCAGGTGTTTGCTAATTGCTGCTGGCTAGTCTGAAGGAGCTGAATGTGGGAGTCATGGAGGAGGGCTGCTCTGTGAGTGGTGTTCACAGAGGACACCACTCTCTCTCTCACTGTGAGAAACTGCAGCTCTGAGGAGGAACTCTGCAGCTTAACTGCTGGAGATCCTGGCCCAACACTCTGTTCTCCATGACTTTTCCTCTGTATGAACAACCAAGATTTAATACATAAAGGAGCCCTGACAAAGTCCAATGTGGTTCGCTGTTTTTTTTCAAATTTTTTTTTGTGAGATATGTAACTATATCTCACAAAACATAACAAAACCATATATCCTACTGGAGAAAATAGTTAGGACTCTCCACCCTTTAACAGTCTTAACTCGTTTAGTTGATATGTTGTTACTACATCGGAAACTCACTAAACTTGGCGGATGCATCAAACCTTCTGGAAATTTACATATTTTAAGACTGTCACAAAAATCACAATAGAAACAGTGAAATATATGTATATATAGATATATATCTATATGTGTATGTATAGATATATAGATAACCATATATAGATATATATGAGAGACAGTCTGAAAGTTGAAGATAAACTTATCAATAGTTACTATCTCTGATGCGTGACCAAACAACCAACAACAACCCATGAAGCAGCATGTATCATCGTGCTTTTATTTTGAAAACTGACAAAGATGTGAGCAACGTAAAGTGAGGCATCATTTGTTGTCGGTCGTGGTTTTCAGAAAGACAACAGAAGCATTGAAGCTTCATTTAACTCGTTCTTTGGCGCAAAGTTTCAACATAAATTTAGTTTTATCTCCCTTATAGTCCAGAAATCAGAAATTGCTTCATGACCAGACGTATTAGTAAATTAAGATATCTCTAATTATATTTTAACTAGACAAAATACCTATTTGAGATTTCTCTAATTACATTCTGACATGTTGAAATGACGTCAGATTTACCACTGAGTCGTATGGAGCCTCAAATTCAAAATATCTACAATGATTTACTGACTATGTGAAACATATATACAAATAAATTCCAAAAATTAACCTTTTTTTTTTAGTCATAATTCTAATTAAACATATAATTCAATATATCTTAAATGCATTTTTGACAGGACATTTTGATGAAACATGATGAAACTACATGTTTCATCTTCAACATGTAGTGAAGATTAAATTATAGAAATCTTACAAGCAAACAATGACTCAGCAAAACTAAATTAGATATTCTGATTTAGTCAAAATTCCTTTATCTCCAAATTAATTAGTGATCAACAGTTTTTCTGTGTCTGATGCTTGAATCTGATATCAATATTCTGACTCGTCAGAATGACATTACTGAGATCTTGAATTATTAATCTGTCTAAACGTAACAGAAGTAAAAAGTATTTTGAGATTTCACTAAAACAATCAAAAATAGAAATAAACGATTGTTGAAAATTTAACTTTTTCCCACTTGACAATGGATTGACAATCAGCACTTTTAGCTTTCAAAGCTGTTTTAAAGAGCATTGTCTTTATTGGAAATGAATAAATAGGATCATTTTAGGACAATGCAAATAAAGTCTAGTCTTTGCTCCACTATAGGTTGAAAGTTTCTGTTTCTGCTGCTGGCAGCTGGAGGATTGTGTTGATCTGAGACTGTAGCTGTTAAACAGACGATAGGAGAGAAGGTCACTGCTGCTTTACTAAATATATTACCATAAATAATAACTAATGATAAGTGAATGATTTTTGCCCCTCAGCCCCTTATCACTAGACTTCACTAAATCTATATTTAAACAGTCTTAGTGATGCTGAGGTTCTTAGTCAGAATATCTTTGGTTTATTTAAATGTGGCTTGTTTGGTTTTATGCTGCTGTCCAAATTGTTAGTATTTCAGCAAATGTTTGTGATCTTTGGAGAGCTCCAGATGCTATGGTACCGTTTCCTTATATCAGAATATCTGGTTCTGACCCACAGCAGTGGGAGCCACTCAGGCTGCTTGTAGCGATCTGGGCATTTAGTGCAGCTCTGGGGCAGATTGACTGACATTAAAGCCAGAAGCTGAAGCATTTCTGTGCCAAGAGGTGAGGAAAGTTTTCCTGCTGTTACCAGGACAAAAATTCATAAAAGCAAATTTTCTAACTTTATTATCAGACATGTTTTCACAAACACATGTATGATCTTGAAGCAGTGTAGCAATTTAGCAAATAACACAGAACCAGGAATTCAAAGTAAGCTGACTAAAAGAAAACTATATAACTATATGTTATTTTCCAAATACATCATATCTATGCACCATGAACTTTTATGAACATGTTTTTAATTTGACAAAAATAAATTGATTTAATTATCTGGAAAACTCTAAATAAGATTTTAATTGCCAGGATATTTTCTAGTTAAATAAAAACCAAAAATATGGTAATATTAATACCTTAAAGTAACATTATTGAAGCATTAATGCATCTTTTGAATCTACATTTTTGCTGTAATAAAACTATTAAATATGGACATAATTAATGTTCCTGTCCCACAACTTGTTCAGCTCTCCTCCATCAGATTTAATTTATTTGGCTCCAGCAAAGATTAATGACATTTATCTTTTATAATAATGATTAAAATGACGTGTATTTGTGTTACTTTGCGCTTCTGTTCATTGATGACTGTTTTCCAGATCTAAATGCGCAACGTGACGCTCGATCTCATTCATAGAAAATATTATATTAATATTAATAAAGACTTTTTTTCTTCATTGGTCCTAATCCTGATCCTGATCTGGGAAAAGATGGACAGAGAGGGTATAAAACTACCTGGATGTAAAATAATACGAACCTGCTTATTTTAAGTGGTTATTCACAAATTCAGGAAATCATAAATTGTTATACAATATCACCACCGCACTCTATAACTTACACCGCGTATCAAGTTGTTGACGACTGGAGGAGTTTTACTTATCTGTAAAATATCTCAACTTACCTTGATTCATCCCAGATATCTGACTGATCAAGAAAACCAACAAAAGCTGAAGAAACATCTTCATTTCTACCAGATAGAGCAGATTCATGATTCTCTTTCAAGGTTTGTAACGAGTATTTGAAATGGCCGAGAGTTAAACCCAATGATACTTTCTCTTTTGATTGTGTGTGTGTGCGTTGGTGTGTGTGTGTGTGTGTGTGTGTGTGTGTGTGTTGTTCGGGCTCACAGTTGCTCAATCAGGAAGTGATAAAGCTTTAATATGGCTGAACACGAGACAGCAGCCATGTAATAGTTTATTATTTAACCCTCCTGTTTTGTTGCGGGTCAAATTGAGCCGTTTTAAAGTATAACTTTGTTTTTTTTAAATAGTTGGAAATATTTTTTTTGTTTGTTTGTTTGTTTTGCATAAACCTTTTTCTATTTGTCTTAATAGGGGAACTCCATACATATAAACTTAAAATGTATTCATTTTACACGTTTGTTACTCGCCCAGCTCCCCACGTCTACGTTTTACACAGATACTGCTCGGGTCAGTTTGACCCGGCAGTCAAGTTAAAGGGTAAAAAAAAAAAAAAAATCTAATTCTATATGTTTCCTTGCAGCTATGAGCCATATTTCACCAACACACACACTCACACACACACGCACACAAGCCCACTTTCTCACGATTCTCTTTTTATTCACTGGGAAACTGCGAGAAAGCAGAAGTTCATACACCTTTTGACGGGAATCTTGTCTGTTGCCGCGGGTAAACTCCGCCCAGTCTGAGTGACACTCAACAGAAATGGAGGAAAACATAAAAACTCTGCATGACTGTCAAAAATAGCGGAGTGAGGCAAGCGGAGCGGTAGACCCAGGTATGAATTCAGTGACGTTTTAATGGTGAAAATTAGTGATGGGTCTGGCAACACTGATGTATCGACGCGTATTGATTTCAGCAAGTCATGCACTGCATGTCGGTGTTCCGCTAAATCCTTTTATTTTATGACTCAGAAAAACACGAAACATGACACATAGTGCAGCAAATAAAGCAAATAAAGCGGCTGCTCCTTTTATCAAACGCCTTTTCTTTTTGTTTCATCTTTTATCACTTTAAATTATTCCACAAACTATCACTACTGCTTCTGCATCGTCACCGTGTTTGATTATTCTAAATTCATGGTATGTTGGGGCTTGAGTCCCTGCCCCTTTTATCCTTGATGCCCCTATTGCCCTTTTTGAGTTTTTTTATTTCAAAGAATTTTTTTTCAATTTTAATTTTTTTTTATCTGTATGTTAGGAGGGCTGCTTGTGCCCTCAGCAATAATATTTAGCTAAATATAATAATTTAGCAAAAATAAACTAATCTGGCTGTCCTCGGTCTAATAATGACTCAGTTTCTGTTTCTGTTCATATTGTTCAGACTCCGGGGCCATGAGGAGGGTCTGAGCCTCTAACAAGAATATTTTTCATAAACTGGTTTGTGAATAAAAACGTAGGTCTGATGTTGATGTTACAAAAACAGAAACTTCTGACTTTAACTTCATCATTTTGCTAAAGGCTCGGTTCTGCAGGCGGTCTGGGTCGGTATCACCAACAGATAGAAAGAATGTCTTATATCAGACATTTTCATTTAAGACACCGTACCGACTGTCACCGCGAGTCGCTACGCTGCTGGTACCACCCAGTACCACCCACCTGCTCTCTGTTTGCTCTGCTTCTCCTTAATGTTTCTACCAGGCGGATTAAAGCTGCCACTGACTGGATCTGGGCTGGAGGTTCATGGCTGTAAATAGAAGTTACTGCAGAACCAGAGATGCGCATCACATGCAGTGCACTGCCTCAATGTTTTTCTCTGGTGGGGTTAAAGTTCTAGATCCATAAGCTACAACTCATAACTGCATTGATAGAGAACTATCAACTCTGCTTGATAAGCATCAATATGCAGCACAAATGGTTGGTTTAGATCTGGGTATCCTAGAATAGGAGGGTTTGTCAATTTGTCAACAAGGTAGCACAGAACATGATGATGAGTTTCTGTCCATTTAACAGGGAATGATGAGGGCAGCTGTCCCCTGTTTAGTTTGTTTTTCCTGTTTTCTAGTTTCCTGTTTTTTTAGTTTTGGAGGAAAATTTTCACATCTGAAAATTTTAAGAAGTTTAACCCCATGGTTCTGGTATCTTTGTAAGACTGCTATTACATGTTCAACATGGTCCTCAAATGATTTATTGTCATCAAGGTAAAGAAGGGAGACATCATCACGCAAACCCCACAAACACTCTTCCATGCTTCTCTGAAATTCTGCTGGTGCTGGAACTGAGTCCAAATGGGGATTCTAGTCCATTGGTTTAAACCCCATGGAGTAATAAATGCTGTGAATGGCTGGCTGTCCTCATTTAAAAAGCCCTGATGAAAAGCCTTTCCCTGGTCCAATACTGTAAACCAGGAGCTACCTGTAAGCTCAGGTACAAGCTTACCCTGCAGCATGTCTTGTATTCTGGGAATAGGATGTCTGTCAAGTATTGATTTGTGATTAAGTTCTCGATAATCTAGTCTGAGCTTGCCTGATTTTTTGCTCACGCAGACTATCGGTGAAGAAAAGGATGACTGATTTCGTAACCCAGCCTTTGTTTATCAAGTCCTGCGGGTAGGTTTTTACTTCCTGGTGCAGGGGTTTAGGCACACCAGTCTTTTGAACTGGTTTCTGATCTTTCAGAGTAATGTGCATGTGAAGACTGGGAATACAACCAACATCATTTTCATCTTTGTCAAAAGCTTTACACTCCTCCCTTAGCATTGTTTTCACTGCAAGCTGCTGCTCACCAGTTAAATGATTTAACTGTACAGGAGGATCCCAAATGTTACTCATGTCACTGCTGGCAGGTGATGAAACTTTTAACATCTGCATGTTAAAGGTGTGTGTGTGGGGTGGTGTGCTGTATGGCAGTGTGCGTGTGTGTGTGTGTGTGTGTGCATTAGAGAGTTTATGTGGCATTTGAACAGTTTTTCTGGTGTTTAAATGCTTTTATAATTCACGGGTCCAAAATGACCCATAAGACAATCTTTGTACCCTAGTGGTGAACAGCCCACATGGAAATATGAACAAAAACAAAGTTTCACTTTTTCTAATGATGGGGTCAATTTAAGAAAACTCAGAAAATTTCAAGTCAGAAAAAGATAATTTAGGGTTTTTTTTCTACAGGTCCAGATGTTAATGGGTCTTTTGAGCCACAAGACAAAACAAGGGTTAAATGTTGTAACTCATAACTACCTATAACTTTTACTTGTAATATAACTCATGTATGGCTTCATGTTTCGGTTTGTTTTTCCTTTAACTGGCTGCTAATAACAGGACCAACAGGTTGGCTTTGACAAAATGGCCGCTCTGCTTCCTGTTCCATCTTAGACTAATTTGCATTTGTACAGACAAAACATCTCAGGCCACATATTGAACTTGGCTTGAATGAAACAAAATACAACAATGTTGTAAAGGGTTTTTATTCACAACAGTAAAAGCTTAACATCAGTTCACATTAAACATCAAAAAACATTTATTGATGCAAAAACAAAGAATGGAAAAAAAAGAATGGAGATAAAGTTAAGTGACTCTGATTCATCATAAATCAGGTTTTCTCAGCCTGGGACTTTAAAACTCCTTGTCCTGCATTTTCTCCTGCTTCCATCTTCCTGACTCAAATGAACATGTGATTCATTCACCAGGCTGAAGAAGCTCCAAGCCTCCACTGGTTCAGTGTTGGTGGAAGAGACGTTTCTTAATTTCCCCCATGCTGACTCAGCGCCACCATGTGGCAAAGCTAATTATGAACACAGACTTTATTCTTACCAGACCATAATACATATTCATCAGCAAAACGTCTCTACCTTCCTCAAGCTTAGTGTCTAATGAAAAAGTCACTAAACTGGCTTAAAGTTAGTATAATATCTGTTGTGTTTATGGCCTATTTTCAAAATAATTGATCAATTTCTAATTTTATTTTCCTATTTTATATTAATAAATGACCCTGAGAAGATATTTAACAACAATCTTACATAATGTGCTGATAAAGAAATATAGCATCAAAATGTTCTTTTTTACATTCACTATATGATGATGTACATAGAAATATTCAGGTTATTTGTTCCTATGTGAATGTTTCAGTTTTAAGGAGGTGTTGGGTCTATTTCAGTTCCCAACCTGCAAGAAATCAACCAGAGACATAAGTTACTTTTCTGCAGAAGAGTGGAGAGAAGCCAGACACAGAGAACCGCAGTCAAACAACTGTCTGGGATCAACTCCACCGGCTCTCACCTCTCAGCTGCTTTTTATTATCACAACAAGAAAAAGAGGGCTGGGTTTCTTCACAAAGTCACACAGATAGTTTGGTCAGAGAATTCTGCCACCGGATGTTCTAGGACATCCTTACAAGGCACAAAGCTGGTTAGTCTAAGACAGGCAGTTTGATGACACCAGAAGACTGAGTAAACATTTCTAATCACCAATCAAACATTGATAAAACAAGAAGAGTGAGTCGCGTTCCTAATCTTAAAGCAAACGTCCAAAGAAAAGTTAATAATGTAACAAAAAAGAAAAGGAGTCATGAAAGCATAATAATATGAAAACCTTTCAGATGAACTCATAATTAAATGAACTTAGATTCTAATTTTTCCAACAGGAGGGAATAATAAATATACACAACTACTGGAGATGGAAGAAAGGATGAACTAATGAATTCACTGCTGATTCAGAAAATGAAAAACTGGACAGCAAGAGACCAAAATTATAATAAAATTCATAAATGTTTGGTTATTCATATAACAAGATTGTGAACATTAAAAATTAGATTCACTGACAGAAATTAAATAAAAACCCATGAATTAAAAAAAACATTTCAAGACAAAAGAGTTATGAAAAGTTGAGTAATAAACTAATCAGTTATGAAAAGTTGAGTAATAAACTAATCTACAGAAACATCTTTGGACATGAGATGTTTTTTAACTTACATGATTCTTGTTTCATTTATTTAAGCTCAAATAAAGATTATTAATATGAAGGGCTTCCTTCTGGGTTTAATGCATTCAGTTTTTTTATATTATTATTCACATTTCTATTCATGTAACAGTTTTCATACCAAATGGTTGAAGAGACTTTAGATCAGGTGGAGGATTCAGACTCTTTAGTTTTGTTGTTCCAGATCTTATTAAAGCATTCCTTCAGCTCCATTTACTGGTTTTCCATTTCCTCTGCGATCTATGAAACACAAAACATTTTATTAATAACATCATCTGATTGTTTGATATCCCAAAGTTACATTATTATTAAGATGACTTGAATAGAAACAGAATTCAGTTTTTCTCAAACTGTCATTTTAGTTGGAAAATTATCATCAATCAGCAAAAAATAGATGAAAAAAACATTAAAGTTTTGACTTTTTCTGAAATTATTTGTCTCATTTGTTTCCAGATGTCTGTTGGCAAAAATAAAACAATCCAGACACCAAAGCATATTACAATAGTTGTTGCACCAGCATGAAAAAACTGAACACAACAGAAAATAGACAACAGTGAATATTTAGCTTAACACACAATATAAATGAGGCGACAATATTTAATTCTCCTTATCAGTTTTTAACTGGTAAAATGTTTCATCAACCTGATCAGGCAGAAAGGCTACAATAATTCAGGTGTCATCACACACACACCTACACACACACACACACACCACACACACACACACACACACACACACACACACACACACACACACACACACACACACCACACACACACACACACACACACACGCACACACACACACACACACACACACACACGCACACGCACACGCACACACACCCCACGCACACACACGCACACACACACACACCTATATACAGATCAAAAGGTCTCAGGTTTTATCTGCCCAGCTGCACATCAACATGTTATAACAGGAAAAGCTGGGAGATGAATATTCAACCCAACGAGCCTCAATGGCTGCAGGTAACAAAGAAAGTCTAAAACTAGTCAGAGGGTCAGTAACCATGGTTACCTAGTTACACATATTTACCTCCAGTAGCAGTCGAGTCGCCTTGGGATCCATTTTCATCTGTTGAGGAATTACATTAAGAGTTATAGACATTAATATATTTACCTAGTTTGTCTTAAATGATTTTAATTTTTAACTCACCAAGTATTAGAGTAACGTTTCCCTTCCCTGACCTGACTTTTCCAGTTTCGGGAACAAAGCAAGTATAATTCCCTTCATCCTCCTTGGTTACTTTGGTCAATTTGAGGGAAATGTTGCCTTTTTCAAACTCATCAGGGAACATGAAGGTTCGGCCGTCTGAAGCTTCAGACCCAAAGCTTCAGACTTTGGGTCTGAAGCTTCATCATCTTTAGCTCGACTGTGACGCACATGTATTATTTGACCCTTGAATCTCCATTCGATTGTAAGATTCCTCACATCAAATGGAGGCTTCAGATGACATGGCAGAATAACATCGTCTCCAACCTTTGCATGTATCGGATCATGACCAACCACCTTCACTTCATCTGGAAGAATAAACAAAGATAAAAAATAAATCAACACTAACATTCCTGTTTGTTGTTCAGCTAGCATTCATACTTTTTTCTCCTGTAGGATCTTTACTATTGTGATACAATGAATCTATCCCATTAATAGAGGTTTTCCAAAATAAATGTTTTTTTATTTGTTTACAAATGTATATCTACTAATTTTTATTTACCTCAGTAAAATTACTCATGTTTAACTCAAGTAAAAATAACAAAAACAGATTTCCTACTGGAGAAAATAGTTAGGACTCCCTTTAACAGTCTTAACCCCTTTAGTTGATATGGTGTTATTACATCGGAAACTCACCAAACTTGGCGAACGCATCAAACCTTCTGGAAATGTTACTTATTTTAATATTGTCACAAAAAGAACTATATATATATCTATATATCTATATCTAATGACATCAGATTTACCACTGAGTAGTATGGAGCCTTAAATTCATAATATCTACAATGATTTACTGACTATGTGAAACATATAAACAATTAAATATTGCCTAGTCATGAAGTAAATTCAAGTTAGTTTTGATCATAATTCTAATTAAACATATCATAATTCAATATATCTTAAATGCATTTTTGACAGGACATTTTGACTAGTGAAGATTAAATTATAGATATCTTACAAGCAAACAATGACTCAGCAAAAGTAAATTAGATAATTTAGTCAAAATTCCTTTATCTCCAAATTAATTAGTGATCAACAGTTTTTCTATGTCTGATGCTTGAATCTGATATTAATATTCTCACTAGTCAGAATGACATTACTGAGACCTTGAATTATTAATCTGTCTAAACGCCACAGATGTAAAAAGCATTTTAAGATTTCACTAAAACAATCAAAAATAGAAAAAAGGATTATTGAAAATGTAACATTTTTCACTTGACAATGGATTGACAATCAGCACTTTTAGCTTTTCAAAGTTGCTTTTAAAGAGCATTGTCTTTATTGGAAATGAATAAATAGGATCATTTTAGGACAATGCAAATAAAGTCTAGTCTTTGCTCCACTATAGGTTGAAAGTTTCTGTTTCTGCTGCTGGCAGCTGGAGGATTGTGTTGATCTGAGACTGTAGCTGTTAAACAGACGATAGGAGAGAAGGTCACTGCTGCTTTACTAAATATATTACCATAAATAATAACTAATGATAAGTGAATGATTTTTGCCCCCAGCCCCTTATCACTAGACTTCACTAAATCTATATTTAAACAGTCTTAGTGATGCTGAGGTTCTTAGTCAGAATATCTTTGGTTTATTTAAATGTGGCTTGTTTGGTTTTATGCTGCTGTCCAAATTGTTAGTATTTCAGCAAATGTTTGTGATCTTTGGAGAGCTCCAGATGCTATGGTACCGTTTCCTTATATCAGAATATCTGGTTCTGACCCACAGCAGTGGGAGCCACAATTTTTAAAATACATCATATCTATGCACTAAGAACATTGATGTATGTGTTCTTAATTCGACAAAAAAATAAATTATTTTAATTATTATCTGAAAAACTCTAAATACGCTTTCTAATTGCCGGGATATTTTCTAGTTAAATAAAAACTGAAAATATGAGTAACATTATCGAAACATTGATGATTCTTTTGAATCTACATTTTTGCTGTAATAAAACTATTTTATATGGACATAATTAATGTTCCTGTCCCACAACTTGTTCAGCTCTCCTCCATCAGATTTAATTTATTTGGCTGCTGCAAAGATTTATGACATTTATCTTTTATAATAATGATTAAAATGACGTGTATTTGTGTTACTTTGCGCTTATGTTCATTGATGACTGTTTTCCAGATCTAAATGCGCAACGTGACGCTCCACATCATTCATAGAAAATATTATCTTAACATTAATAAAGACTTTTTTTCTTCAGTCCTAATCCTGATCCTGATCTGGGAAAAGATGGACAGTTATTCACAAATTCAGGAAATCATAAATTGTTATACAATATCACCACCGCACTCTGTAACTTACACCACGTATCAAGTTGTTGACGACTGGACGAGTTTTAATTATCTGTAAAATATCTCAACTTACCTTGATTCATCCCAGGCAGCTGACTGATCAAGAAAACCAACAAAAGCTGAAGAAACATCTTCATTTCTACCAGATAGAGCAGATTCATGATTCTCTTTCAACGTTTGTAAAAAGCATTTGATGAGTATTTGAAATGGCCGAGAGTTAAACCCAATGACACTTTCTCTTTTGATTCGTTTGTGTTTGTGTGCGTGTGTGTGTATGCAAACACAATATATATTAGGACAGAGGCCATCTGTCTATCTAGCTTTGTTACATGTGTGTGTTTTGCAGGCTCACAGTTGCACAATCAGGAAGTGATAAAGCTTCAATATGGCTAAACATGAAAGTGAGACAGCAGCCATGTGCTCTATATAGTAAATGTTAGTTTACTATTTAATCGTCACATCGTCCATTGAGTTCATCATGTAATTAACAATCATTCACACAATGAATTACAGTTAAATAGAGCATTTAAAAACAGAACAACAAATGCTAAAGATCATGTTAAAGTAAATCAGTGACACAGTGATGAGAGGATTCAGTGACATGTGAACGAAGTGAATAAAATGCATCATTTTTTATAAACATTTATATTCATCATTCTGGTTGAGCTGCAAGATAAAGTGCCAGTCTGGGATGAAGACAAAGGTTTTGCTGTATGTCGTGTCATAGCTGTAGCTCAACGATGTCAAAGTCAAAAACGCCGAGGGCCAAAAGAACAAATTTGCTACAAGTTGAGAGCCGGACTGGTTCAACGTTTATTCAAATATATTGAAATGATTGCACATAGTTATTGAACCAAGACCTAAAGCATATCTTATTTAATAATTGAAAGAATAAAGAAATATTTTGTTATGACTCTGTCAGTAACCTCAAGGGAAACATTTTCAACAGGCAAACTGCAAAAAATTTAATTGTTTTGAAAAACTAAAATATGTTTCTTAATATCAAGATAAATATATAAATTAAAGTGCATGCAGTATAAACTGAAATTACATTATTGTGCTGCTCTATGATGTTCATATTCTTGTCTGTGTGTTTCTGAGAAGCTTGATAGATTATATTCTTAGATTATATTCTTTCATTACTGTAAGAGGCATATGATTGAAATAAGCAATTACTGATGTGGCAGCAGCTCCTGGCTTTGACACTTGGGTGGTGGGCGTGTCGAGGTGGGCGTGGCTGTCTACCTGTCACTAAGGTATGAATGGGAGCCACTGGCCGCTGGCTTTGTGTGTATGAGGAAACGGCTGCGCCGGTGATGGTCGTAATTTCTGTTGGTCGTGTTATAATGTTTTATTGTTGGCACCATTGTATGGTTTAAACTGGTCAGTATGTGTCAGTCCTGTAAAGTCTGAATTTATGGCAGATAAAGTGGAATAAATCAATGATAGCAACAACAAAGAAGCGGCTTGGAGTGTATTGAAGCACTAAAGTGCACTAAACGCGTCTGACAGCTTGAAATTCACCGAGTTAACCCAGTGCGACCCTTTACAACACCGTTAGTTTGCCGCACATTTAATTACAGCCAAACTTTCTGCGGGCCGCTGTGGCCTGCGGACCAGTTCTAATAGTAATTAAATATCATCCCGGGGGCCACAGATAATTCATTCGTGGGCCGGATCCGGACCTAGACTTTGACATACATTATGTTATAGCGACTAAAACTCAGGGACCAATGACGCAGTGGAAGCAAAGAAAATGAAATGACATCAAAAAATAAATTTAAATATATTTCTTTCAAGATTATTTCATTATTTATTTAGTTTTTTCTGATTTGCTTTAAAAATAAATGCATTTTTAGAACAAAACAATTGAATTGGTGACCCATGATCTACGTTTTTAAAAAATCTAGTTAAAAAGTTCTAAATATTGATTTAGTTTATTAGGACTCTAATTAAAAAAAACAAAAAAGTTTATTATTATTTTTTTGTCACTTTTGGGTGAAATTAACCAAAATAATCTCATCTGAAAGTCAACATCTCAAACTTATGAGCAAAAACGGAAGAACAGGAAATGGAAAGCTTTTCCAGCTCTATAATTAGTTTAATATTTGTGCAAAATATATCAGGATATATTGACTGTTCAATGACATGAACAGTCAACTTAAATGTTGTTGTAACTCATAACTACCTATAACTTTAACTTTTAATATAACTCATGTATGGCTTCATGTTTCGGTTTGTTTTTCCTTTGACTGGCTGCTAATAACAGGACAAACAGGTTGGCTTTGACAAAATGGCCGCTCTGCTTCCTGCTCCTAATTTGGCAAAACATCTCAGGCCACATGTTGCACTTGGCTTGAATGAAACAAAATACAACAATGTTTTAAAGGGTTTTTATTTACAAGAGTCAAAGCTTAACATCAGTTCACATTAAACATAAAAAACATTTATTGATGCAAAAAACAAAAAAACGAATGGAAAACACTAAAAACAGTAATTTTTCTAATTTCTTTGGTTTAGAGGATCATGTTTCCTAGTAATGTAAACATGGCTGCCAGTCAGTTTGCTCAATCAACTCACAGTCTGTTTCGTACCTCCATACAAACTCATTAGTACTTAAACTAATTCTTCATATTTTCAATAATATGAAGAAGCTGCAAATCCCTTTGAGATTCGACCTAAAAATCCCACTAATCATCTTGACCAGCATCCACTAGATGCTGTGAACCATTCATGCATTTTCTTTTTAAAAAATCTGTTAAATGTCAGAAAGTCCAAGGTAGCAGAACATTTTACAGTTTAGGATGTGTTTGCTTTTTCCCTATTTTCTGGTAATGAAAATCTGCTCTCATTTACATACGTTTCCTTTCTGTCACCAGGAAGTCAAAGCAACAACAAAATCATCTAAAATTAACATTAAGTATCTGCTCATCAACACAATTTAATTTGCTGATTTCATGATTCAAAAGACAGTTTCACTGTTTGCTGGTAAAACCTACACAGAAATAATCAATATATAAATGTAAAAACACACAGTACATGCTCTGCATTAAGAGTTTAAACTGTTAAAACAAGAGATGGAAATGATTAGAGTTTAATAATCATGATAACTTTATGCATAAAGTTTGACTTTTTACATATTTAATGTGACAACAGCAGTTTATGTTCCAACTAGAAGATGAACAGATCTGATTCTGAGAACAGTCAGTCATCAAAGGAGGGATCAATATTATCCCCAATAAAGATTATGATTAGATCAGAATAATATTCTGACTCCTGCAACAGACTGGTGACCTGTCCAGGTGACCCCCGCCTCTCACCTGAAATGTCCAGTGCAGATGGACACCAGCACCTCCTGACCCCCACGAGGGACAAGGGGTTAGAAAATGGATGGATATTCTGACTTCACCACTAGATGGCGCCTTAGAGTTTTACTTTGAGTTACACAGTAAAAGTTCACCAGATAAAATGTAAATAATATCAGATTCTGTTAGATATAATATATATTATTTACAAAAGTCAACAAATGAACAAAACATGTCTCTTAAAATAAGAGACATTTGATTTCTGAGATGTTAGTATAAAGTATAAAGATCACAGTTTTAATCACATTTTATAACTTTGCAGCAGCCACTTATTCCTACATTAAACAGCCATATTAAGACTCAGTTCAATGAATTATAAAAAGTCTCATTGGTTTGATAGTATAAATGTCAGTGTAAATGGTATGGAAGTAAATATGTGCCATCAGGATTTGAATAAAAAATGCCTCTGAAATTTGAATGTAAAAAAATTCAGTGTCATTATTTGTACGTGAAAAAAAATTCTGTGATAAAAAATTCGCTGTAAAAAAATTCAGCGTCTAAAAAACTCGCTGTAAAAAAATTCAACGTCTAAAAATTTGCTGTAAAAAAATTCAACGTCTAAAAATTTGCTGTTAAAAATGGCAAGGTTACTTCAGGTCACAGACATGCGCAGTGGACGTCAGATTTCAACACCCAGCCAATCACAAGACGCCACGTCATTGCAGAGAAATACCAGCATCACCGAGGCTGGCGACTATGGAGGCGGCACGCTAACCCAACGGTGAGTTTAATGCTTTCATATTTCTGTAGTATATTTCATTTATCGAATTTTTATCACTGAATTTTTTTCACGTACAAATAATGACACTGAATTTTTTTACGTTCAAATTTCAGAGGCATTTTTTATTCCAAATCCTGATGGCACATATTTACTTCCATAAAATGGATCTTTCTCAGTATGAACAGAACTCTGGCCCAGAGTTAGATAAAGTTAAGTGACTCTGATTCACCATAAATCAGGTTTTTCTCAGCCTGGGACTTTTAAAACTCCTTGTCCTGCATTTTCTCCTGCTTCCATCTTCCTGACTCAAATGAACATGTGATTCATTCACCAGGCTGAAGAAGCTCCAAGCCTCCACTGGTTCAGTGTTGGTGGAAGAGACGTTTCTTAATTTCCCCCATGCTGACTCAGCGCCACCATGTGGCAAAGCTAATTATGAACACAGACTTTATTCTTACCAGACCATAATACATATTCATCAGCAAAACGTCTCTACCTTCCTCAAGCTTAGTGTCTAATGAAAAAGTCATTAAACTGGCTTAAAGTTAGTATAATATTTGTTGTGTTTATGGCCTATTTTCAAAAGAACTGATCAATTTCTAATTTTCTTTTCCTATTATATGTTAATAAATGACCCTTAGAAGATATTTTAATAAGATTCTTACATAAAGTGCTTATTAAGAAATATAGCATCAAAATGTTCTTTTTTACATTCACTGTATGATGATGAACATAGAAATATTCAGGTTATTTGTTCCTATGTGAATGTTTCAGTTTTAAGGAGGGAATAATAAATATACAGAACTAGTGGAGATGGAAGAAAGGATGAACTAATGAATTCACTGCTGATTCAGAAAATGAAAAACTGGACAGCAAGAGACCAAAATTATCATAAAATACAGAAAAAACAAATACAAAATAAGATTCACTGACAGAAACTAAATTAAAAACCCTTTGAAGGCACAAGCTGAGGATCAAGTCTGTCAACTTTTGCATGAATTAAAAAACTTTTCAAGACAAATAATTTATGAAAACTTGAGTAAGAAACTCTAAACTACAGAAACATCTTTGGACTTGAGATGTTTTTTAACTTACATGATTCTTGTTTCATTTATTTAAGCTCAAATAAAGATTATTAATATGAAGGGCTTCCTTCTGGGTTTAATGCATTCAGTTTTTTATATTATTATACACATTTCTATTCATGTAACAGTTTTCATACCAAATGTTTGAAGAGACTTTAGATCAGGTGGAGGATTCACTTTTAGTTTTGTTGTCCCTGATCCCTGTAAAGGTATTTCCTGCTTCTTCATCTCCTGGTTTTCCATTTCCTCTACGATCTATGAAACACAAAACATTTTATTAATAACATCATCTGATTGTTTGATATCCCAAAAGTTACATTATTATTAAAATGACTTGAATAAAAACAGAATTATGTTTTTTCTCAAATTATTTGTCTCATTTGTTTCCAGCTTGTTGACAAAATTAAAACAATCCAGAAACCAAAGCATATTACAATAAAATGTAAACATGGTCATATTAAACTGAATATCATTAAGCTCTACAGATGTCAGATTAAAAGAACTTTTAATATAACTTTAATGAAGGCAGAAGAAATGTCTCTCATTAAGCTCTAATTATAATCTTAAACATGATTTTATAGCTATCAGCTTCTCTGTTGAAGAAAACACAACAAAGAGAGAAAATCTGAGTTATTGCAGTAAATAATAGTTTAATTTGTAGCATTTTATGAATGAATGTTGTTGTTTTCTGGCTGTTTCTCTTTAGTGCGTCTGGATCCGGGGCCACAGGTTGGACCCCTCTGGTCTAAACCTTCACATCCTGTTCAGGTCAGTGGGAATGCTGGTGAGCCATGATGAACCCAGTCAGGTCACCAGTTCATTGCTGCTACATCAATGATCTGATATCTAGTCAGTCAGATTCAGTCACTAACAAGGAAGTTCAGCTTCCTGGTTTGATGCTCAGCTGTGATGTTCAGTGACTGCAGTCCTGCTTAGTTTATCACTGAGCAGGAAAAATAAAACAGTAAATAATTAACAGAAGTTATTAATCTGGAATGGTTCCATTTCCATACCTTCATCAGTTCTCACTGGTTCATGTTGAGAGTTGTTGCAGCAGCGTGGAAAAACTGTAAACAGTGAATATTTAGCTTAACACACAATATAAATGAGGCGACAATATTTAATTTCCTCCTCATCAGTTTTTAACTGGTAAAAATGTTTCATCAACCTGATCAGGCAGAAAAGCTACAATAAACAACAAAGACCTAAAGAGGAAAAAAGGAAACTCATAATTGTTTGGTTCCTTGTTTTCTTGTCTTTTTCCATCAAACATCAATAGATATTGATAAATATGTGTGAAACTTTTCTTATTCATGTTTATCAAGATTTTTACTTCTCTTCAGCTTCAGATCAGTTTTTGCAAACTATTAAAAACTATATTTTCTATCAATTGGAAATATGCATGTATGGAGATAATCATTAATTCAACAAAATCCTGCATGACTTAAAAAGACAAAGACTGACTTACTTGGTTCACCTCTGCAGCGACGTGATAATGATGAAGGCGATTCCTCCAAGAACAACAACACCAACAACACCAATCCAACAACACCAAGCAATAACTCAAGGATCAGTTCCTGTGACAAAAAAAGAAAAACCGAGTTTTTATCATATTCTGTTTTTGAATATTTTGAATTCAATTTTGCATATTTTTATTTTTATTCATGAGATCAAAGTCAGCGTTTTCTACTCATTCTAGGCTTTGTCTACTCATTCGCGCACATTTATCTGACAGTCTTAACATCGCATCTATCACCTCCATTTCCACCTAAAAAGAACAATATAAAATACAGCATGTGAAAAAACATAAATGCACTGAAATTATCTACAGTCATTTCCAGTCATGCTGACGTTTCGCTCCACACACAGCACACACCCACACGCACAAACACACACACACACACACACACACACTGATAAAGGTCATTGCAGGTTTTATCTGCCCAGCTGCACATCAACATGTTATAATAATAAAAGCTGGAAGACGAATATTCAACCCAACGAGCCTCAATGGCTGCAGGTAACAAAGAAAGTCTAAAACTAGTCAGAGGGCCAGTAACCATGGTTACCTAGTTACACATATTTACCTCCAGGAAGAATAAATCTGTCTTGGGATCCATTTTCATCTGTTGAATAATTACATTAACAGTTATTGACATTAATATATTTATCTAATTTGTCTTAAATGATCTTAATTTTATATAACTCACCAAGTATTAGATTAACGTTTCCCTTCCTGAGTTGACTTTGCAGTTTGGGAATAAAGCAAGTATAATTCCCTTCATCCTCCTTTTTTACTTTGGTCAATTTGAGGGAAATGTTGCCATTTTTAAACTCATCATGGAACATGAAGGTTCGGTTAATGTACTTTGGGTCTGAAGCTTCATCATCTTTAACTCGACTGCGTTGCACATGGATTCTTTGACCCTTGGATATCCATTCGATTGTAAGTTTGTTCACATCAAATGGAGGCTCCAGATGACATGGCAGAATAATGTCGTCTCCAACCTTTGCATGTATCGGATCATGACCAACCACCTTTGCTTGAACTGGAAGAATAAACAAAGATAAAAATAAATCAACACTGATCTTCCTGTTTGCTGTTCAGCTAACATTCATACTTATTCTCCTGTAGGATTTTTACAATCGTGAAAAAATTAAGCTATCCCATTAATAGAGGTTTGGTCACAAAAATCACAACAGAAACGGTGCAAGAGCGCCACCTACCAACCTTCAAAACACCCTGTGCATTGACTTTACTTTAGAGGCATGAAATTTGGTCCACTTGTAGAACTCACCGAGACAGAAAATCACTTTGTGTCAAATTATCCCAGAAACAAACAGGGATGATCTCATGGTAAATTTTTCTGGGATCATGTTAAACTCGTCTGGAGCTGCAGAAACTCTCATTTACAAGGACTAATGTAATTATCACATTATCGAAAATCGATTTATTTACTGCATGTTTATGTCTGTTAAGGTAGAGATGGAGCTTCACATGAAAGCAGCTCTTTAAACTACCAATACAACAGAGACACATTCAGAACTGTCAGATAACTGATTATTTCTGATAATAACTCAGAAATCATCCAAATTAGGATGTATTTTTATTTATTTCCTACTTACGGAACGCTTCTTTTTATATCATAGGTTTTTGTGCCTTTCTATCCTAAAGGAAAAAAATGTAAAAGCTTCAGATATTTCACAAAGAGACATTAAGATTCATGGAAAAAACCTCACATAACCTTATATTAAAGCAGAAAGTACAGCGGCCACCGTAAGAAAGGCTTACAGTATTCAATTATGCCGCATGACTGACTGTACAGTCCTGCCAGGGGATGCAAAAGAAAAAACAATCCCTATGTCCCCCAGGGGGCTCTGTACCGTATGACATTTATAAAATAAATATTTATGACTAATATTGAAAAGTAGATATTTATATATTTAAATAAATGTAAATATTATGTGACTGTAAATATGAATTTGAAATGTACTTTAAGGAGCTTAAGCTTAGATACTTATTCATTTAACTTTAGTTACTTTGTGGGTTTGATTCACTGTGGTTTGCTTAGTATTGTTTATATAGTTTGAGTGAAATTAATTTATGTAAACTTACATACAGATAAATAATAATTAATTTTTCTTCTTTTGGTTTATCTAAAGGTTTTTACCTGCTTCTGGACCAAATGTGAACATGTCCTGACACACATTAAATAAATGGAGGATGAAATGAAGAAAACTGCTTTAATGAACGTCTGCATCGATTTATCCATCGATTTATCCATCGATTTATCCATCGATTTATCCATCAATTTATCCATCGATTTATCCATCGATTTATCCATCGATTTATCCATCAACGTCCTTTTCAAGTGGGGAAGCTGCACAGATTAGAAAAGAACTTGACACGGCCTGCAGAACCGGGCCTTTAGCAGAACCGGGCCTTTTAGCAGAACCGGGCCTTTAGCAGAACTGGGCCTTTAGCAGAACGATGAAGTTAAAGTCAGAAGTTTCTCTGCAGCCGAAGCTTTTCTGTGTTTAGTTGTGAGGCGGGTTTTGTTCAGCTACTGCAGGACAATTTAGAAAATATTAATAGAAACAGTTTTTCTAACATCAACATCAGATCTACGTTTTTATTCACAAACCAGTTTATGAAAAATATTCTTGCCCATAATTTGATAAAGGGTACAGATCCACCCCTCCTAGTCATGTTGATGTTGAGTCACCGACATGAACCCGGTGTTCATTCACCGGGTTCATGTGTGACATGGGAGGCAGAAACTGAGTCATTATTAGACTGAGGGCAGCCAGACTAATTTAGTTTGTGAAATTATTATATTTAGCTAAATATTATTGCTGAGGGGAACAAGCAGGCCTCCTGACATACAGATAAAAATAAAAATAAGTTAATATCAACTCAAAAAGGGCAGTAGGGGCATCAAGGATAAAAGGAGCAGGGCCTCAAATGTGTTCAATTATTGCTGAACAACCAACAGACTCAGGAGTTTTATCTAAACTATTTTGCAGACCAGCATAAGCGCCATCAGGAGATCATTGACCATAATTTGCCAACAGCTGATATAAACTGCTGATGTGTGAATTCAAAAAACACCAATAAACAGATTAATAAACACAGAACCAAAGGACATTATATCTATAGTTTAAGGATGTTTTAGTTTTGCAAATGTCTAATATATTTTCATTTAGTTTAGTTGAATGGTTTGATTAATCAGATACTTTTAGTTTCATCCACCTGTTAATTTTCTCAGTTTTGTTTTCAGTTTTACAGCATTTAGACTTTAAGGTTCAGAAATGAAGCAGAAACTCACCAGAGACTTTGAGTCGACATCCTGCATTGTTGAATCCATCTTCAGTTTTCACGTCACACAGATACAGACCAGAGTCTTCAGTCCTCAGTCTGGACACATGGAGTCTGATTCGTCCTTCTCTGAGGACGTCTTTGTCGCTCTGGACTCGTCCTGAAAACTGATCATCCTGAGACTCTGGAATCTCAACTCCTTCATGAACCTGATAGAGAACTAGTTCTTTATCAGGAGTCTCCAAGTTGCAGTAGATGGACAGTTGCCTCCAGGTTCCCTGAGTCTTGGTGGTGAAGCTCCACTCCAGAGTGATGCTCTGCTTCTCCTCTGCCTGATAGCTGCTCTGTGTCACATTCACTACAAATGTTGCTGCTGAGGAGACAGAGAGGGAAAGAGAGGAGCAGACACACTGAGAACTGGAACATGGGAGTCTTTCAGCTCCATCTAGAGAGCTTTCTGTCACAAAGACAAGATGGAGACTGACCACAGAGTCTGAAAACTCCTCAAGATTTAGCTGTAAATAAAAACAACAAATCTTCTCTTCAGCACCAATAAACATCCCTGAACTGTTGGTGTTAAAATAAGTAGAAAGGCCTGAACTTTTGCTGATGATAGGAGAGATTTTTATCTGCAGATTGAACCTTTGCTACAGAGGATTTAACATTCATTGAATAAATGCTGTTATTGACCTTTATGCAATAAAATGCTTTTTGGTTTAAAGGGGATTGAATTGTTTGTTCATGTACTAATGTATTTATAATATTATATTAAATAAGTCAAAGTGGTTAAATAAAAAAATCTGCAGATTATGTCATTTTTTTCATCTCTTGTCAGAATAATTTAATAAATCAATTATAGAAAAACATAATTATTTTACAACAATATTCTTCATTGTCCCACAGGGGGAAATACATTGTTGTTCACCTATTATCCTTGAAATGTTTACAGTTGTGAAAACTGTTGGGAAATACAGGATCATTGAGTTCTTTCAAAACAAATGCTCACATTTTTTCTGTTTTGTTTTTGTGTTTTTTCACAAATTGATGTCTAGTCATTTTACCAGAAGAAAAAGTTAGGACACCCTATCCCATAACAGCTACTGTTAAATCCCGTTATAAAGGAGAGGTATTTAATAATTACTAAAAACTGGAAAGCAGATGCTTTATTTGCTTTATTGGTCAGAGTTTCTCCAAACCTGCAGCTTTACTGAAGAAGAAAAAGCCTTTGAAAAAGTTGGTTTTACTTAGAGAAAGAGGAGGTGTGTTTTTTAGGTAGATGGAACAAAGTAATCCATCTTCAGACATTGCTTATATGTAATGTGTAAAATGTATTCATTTAACACATTTGTTACCCCCAGCTCCCCACATCTACTTTCTACATTTACCCCATCACACACGCACACACACACACACACCTATATGCAGATCAAAAGGTCTCACACACCACACACACACACACACCTATATGCAGATCAAAAGGTCTTCAGGTTTTATCTGCCCAGCTGCACATCAACATGTTATAATAATAAAAGCTGGAAGACGAATATTCAACCCAACGAGCCTCAATGGCTGCAGGTAACAAAGAAAGTCTAAAACTAGTCAGAGGGCCAGTAACCATGGTTACCTAGTTACACATATTTACCTCCAGGAAGAATAAATCTGTCTTGGGATCCATTTTCATCTGTTGAATAATTACATTAACAGTTATTGACATTAATATATTTATCTAATTTGTCTTAAATGATCTTAATTTTATATAACTCACCAAGTATTAGATTAACGTTTCCCTTCCTGAGTTGACTTTGCAGTTTGGGAATAAAGCAAGTATAATTCCCTTCATCCTCCTTGGTTACTTTGGTCAATTTGAGGGAAATGTTGCCTTTTTCAAACTCATCATAGAACATGAAGATTCGGTTAATGTACTTTGGGTCTGAAGCTTCATCATCTTTAACTCGACTGCGTTGCACATGGATTCTTTGACCCTTGGATATCCATTCGATTGTAAGTTTGTTCACATCAAATGGAGGCTCCAGATGACATGGCAGAATAATGTCGTCTCCAACCTTTGCATGTATCGGATCATGACCAACCACCTTTGCTTGAACTGGAAGAATAAACAAAGATAAAAATAAATCAACACTGATCTTCCTGTTTGCTGTTCAGCTAACATTCATACTTATTCTCCTGTAGGATTTTTACAATGGTGAAAAAAATTAAGCTATCCCATTAATAGAGGTGTTGTCACAAAAATCACAATAGAAACTGTGCAAGAGCGCCACCTACCAACCTTCAAAACACCCTGTGCATTGACTTTACTTTAGAGGCATGAAATTTGGTCCACTTGTAGAACTCACCGAGACAGAAAATCACTTTTGTGTCAAATTATCCTAGAAACAAACAGGGATGATCTCATGGTAAATGTTTCTGGGATCATGTTAAACTCGTCTGGAGCTGCAGAAACTCTCATTTACAAGGACTAATGTAATTATCACATTATCGAAAATCGATTTATTTACTGCATGTTTATGTCTGTTAAGGTAGAGATGGAGCTTCACATGAAAGCAGCTCTTTAAACTACCAATACAACAGAGACACATTCAGAACTGTCAGATAACTGATTATTTCTGATAATAACTCAGAAATCATCCAAATTAGGATGTATTTTTATTTATTTCCTACTTACGGAACGCTTCTTTTTATATCATAGGTTTTTTGTGCCTTTCTATCCTAAAGGAAAAAATGTAAAGCTTCAGATATTTCACAAAGAGACATTAAGATTCATGGAAAAACCTCACATAACCTTATATTAAAGCAGAAAGTACAGCGGCCACCGTAAGAAAGGCTTACAGTATTCAATTATGCCGCATGACTGACTGTACAGTCCTGCCAGGGGATGCAAAAGAAAAAACAATCCCTATGTCCCCCAGGGGGCTCTGTACCGTATGACATTTATAAAATAAATATTTATGACTAATATTGAAAAGTAGATATTTATATATTTAAATAAATGTAAATATTATGTGACTGTAAATATGAATTTGAAATGTACTTTAAGGAGCTTAAGCTTTAGATACTTATTCATTTAGTTACTTTGTGGGTTTGATTCACTGTGGTTTGCTTTAGTATTGTTTATATAGTTTGAGTGAAATTAATTTATGTAAACTTACATACAGATAAATAATAATTAATTTTTCTTCTTTTGGTTTATCTAAATGTTTTTACCTGCTTCTGGACCAAATGTGAACATGTCCTGACACACATTAAATAAATGGAGGATGAAATGAAGAAAACTGCTTTAATGAACGTCTGCATCGATTTATCCATCGATTTATCCATCGATTTATCCATCGATTTATCCATCAATTTATCCATCGATTTATCCATCGATTTATCCGTCCCTTTTCAAGTGGGGAAGCTGCATCAGATTAGGAAAAGAACTTGACACGGGCCTGCAGAACCGGGCTTAGCAGAACCGGGCCTTTAGCAGAACCGCCTTTAGCAGAACTGGGCCTTTAGCAGAACTGGGCCTTTAGCAGAACCGCCTTTAGCAGAACTGGGCCTTTAGCAGAACTGGGCCTTTAGCAGAACCGGGCTTTTAGCAGAACGATGAAGTTAAAGTCAGAAGTTTCTCTGCAGCCGAAGCTTTTCTGTGTTTAGTTGTGAGGCGGGTTTTGTTCCGCTACTGCAGGACAATTTAGAAATATTACTAGAAACAGTTTTTCTAACATCAACATCAGATCTACGTTTTCATTCACAAACCAGTTTATGAAAAATATTCTTGCCCATAATTTGATAAAGGGTACAGATCCACCCCTCCTAGTCATGTTGATGTTGAGTCACCGACATGAACCCGGTGTTCATTCACCGGGTTCATGGTGACATGGAGGCAGAAACTGAGTCATTATTAGACTGAGGGCAGCCAGACTAATTTAGTTTGTGAAATTATTATATTTAGCTAAATATTATTGCTGAGGGGAACAAGCAGGCCTCCTGACATACAGATAAAAATAAAAATAAGTTAATATCAACTCAAAAAGGGCAGTAGGGGCATCAAGGATAAAAGGAGCAGGGCCTCAAATGTGTTCAATTATTGCTGAACAACCAACAGACTCAGGAGTTTTATCTAAACTATTTTGCAGACCAGCATAAGCGCCATCAGGAGATCATTGACCATAATTTGCCAACAGCTGATATAAACTGCTGATGTGTGAATTCAAAAAACACCAATAAACAGATTAATAAACACAGAACCAAAGGACATTATATCTATAGTTTAAGGATGTTTTAGTTTTGCAAATGTCTAATATATTTTCATTTAGTTTAGTTGAATGGTTTGATTAATCAGATACTTTTAGTTTCATCCACCTGTTAATTTTCTCAGTTTTGTTTTCAGTTTTACAGCATTTAGACTTTAAGGTTCAGAAATGAAGCAGAAACTCACCAGAGACGCTGAGTCGACATCCTGCATTGTTGAATCCATAATCTGTCATAACGTCACACAGATACAGACCAGAGTCTTCAGTCCTCAGTCTGGACACATGGAGTCTGATTCGTCCTTCTCTGAGGACGTCTTTGTCGCTCTGGACTCGTCCTGAAAACTGATCATCCTGAGACTCTGGAATCTCAACTCCTTCATGGACCTGATAGAGAACTAGTTCTTTATCAGAGCTCAACAAGCTGCAGTAGATGGACAGTTCCCTCCAGGTTCCCTGAGTCTTGGTGGTGAAGCTCCACTCCAGAGTGATGCTCTGCTTCTCCTCTGCCTGATAGCCGCTCTGTGTCACATTCACTACAAATGTTGCTGCTGAGGAGACAGAGAGGGAAAGAGAGGAGCAGACACACTGAGAACTGGGAACATGGGAGTCTTTCAGCTCCATCTAGAAGAGCTTTCTGTCACAAAAAGACAAGATGGAGACTGACCACAGAGTCTGAAAACTCCTCAAGATTTAGCTGTAAATAAAAACAACAAATCTTCTCTTCAGCACCAATAAACATCCCTGAACTGTTGGTGTTAAAATAAGTAGAAAGGCCTGAACTTTTGCTGATGATAGGAGAGATTTTTATCTGCAGATTGAACCTTTGCTACAGAGGATTTAACATTCATTGAATAAATGCTGTTATTGACCTTTATGCAATAAAATGCTTTTTGGTTTAAAGGGGATTGAATTGTTTGTTCATGTACTAATGTATTTATAATATTATATTAAATAAGTCAAAGTGGTTAAATAAAAAAATCTGCAGATTATGTCATTTTTTTCATCTCTTGTCAAGAATAATTTAATAAATCAATTATAGAAAAACATAATTATTTTACAACAATATTCTTCATTGTCCCACAGGGGGAAATACATTGTTGTTCACCTATTATCCTTGAAATGTTTACAGTTGTGAAAACTGTTGGGAAATACAGGATTATTGA
>CAKLNU010000253.1:0-64418 GCA_922788865.1 Poeciliopsis turneri
TTCTGTTTGTTTATGCTTTAATCACCAACTCAAACAGTCTGGCTCAAGAAGCTCGTTCATGTCTGTGCTATTATAGAATTTTAGCAGCGGTGAAAGTATTATAAGTGCTGCGTCAGGATTATATGATTAAAGGCATTTAGTAAATACGATTAACAGCCAGATTATTACTGTTGAAGAGAAACAAAACCGCTTTCTTGCAAGGCCAGGCCACCTCCTTATTATTTGTCAAACGTACAGGAGGAAAAAGTCAGCGCAAGTTGTCAAAAATGCAGAATTTTGAGACGAATGCCTCCATTGTTACATTGTTCTGTTTGAATCATTAAACTTGGGCGGTAGCAATTATTTTAGCAATTGATTATTCTGACAATTAATCGATTAATCAATTAATTGGGTAACAAAATTGGTAGATTTTTCATTTCACCACTTACACCTTTATTTTTTTATACAATATTAGAAATACAACACACAAATAAGCACATTTTTCAGATCAGAAATTCAGCATTTTATTGCCTAAAATGCAATACCATTTTTATTCAGGGCATAATTAGTGTAAAAAAATTTTTTTATCTTACATGCAATATTTTTTGCATTGAATTTTTGCACAGTTTTGGGTTAATTACTGCTCTGACTTTGTTGTTCCTTCAGCAAACGGCCTTTTTGTGAGTTTGCATACTCCAGTCGACGATTAACTGATGACTGAATTAGTTGACGATGATTTCATTCATCAATTAGTTACGATAAAACCAACTAATTGATTTGTTTGCTCTATCCAGTTTCCCTCACATTAAACCTTTCACCCACTATTTTATGTCATGTTATGTTTCGTGACCTAAAACAGGATGTGGAGACGTGTCTTTATTGCCTTTGGTATCAGCAAGAAGGCTTTAGGTCGAATCACACACATGACATGCCAGTAATCAGGCTGCATCTGTATTCTCCGTCTTGTTTATTGTAAAGTTGTACCAATGTGGCTATGATCTTGCTATTGAACTCTGGTTGACCCTGAATGCTTCTTGATGAGGATCGCTCTCAGTAATGAAACACATGAAACGAAAGCGCCGGGTTGTCCAGTCACACTGCTTCATGATACGTTGGTAGTTCAGTCAAAAATAATCTCAAACTGTTTTTAAGATTATACATGAATGAAAATATACTTTTTTTGTTTTTAAGACACGGAGAGCTTCCAGGAGCTAAAAATAAAAATGCTTTGAGTATAATTGTATGTTTATGTGCTAAAATACGGTGCAGACAGATGCAGACGTTTATTCTCGTTGCGCACCCTGCAAACGTCTCATTTGGCAGTGCAGGGCACACAGAGTAGCAGAGGTCTTTAAAAGCTTAGAGATGATAGTGGGCTTGGCTTTATGTGTGAAAAACCTTCACTAACAAAGTCGAAGATGGCCATTGTTGATTTGTTCAATCTCAGAAATTACCCTGAGGTGTGTGTCGCCTTAATGATAGCAGTGGTAGTACTCTCTAAAAACATATTCTGGGCTTTTCCTTTCACCTGAATTTTGGGCTTATCTTTTTAAAACAGAAGTTGGGCAGTTTTAATTAACAATTGGTTTAAAAAACCTTTAGTCAATTTTGTTGTATCAGGAAGGTAAAAAGCTGCCATTGGCTGATTGCTGTGCAGTCAGTTGATTTTGAAAATAACTGTCTTGCTTTAATTTCCTGTTGGTTGGACCATAGACTACAAAATGAAACCAGATCAAAGAAAGCAAAACTAAATAACTCAACATGACTAAACCTTTCATATTTAGGGAGTTTATGTTCCCTTATTGTTACTTTGGTGATGTTATTTATCTCTCCCACTTCAGCCATTATGTGATGATTTAAAGTCACAAATTGTAGCGACTTTCAGAACAGCCAGTAGCTCCTTTCCTTACTAGGGAGTAAGCAAAAGTGGGTATAGAAAAGACAAGAAACAGCCTCATTATCCTTCCGCCATGTTGAAATGAACAACAAACTGGTCTGAAAATAACGCTGCTGTTAAAGTCGCTTTTTTGTATTTACCTGTGATGTTGTTGTGTTACACTCATACACTAAGCTCATGACTGAGCAGCACAGACTAGTGCTGACAGATGATGTGTATGAAATTACTAATCTTTATGTGAGACTCTGTCTAATGATCATTGATGGGCTGAGGGAATAATTTCCCTAAATCACCCAGGTCCACAAAACATCTAACAAGTCAGATATTAGATCAACATGTCCTGTGTAAACACTGTGTGATTATAAAACTGAAATGCACACATGAGTTACACTTTGTTTCTATGGTTTACTTAAAAAGACTAATACATTGTAGTTTCCTTCAAGGCTGTGGTCAAGGTCAATCTATTAATTTCTATGTATTTAAACTTATTTATTATTGCAAAATACAAGCCTCTTGTTCAAAACAGGACGAAATAGTGCCAACATTTGCAGGTTCTCCATTTTCTTAGCCTTACTTATTTCAGGGAAACTGTTGACAGATGGACAGGCGTGTTGCACATACAAGCAATGTTTTAATCATGTTATTACTAACAGATAATCATTTGTGAAATTCTTCCTACCAATATGCTATTGTTTGCAGTTGGTATTAATTTGATAAGAGTACAAATGTTGTCATTACTCTTGACAAATCTATGTTTTTCAGTATTATGACCAATCAATTTATTTACAGTGCAACAGCAAATTACAAACAGACTATACACTTGATTCAGAACGTATTTATTTTGTATTCTGCCAGCAACGAACAATCCATTATTTTGACATTTCCAAAAATCAATCACAAGTGCTTAAACAAACTTGCCTTGGTGTACGGTGCACTCATTTAATAAGCTTAAGATAAAGGAATTTACCAAGTTGTGCCCAGTAAAATGAAAAAGATTTTATTATGAATATGAAAATCCAATGTAACAAGTACAACTGTCAACACAATTGTGTCTTATAAAAAGATACAATAACAATAAACTGTTCCTATTTTTGTTTGGCTGTGAACTTCTAAAAGTAAAAACACTGAAAATGAAGCTGTCTGTGTAGCACAAAGGTCTTTCAATAGAGAACTGGAGAAACACGCTATAGCAGAGAAGTCACTTATACCTCTTGTGTGATCAGAAAAGGCCAGTGAAAATGCAGCTGCTCCACACAATCTAGTCTTCTGAAATAACACACTTTACAAAAGCAAGCACATACGGTTTACTGATTAAATCAATAAAATAGATTTGCAGACAGGCAAAAATATTTATTTATTTTTTACAATTCTTTGCTTGGGGTGCAGTTACATGAATTATTTAGAATTTAATAATAATAAAAGAAACAGAGAGAGAGAGATGCCATGACATATTTTAGTTTAACCTTTTTTAAAAATACATAGGCTTAGAAGTATCGTTTTGGTGTCGCAGTGGTTTGGGAGCGAGATGCAGCATCTACCACAACTTTGTGGCAGACTGAACATGTCATTACAGCAAATAAACGAACCACGTAATCCTCAGAAAAAGGAGTACGTGTAACACACTGCTGTATGAGCTACAGGAGTGTGTTACACTCAGTTGTGGACTGACGAAGTAAAGAAGCAGAAAACTTTAGCTTCAAAGATATGAGAGCATCTTCTCAAGCTATCTTCAAGATTAGCTTCCAGTATGTCAAATTGGCCTTTCATGTAAACCAAAAGGCCAGACGAGATGCCTGCAAATTAACTTGAGCTGTTAAATGTGAAATAAGAAGACACATGATTCGATGTGAAACACACATCACAAACATACAACGACAGAATCATAAAACTCCTAAATCTCTGTCCTGGCTTTCGGTTTTTACGAGCTCCTCCCGACTGGTCATCCTCTGGAGAAAGACATTTTTGACTCACCCTGGCCTTTGTGTGTCCAGACCAAATAGATTCCAGCAGCCATACAAATGTGCTGCACCTGTTGAGCCCATGCAAAATTAGGACTGTAAAAACAAAGCCATTCGAGGACACAAAAGTTATTGCTTCACTGCAGTTTCTCTTTATACTAAGAGTTTGACCACATCATAGAGAGACAACTTTATTATTTGTTGCAACTCAGCAGAAGCAGTAGATTTTTCTTTTTTTTAAAGGCAGACTTGTGTGAACAAACTTGTGGGAACCTTTCAGTACTTTCACTGTTATCACCTAGCTACTGCATTGCTGACACATGTAAACGAAGAGGCAGTATTTTTCATAAGATTTGCAGCACCTTCTGTTTGTTTATGCTTTAATCACCAACTCAAACAGTCAGGCTCGAGAAGCTCGTTCATGTCTGTGCTATTGTAGAATTTTAGCAGCGGTGAAAGTATTTTATTTTATAAGTGCTGCGTCAGGATTATATGATTAGAGGCATTTAGTAAATATGATTAACAGCCAGATTATTGCTGTTGAAGAGAAACAAAACCGCTTTCTCGCAAGGCCAGCGCTTTGCTGCTCGGGCGTAATAAGCCATAGCGGGATGCATGAGGGCATCCGAACAGGAGCTCCTCCTATTCTCAGCTTTTCCTCTTCTTTTCTCAGCTTTTCTTCTTCTTTTCTCAGCTTTTCCTCTTCTTTTCTCAGCTTTTCCTCTTTTTTTCTCAGCTTTTCCTCTCCATGAGCGCTGCCTTTTCAGCTGCAGCTTTGATGCGAGCAGAAAAGGTGGATGAAGTCCAGGACTACTATGAAGATGTTTTTGAACGTGGCTTCACACTTGAAACATTAGAAACTTCAAAAACCCTGTCTTCAGGATTTATTTAATCTAGATCTGCAACAACCTGATCATCATCAACATTATTGTTCTGTCCAGTATATGGATCTCCTGCTTCCTGCAATCAAACCTTTACATAGTCCATAAAATCAGAGGATGACGACATCTTGGACAGAAAATACACAGTTTGCCTTTTCACTTCTTCTTCTGGCAATGGCAAACTTAAGAAGGATTTATGTAGATCAGATGTGTCTTTATAGCATTTAATAAACTTGACAAAGTCAGAAGACACTTTCGTAACGTTTTCTTGTGACATTTACACTTTAAACTTTGTTTTTCTTGGCATGTTTTTATCTAAAACTCCAAACCCTTTTGTGTGAATTTGATGTTTCTTTTCTCCTGTGATATCAGAGTGTCCTTCTCTTTGCTCTCTACGTCAGACATTTTTAGCGACCCTCTGAATGACTTCAAACCTTTAAAAGCGACATTAATCCACAAGGAATCCACGGGATGAAGCACAAACGTGTCTCTTTGTGTAAAGAGGTTGATTCTTGTGAACAAACATTTCCACAATGGGCGTCTGGATCCAATTACACATCAACTTGTCGCATCAAACTCATCTTGTCAGTCTTTGCGGTAAAATAATGTCTTTAAACTCCCAATAGTTTCACCGTTTTCCTTTACGGCTTAAATCCATCATGTCCAATGATGAAGGATTATTTCTTTTAGTCCACAGGCTGATTCCTTACTTGACCCAGGGGGAGGTTTCTACTTGATGTAGTGGCGATTGTTTGTCAAACCAAACATCCAGCCACTATAAGGCTCTGGGGCCAAGATTGTTGACGCAGGCAAAAGAAGTTTAAGGTCCAAACTTGTTGACTGTCTTGGTTGCTTTTATTTTCCTTTTGTGAAAGCAATTACAATCATCAAACTTTTCTTTGTTCTCCTACCTCTCCTGCACTGCTAACAATCACAGACCCCAAAACCCAAATGGCTGCTGGTCCTTTGCCAGGCCCCTACCTTCATAGAACGTGGACTGACCACCTTACTTCCTGTCTGACTTACAAAAAATAAATAAGAAAAATAAGAAAACAAAACCTAAATAAAAACAATAATTATTAACCTGCAAATAAACTCTGTAAATAATGCAAAAAAAAAAATTTAAAAAAAATAGAACCTTAAGAATAAACTAACAAAATTCAAATGTATAAAGAAATGAAGAATAAATAGCTCCAACAACTGCTAAGTATACAGTATTAATGGTGGATTAAGATGATTCACCTGTTTTGTAGGTTTATCTTGTCTTGAGTGCTGCTCCAAAATGAACCGCTTCCTCAATGGAAGGGAGGAATGATGATTCTTTAAACTTTTACAAAGTAAACGTCCTAATTAAATCCTAAATTTACTTTTTTTTTCTCACCCGAATGCATTAAATACAATTTAATAACATTGTCATTCTCTATAAATGATGCAACAGATCTATGGTGTGTGTTACAATTAAACCATTTCTGGGGGCCCCTGAATGTCTGGAGGCCCCTGAATGGCCCCTACCAGGAGCTACTGAGTTTTCTTTGTCTTATAAATCTTGATCTAGAGGCGCTAACATTAAACTATTATATGTCGTTAACCCATTTGAGCTTTTTGGATCTATAAATCACTCTGCAGCCAGGTTGTTCTAGAGGTTAAATAGATATTATGAGGGTTTAATTAGTAAAATGGCAGCAAATTTGCTTATTTCATAACTTCATAACCTTTGACCTTCTCTCCTCTGGTCTGTTTAACAGTTACAGTCTCAGATCAACTCAGCCCTCCAGGACTGTCAGCAGCAGAAACAGCAACTTTATACCTGTTGGGGAAAACATAGACTACATTTGCTTTGCATTTCCCCACATGATGGCAATGATATAGTAGGATCCACTTAGATTCTTGATTAATGCTGTGTGCTGTGTTGTTGTATGGTGTTTTTGTTCAATGTGTCCCTCTTTTTAAATTTGAGCCCCTGGCCCCTCCAAAGGTCTCTGCATAGCCCTGCGGGGGCCGAGAGGTCACAGGAATGAACATGCGGGTGCAAGGGCCGTCATGGGACAGTGGTGCGGGACGAAGACCAGTAGAAAGGCTTTATGACGGAGACGTGGACGCGGCACGTGGGACATGTCTGTCTCTTCCACAGCCACTGCTCCATGCACTGAAACACACCACAGAACAGACGGGGACGTCACCCACTGAGTCGGTGATTTATACACATACGTTCTCATGGGAGCATGTCATTTCCCACACGTACGAATTACATGCACAAGGTCGTGTGGGAAGGACAGTAACACGTGTTTTGTTCATTTCCTGTGAGATCCTCAGAAAACAGTTTCCTGTGTTTAAAAACGGATAAAGCTGATATAACCAGTGGTGGCCACCAGGGGGGTTCAGAGGGGTCCGTGGCCCCCTCTTGAAAATTCTGACCACCCCAGAGAATCCTGTTCATGTCATAGAAAAGCAAGCAGTCATCTTCCTCAATGAAAGCATAAATGTAAATCCCATTAAATAAATAAATAAATAAATAAATAAATAAATAAATAAATAAATAAATGAAACTGGGGAGCATCACGTGAAAAATAATCCAAAGTTTTGAAAAATTTAACACAACATCAACTCTGGTTTCAAGGTCAACACTTGGATTGTAATAAAACAGGGTCACATATTAAAGTAAATTGATGTCTGAGCATACTCAAATATACGCATATGAAGATGTTTTACTTACTTTATACATTTCTTTAATGTGAAGTGTAAGTTGACACACAATATTTTCACCAGATGTTGTAGCTTGCAGAATTATTCATACCCAAGGAAAGATTTCAGAAATGACCAAAATGAGGCTTGCTTCATGCTTTCAGACACCAGAAACTATGACTGTACGTCACCCGAAATGTGGTTTTCTTTAAACGGGGTCAAAGAAGCTACTAATAGATAATGAAATGATGGATTGAGAAAAATACAGGACAACCCTGTATTCAATCACTATTGTTTTCTTTCTGCTTCACTTTTCACAACCACACAAAATCCCAAGAAAATAAATTTAATTTTGGGGTTGCAACTTGACAAAATGTAAAGTTCAAACACTATGAATAATTTTGTAAGGATCTCTTCAAGCTCATAGACTACAAAAACCTCTGGTTCAGCTAATGCTGCATATTATTAAACTCAAATGACCTCACTTATTTACATACAGTCACAAAAACTAAGTTATTATCTGACAACTTAATGCTTTTAATTGTAAATTCAAACCTTTACACTACTGTGAATTTAGTGCTTCACTGTGAGGGGGAAGAGTTTAACTGGAACACCAAATTCTGACCAAATCCAAAGAGCTCATAAGTCAGCTTTCAGGAGACATTTTCAGGATTTGCAGATTCAAACACGCCATGTTGCTGAAATAAAGCAAGAAGGAATCCTCCTAATCATTGGAGGAATCACTAAATCAAAAAAGATGGCGCCCTTCTGAGAGATTTCAGCGATGCCTTCTCAGGGAAAGCTGTCGACGCGGGGCGTGCTGCTCCTTCGCTGAGGAAATCCACCCATCTGCAGACTTTCTCCTTTCCTCTGTCAGACTCCTGAACAGACAGGCCGCCGTGTCGCTGCTTCTGCGCGGCGCGCTCGCCTCTAACCGCCGGGCTTCCTTCAGCATCCACCAGAAGGAGACATCAGACTCAGTAAACGCCAAGTTGAGGGGGGGGTCAACAGGTTTCTGAGGACGCACCATGCATCTACAGAGTCATTTGCTACTGGATCGCTGTTTTCATACCAGGCCCTGCCATGCATGAGCAGGAATGAGATCTGAGATCTGATTTGTGGCATGCTTGGGATCACGTTGAACACAGACAGGAAGTATGCGGTTGATCTGACCTGAACACCTCCTCTTACCTCTTTGTGGAAGCGGTGTGTGCAGTGAAGTTCTTGAACTCTCTCTCCGTTCTTGCACATGTCTTCATGGCAAATCAGGCATATCTTGTCTTTATTGCTCTACGAAACATCAAGAGGAACGAGAGTTTCAGCGTCAGTGTCAGCAGCTCTTTTGTTTCTGATACTGTTATACAAAACTACAAAGGGACAAGTGAGTGATTCCATTCGCAAGGAGGAGACGATGATGTCACAGATCTGTATTAGTGTTACAGTGTTACATTTAGCTTCCCCACAAACTCCTGACTTACAACTGATAGTTCTGCTAGTCTGAGCTTTTTATTGTTGTTGTTAAATCATGCAGATCTCACGCGTCTCCTATCTTGGTTGCACATTAAGGTAACAGAAACTTAATGCCCTCTAAGCACTCCTTAATCCCAACAGGCCTCACCAAAAACGATTTATCAAGAAGTTAAATAATAATCTTTATGCAGCATAGACATCAGTTCTAACCAGAGTCATGGTTTTCTTGTCAGTGAAGCACAGCCTCTTCTGGAAGGACTCTGTGATCTCTGGGATGGGGGTGATGCGGCTCTCCGTGACGGTCATCTTGGGCCGGTTTTCGTCCGAGGAGATGCGATGAGCCCTCTGGTGAGGCCTGACCTCTCCCTTGTCTTCCCTCGTTTTGGGAATGGGCGCATTGGTCGCCGTGTGGATCTTGTTCAGCTTCATGGCATCCAGTTGTGTCTGTGTATCACACAGGCGAAGAGAAAATGGGTGTCATTGTGGGATTTTTTTTTTTTGACTGAAAATACAAAGAGCCTCAGTGAGACAGTTTTCAATGAATGAGAAAACCACTCTGCCACTGATGTCCTTAGGTAACGCAACTAATTATAGCTAACCTCTTGACTCAGTTTAGCCAGTTAATTCATTAGCTATAATCTGACCGCTGTGGGATGAAAGGCAAGTATTCCCTGATGTAAGGTGATATAAGGTGAATACTCCACGTTTAATTCGGCTCCCCGATGTTTTTCTGTCTGTCTAAAGCTAAGTTATGTCAGAGCTCAATGGTGCTTTACCTCCAAAAATGAACAAAATCTACTGAGGTGCTTCTCAGAAATTATCTTACACAATCACTTTTACTGGTTAAAGATAGAGATGCACCGATCCGATATTAATATCTGTATCGGTCCGATATTGAAAAAAATCCTAGATCAATTACCAGTGACAATGTACCCCATCCATAAGGGCAGATGTATTCACTCTGCTTCTATGCTTCGCACTCTGAGCGACGTCACGCTTTACCGTTTATTTTACCTTACATTTAAAATGGCTGATTGCATTCTTCATTGAACGTTGTGCTCCTAATTTCACCGACTGAACAAATTGAAGTTGTGTTGCTTTTACATGTTTGTGCAACTCTTGGTGTATTTAAGTGTTCAAAGTTATCAAATAAATTTGCAATTCAGTACATTTAGTCTGTGTTTAAAAAAAAAAAAAAAAAAACAGGAAAATGTCATAAATCAATTCAGTACTGTTTTTCTGTATTGGATAGTTATCGGAAAACACTACACCTCAGACATCTGTATTAGTATTGGAAGTGATTACAGTGTGTATGCATCCCTACTTAAAGCAAAACATACATTAAAACATATATTTTGTGTTAAATAAAAATATATAGTCTACATATATAGTGTAGTCTTAGCTTTGATAATGACAGTATAAAAACGAAAATAAATCCTCATTTTTAGGAAATGCACTTGTCAAAAACTATTTCTCTGAATGCTCCATTGCAGATTTGGACCATGAATGTGTCAGATAACAGAGAGCAGCTCCCTGTTTGACAAAAATCTCATTTAATAAAGCTCATCTGTTATGCCAGGTAAAACAAAATGATTTTTTTTATGCAAAGTCTACCTGCTGGGACTGAGTCGTTGAGAAAAATGTCTGACACACACACACACACACACACACACACACACACACACACACACCCACACACGCACACGCACACACACACACACACACACACACGCATGCAAGCAAAAATACTAAAAACCTTTGACCAAGTCCGAATTGATATATGCACAAACGTAATAAATCAAATCATTTTAATATCTCATGCAGGGATGGACCAGTCGATCGTATCAGACCATTTTTTTCCCCCTCAACCGCTTCTGATCGGTGATCGAGTCACGTACAGAAGCAGCTGGAGGGGGTTTCCATTGATTAATTGTCAGAAAGCATTGGAGTCAGTTGAAATGAGAATCAGCGGGTCAGAGGTCAGAGAAAACCATAAGCCAATATTAGCCAGGAATTGAATGAGCGATCCGTCTCTTCTTTGTTTTTCTCAGTTTAGGTTACATAACGGTTCACTGCCGTCCATCCAGTCTGATCCAGAATTAGCCACCATCCCCCATGAAAACACGTATCTCTAAATAATTGTAAACATTAAAACTTTTTAAGGATTCTCTTTCATTGATGAAACTTTAGTAACATAGACCAACAAGGAGCTAACTATGATTTTCCAAAGCAATAGAATATAGTTGAAAACACAAATGGATCAAGTTTTTAAAAAACAGATATTCTATGTGCTACTGACTGAGCAACAAACCATCACTTTATTGTTAATGTCAGCAATGTTTGCTACATTATCTCTGGAATGCACACAGCTATTTTGAATTTTAGACTGCAGGGGGCGCTCTCAGTGTTCCTACAACTGGGATCTTAAACTTTGACGTGTGAACACCAGGAGAAAACTAAAACCAGGTTTCAGCAGAAATTAATTTAGCAAAAACTATAAATAATAATAATAAGAAGAAAAAAAAGAGATCAGTTTAGCAGACAGATATGGAACTAACACATCCTACATTCTAATGAGCCTCTCAGCTCCCTTCACTATCTTTAACAGGACCCAGTGGTCCACAAAAACACTTTTTTCTTTTTTTTTTTAACAAATGCATGTTTTGCAGATATTCCACTTTATCTAAGAGTCATTGGTCTATATCAGGTGAGTTGTACAAGTATTTGGCAATTTGTTTTTATTAACGTAAACAATACTCAAGTATTGGAAAATTATAACGTTATGGTAATTATTTTTTGGAACAACATGAACTAAAGGCCAAGAGATGTATGAATCATTACCCAATTATGTATGGAACTACTTATTAGTATACTTTCATTTGCATTAGCAAAATATTTTTTTCTCTGGTACATCAGGCAATAAAACAGCTTCCAGCCCGAGGGCCCACATCCTTGTAAATACGGCCCTGACTATTTGTTACACAAGTGGTGTAAATTTTTATCAAGGCAAATTCCAGGTCAAGACTTCTTTCTACAAGCCATAAAAGATTACTACATCAGGCATTCACGTGGATGGGAACAGTTCAGACATGTAACATTCGACTGAATAAAAGTCACGTCTTGCTGTAATAAAATCGCGCAGACATGAAAAGCTGTGATTCTGTGTGTGTTATGCTGCTCTGCAAAAGTCAATTCAAGTGGAACTGAGTGCATCCGGGTGTTGCCCCTGTCCTTACCACGGTGGGCAGTGATGCTCTGCGGTCGAGACTGGTTTTCGAAGGCCGCCTGAAACTGCGTTTCCTCTCTCTGGAGTGTCCGCCGTCCGTTCCGTGACCCCAGTAGCTACTCATCCAGTTGGTGAAGTTCCCATCATCGTCCTCGTCGTTTTCCATCACAATAGCGGGCAGCAGTCTGAGGGACATGATCACTGCTGTGTGCACACACACACACACACAGGCACAGGCACAGGCAGTCTCTTGGCTCAGCAAACCCGGCAGGACAGATTCAAATGAGATCCCAGCTCAGTGGTGCAGAAAGCAAAGACCACGCTCAGCTGACCCACTAAAGTCTCTGACAGCCCAGCCACACACGAACGTCCCACAGGGGGAAGGTAACGTCTACTGGATGCCACCACGGAGCCTCTGGGTGCTTTTCGTCTGTGTTGTTGTGTTATTCCTGGATAGACCAAAAATAAAACAGCAGGGCTTTCGCCTGAGTCTTTAAATAAGAGAATCCTCGGTAAGCTGTTTACCGTGTGGCTGGCAGAGAGTTTTTAAAAAAAAGAAAGGAGATGCTGGGAGGTGGGAGACACTGAGTTACAGCTAGTAGTTTTGTTTTTTTGTTTCAGTGGGTGGCTGATGTGGCCTCTGCTTTAAATCTTTCCATCACAGCGGCGGGCCTGCGGGTAAACAGTCAACACTCCAATTCGCCCATACTTTCCACTCGCAGACCACATCAAACCTGTCAATAATTATGGAGTGCCGGGATCTGTTTCCCACACGGCACAGAGAGCCCGGGGCTCCCTGTGGCAAACGGGACAAAACCACGTCTCTTCGGCATAACCTGTCCATCGATAACCTTTGTACCTAACTGTATTTTTGTTTCATAGCGTCTCTTATCAAGACATTCATGAAACTTTGCAAATTAAAGTTTGTAGTGGGACTACAAACTTGAATTTGTTATATTGAGAGTTTATGTAATTGATAATTGTAAGTCTAAAGTCTTACTTTTCTATACCTGACGTGTGGCTTGCATTTTACTGTACACAGACAGACAGACAGACAGACAGACAGACAGACAGACAGACAGACAGACAGACAGACAGATAGATAGATAGATAGATAGATAGATAGATAGATAGATAGATAGATAGATAGATAGATAGATAGATAGATAGAGGTGTATCCGCTGTCATTTGTAGCCATGCTAACTAGCGTTAGCATTCGTGGCAAGCTTTGTTGTGGTGAACCAGCTGTAGCATAGCAGAGAGAAAGGGGGAGGTTGTGAGCAGCGTGTACACTGGCTTGATTGCTAGTGTTAAAACCCTCCTCCTGGTTCTGATTGGTTGTTTCTCTGGGAGGACGACCGTAGTGGGGAAAGCAGAGGAGCTCAATTTTTTTCACAGATTATCTGTGCGGTCACAGCGTGGTGATAATTCTAACAAATATGGAAAAATAACATCTTTTTTTTTGTACAAGTTATGTACTGTAGCTTTAAGTCACAAAAAACAAAGTTATTTCTGCACTATATATTTGACATTTCAAAAGAATATATAGGAAAAAGCTTAGATTGTAATAATAAAGATAAAACATAAACAGAAAGTTCAAGTCACTTATAAGCCTTTAGCTAGCAACAAAACTTTCCATTAAAACAAAAATATTGATGATAGCTGCTATTGCAGCAAAAGATTAATTCAAAAAAGTATTGATTTGGGAGCGAGGTGTGTGTGTGTGTGTGTGTGTGTGTGCGTGTGTGTGTGTGTGTGTGTGTGTGTGTGTGTGTGTGTGTGTGTGTGTGTGTGTGTGTGGGAGGGGATAGACACACGCACACACAGCACACTTGTTTTTCAACAGGAAGAAATGTAACACTAAAAACTCCATTCCTGCTTCACAGATAAAGCTTCAATATCTTCAAGCCCACAGAAATTCCTCAAGTCTAAATGAAACATGGATCGCTTTGACCAAAACACAAGGTTGTATCTTTTCTACAGAGCGTTTCCAGTTGATTTAACAACATCCAACGAGATATATCCTCCTCTCTTGCCTGTGGGACGTGTCTTTGTAGACCATTTTATCCAAAAATGACACACAAAAGCTTAAAGAAGGCCTACAAAGCCTGAAGGGAAAACTCAAAACAGCAATCAACAAACTGGAGAGAAAAAAAGTAAAAAAAAAAAAAAGTTTAAGCACATCCCAGACGTGTGTTTAACCCAGATGGTTAGATTACGCAGCCCTAAAACTAAAGTTCATGCTTTATAATGTGAGACTAGTAGTTTATCTGTTGCATTTATCCTTTTTGACTGGGTGCATAAAGTTGCAGTTTCCCTGTCATTTCACTGAGTATCTCTTAAGCATTTACAGGTTTACATGAACTACTATCTAAAATAGTGTTGATTCATCTCGAAAAGAACAACTGACAGCACACCAGTGCTGTGCTAAAATTTCAAATTGTTTTCATTTTTAAGTTTATTTGTGACTGATGACAACTGGATGTTAACAGTGAAGCAATTCGACTTCCTACTTCCAGCGAATGCCTCGTCATTCCAAGTTGAAACTGATAGTAGAGCAATATGAGGAGCTGGAATGTCTTTTACTTTAGAGTAACATAATCCGCCTCGGAAAATCTGAGCTGCTCTTTTGAGTTGGATATTTTTAAACCTAATATATCGAGGTTTGACAATATACTCCGGTCAAACACCCAAATCTAGAATCAGGCCCAGAAGAGGATTGTTTTTCCCACATCGTCTCCATTTAGCAACATGGATGTTAGGGAGGAGGACTAGTCTGGGCAGGCAGGCTTACGAGACATGCTGGATGTCGTAAAAACTTCCGCAAAGCCCAAAGATTACGGTCGTCTGTTGTTATGTCAAAGATGGGAGTGAGTTAAGGTCAAACCGAAAGTCAAAGGGCTCTCCTTCGTGCAAACGAGATGCTAAAAGACCAGAAGATCAGACGATTCCGATGAGATCACCCCGCATTCAAATCACATTCTAACGACTTTAAAGGCTCGTTAGATGTTTGGCAAATTACATGCAGACGCCGATTCAAATCGATTTAAAAGCAAAACGATCAAGAAGATGTTTATTTGTCAATAGATTTTATTAATGTTAAACTGAGAAATTCGTAAAGAAAATGTACATCGTTGCTAGTTGGAACCAGAACCTATCTGACTCTCCGTACACATAAAGACAAATTTATAAAAACAAACAGAAATCATGAACACAATATGCAAACACTTCCAAAAGGATTCTTACCCTGTTAACCTGATTTTATTTTTTGCATTATGTCATGTTGCTGCAGTTTCATTGGGAATTTGTGATAAATTAAAAAGAATAAAACATGGCTTCCACATTTAACAAAAAAAATGTAATTTCCATTTCCATAAACGTCTCTGTACTTGAATACCAGTAAACGTCTGTACAACCACCTGCCTTCAGATGCCACCTGATTGAGTAAATAGAGTCCATCCATTCATTTAATAATAAAGTAATAACAAACATAAAGCTAATAAACAAAGGCTGGGAGCACAGAGAAAAGGGAACACATCACAGAAACATCATAGAATGTAACAGAAATCCATTAAATTCCAGACACTAACAGGTACCAGAGAATTGCACAAAAATCCGTGAGGATTTTCTGCTTGAAATTCAGTGAAAGAGGTGTACGGAGCCTCGTGCTGGAAGCCTGTTGAAAGGCTGTTAACGCCGTTGTAAACTGCATGATTGTGAGCACGAGTGGGAATAAAAATACCAACAGGTATTTTGTTCCATATAACACAGTAGGAGTGCAAGCAGTAAACCTTTTGTGGATGCAAAGGCAAGAACCCCCCACAGTTGATGACTTTGTGTTTTTGTGTTTGTTATGATGCAAAGCACTTTGAAATGCCTTCCTGCTGAAATGTGCCATACAAATAAAATTTGATTGATTGATTGATTGATTGATTGATTGATTGATTGATTGATTGATTGATTGATTGATTGATTGATTGATTGATTGATTGATTGATTGAGAGAGAGAGAAAACAGTGATCATATCAGGTATGAGTAATATCAGATATCTGATATCATATATTCTACCCCTCTGGACCCCACTAGGGACAAGGGTGTTAGAAAATGGATGGATGGATGGATCCTTTAAAGCAACAACAAGGTTTTATTGTGCTCCACACGTTACACATGTAACCAGATGACTGAGTTCTTTAGCTGGGTGATATAATGTGAAGAACCATAACAAACTCACCTGACATTGAAAATGGATCAGAGCTGCTCTCTGTTTGAGTTTCTAGGCTCCTGTCCTTACACAGGGTGTCCAAACTCAGAAATGAGAGGCAGAGGTAGCAGAAATAACAGCTCTCATGATAAATCCACAAACATTAAAACAAACAAACAAAACAAAAGGTAATTGTTTAAGTGCAGCTCCAATTTTAATAAGAACTGAAAAGTTAAACATTTACATGGTTTTTCACTTCACGTAAGGCGTAGGGTTAAGGTTATGTACATTTAGCAGTATTTGAAACCGCTAAATGTACATAATTTTTTTAACGTCACGCTAATCCGATTCCTGTGCAATCCAGGACTGATTAAAAGACAGCGACACCGCCATCTAGTGGCTACAATGAAACCAAAGCTTTTTTTTTTTTTTTTTTTTTTTTTAAGTATTTTGTCCTCTATTGCCAGTTGAGCAATGACAGTTTCATCTCATTCCTGCACTGTACTTTACATTTATCATCAAAAATATGATCCTACTCTTGTCGTAGTATGGATCAGTGGGTAAAGTAAGTCGCCCTACAAATGGCAGGTTGATTCCAGCTCCCTTCCATCCTGTCAATGTGTGGAAAAGGCACTGAACTCAAGGTTCTGCATACATTCCGTTTACTCTCAGTGATTACTTTGACAAAATAAGGAGGAATAAAGCTCTTGTTCACCTTTTCTCGTGGACAGAAAATCTAATAAAAACAACATTACGTCTGCCTGGAATAAATATTTCTTAAAATGGTCTGTTTTAAAGAATCAGTAGCACCGTCTTGCCTGCAGGGGGCAGCATTATATTTTTCCAGCCTGCTGTGGTGCCATCAGCCAAAGAGAAGCCCTCAGCCGTTTCCTCACGCTGTGTGCTGGTGGTAACGGCTGGCTAACATTGCTAAGTACGGAGTGGATCATGGCTGCTTCAAAGCCAGTCGAGCCCCAGTCCGGGAGCGGGCTACCCCGCTGGCAGCTGGCACTGTTAGTCGGGACCCCCATCGTGCTCGGCGTCGGAGCGTTTTACCTGTGGAACCGTAACAAGACGAAGCAACCGAAAGGCACCGGGGAGCGGAAGACTCCAGAAGGCAGCGCCAGCCCCGTTCAGGGCCAAGACGGCGCGACTCGAACCAACCGGGAGGAGGAGAACATGGTACAGTAGCCCAGAGAGGCGTCTTCTCGACTCTGCGGGTTATCCCAACTCTCCTCACTTTTAACGTAGTTAATACTGCTGCTGGCTCAGCCGGTCGCCTCTGTGTTGAAGCCCGGTCAAGGACACCTTTCGGCGGAGCCGCTGTCAGTGACAGCAGGAAAGCAAGGCCGACAGCCGGCGGCTCGGTGCGGTGGATTAACCTGCGCTAACTAGCTGTCTGCCAAGCTAACCTTGTCTGTGTAGCTAGGTTAACCACTGTGACTGACGTATTAAACCAGTCACATCTGAAGCAACCATTGGTGATGAAATGTTCTTTATTGCCGCCTGTATATTTAACCAACCATAATGGAAAGTAACAAAAAATATACCCCATGTTTAATCTCAGTTGTTTAATGTTGCACGAGTTGCATGCTAGCTGGCTAACAGCGGGGTCAGAAAGTCAAGGTGGGCGGGAATGGCTGTCAAGACAAGAGTAGCTTCACATTTGTGGAGTTATAAGCGGAGCCTATCAGGAGGCAGTGAGCCAGCTGGACAGTCTCTTTTTTTTTTCCTTCAGTGAAACCCAGACAACCTTTTAAAGCAGAGGGACACCTGTCCCAGTAGGCGTGTGTGTGATCCCACCTGCTGTAAAGGGGTGTGAGGAAATGTACGTTTTCTGTTCAGATTGTGTGCAGATTCGTCCTGTTTATCACAATTATAGTCAGTTTTGTTGAAATGCGAACTGTTTTTGCAGCATGATTGTTGGTAACATGTTTCATTGTGTTGTTCACATGTTGCCTATCTGTGCATCGTTCACACGATGTCCTCTGCTTTGCTTGACTTTTGAGTGTAAAATAGTCTGCGGTCCAACCACACAGTGCGCACATCATTCAAACAGTTTCATTACTTTCACTTTTTATTTCAAAGAACAGACTGTAGCTCATGCTAACAAGTAAACACAGATTTGGACATTTTTAGAGTAGAAATAAGGATAAAGGAAAGGGAAAAACCCCAAAGAATTTATCAATTGACTTTCAATTCCTGCTACTTTAAGACACCTTCAATTTACACTGCCCGTTTTTAATAAACACCAATATTTCCATTTGAAAACTCCAATGGAGTCCGCCTTTTCATATTTGCTAAAATCTTTTTGAGACGATTGTCTCCACTTTCGGAGGCACTTCTAGGTAGAATGTAAACTGCGTTCAACTGAAAACGACAAGTTCAGCTTCAGGATGAAAAGTCTCTCCATTGTCTTTAGAGGACTAGTTAAACGTTTAACCAAAAATCACTGAGAGGGACAAAACCACGACAGAGGCTCTTGCGAGAGGTTTGAAACAGGTCAGCTCACCGACGGACAGAATCAAATCTTGACAGACCCAGACTGCCAACATTATTTATGTGAACTGATTCACATAAATAATGTGAATCAGTTCACATTATTCATGTGAACTGATTCACATAAATAATGTGACTCAGTTTTACTACTATAAGGAGTAGTAAAACTCCTTATAGTACTATAAGGAGACTACTGGATAATATAGCTGTAGTCCAATAAATTTGACATGCTTTTAGCAAGTTAAATAGACTGAGAACTACTTTTATTTTATTTATGGAGGACAAGAGAAAATGTCTTCAGAAGGCTTTTCTTAAGGAGTAACAAAAGTCCAGACTACATCAAAGTTTAACTCTTGGTGCTCCTTGGTTAAAACATCAACTCTTTGCTTTCACCGCCTTCTGCTTGTGGCTGCAGCAAAGTGTTTGATGTCATACTTGATGGGAGAGAAACAAACCTGGAGTTTTTATGAGTGGAGCAAGTGAATATGGGTTTCCTTGATTTTTTAATGTGTGATACACTTATACACCTTGTGCACTATTAGGGCTGCAAAAAATTAATCGACATACAATTGTCAATTTGTGGTTTATTAAATAAAAATTAGTTGCAATTAATTTCAATGGCGCCACTTTGACCTTGTTTTGTGGTTGTAGTTTGGCCGCCATCCAGACGAGGGCGCTGATGGTCATTCTTAAGTGGAGCCAGTTGATACAGAAACAAAGATGGCGGTGTCATACCAGAATGGGAAAGCGAAACGGTTCAGAATCGAGTGCGGGATGGAAACTGCACTGCGGGATGTGGATCTGTTTTGAAAAACACTCAACAAGCTCCTTAAGTTTTATAATATTTAAATCCAGCGTATTAGCGATGGAAAGACGGTCGACCCCTCTGAGGGGAAATACAGATTTTTGCGAAAATGGCCACTTATCAATTTATCGTTAGTTAATCGATAAGATCATTTATCGATAACTTGCATCCCTAGTCTTTATAACTGAGAAGTAGTTCAGCATCAGTCGTCATGTATTATCAAGGATCTAGTTGATGCTTACGAACCCAAGAACTGGCAGAGTGAAGTTTGGATTGATGCTTTTCCAGCTTGAACTACTTTGTTTGTTCCCGTAAGAACATCAACAACAGCTCCGTTTAGGTTTTAGGATGTGAGATAATGCAATCCTTGTGGGCTTTTTGGCTGCACAGTTTCACTACTAAATTGGATCATTTTTATGAAGTGGTCTGTTTGGTAATGGCTGGATTTTATTATTCCAGAAGTTTTTGTGAGACTGACTGTGTGCGGTGATAGATTTTTGACCAAAGAGCATATTTTTTCAAATAATTTTTGAATCACTTTTGTAAAAATGACCATGATGCTACAAAATAAAGTTTGAAGCCCGTCTTAGCCTTTCTGAGTGTAGCTCTCTCTAATGCTTGGAAAATGACACATAACTATTAAGTATTTACTTGCTTTCAGCAGAGATTACTCTCTGATTAATAAATAAATACCATCCTTTTTGTGTCAAAGTGTTTTGTCTTAAATTGCCCAGGGAAAAAAAAAAGTTCAACATGTAACACAAATTCATGCATCATTTACTCTTCAAATCAGACTCCTCATGTTTTTGTTTTGTGTGTTTTTTTTATTTTTATTATTATTATTTTTTCCTCCTCATTTAACTCGTTTACTTTGCCCATCTCTTCATTTAGAGCCCTCTGGACCGAGCCCAAGCTGCAAAGAACAAGGGCAACAAGTACTTTAAAGCTGGCAAGTTCGACAAGGCGATCCAATGCTACACAGAGGCCATTGCTCTCTGCCCCAAAGACCAGAAGTCAGATTTGTCAACGTTTTACCAGAACAGAGCAGCGGCTTACGAACAGCAGGTTGGCACCTTGATCGCAGTCATTTTGTTTTAACCCAAGACAACATGGTGTTAAATGATCTACAGACCGTAGAATTTGTAATCTGTTAGGTTCATGACCCTCTCCATCACGTTTGACTCCGCTTGCTGAAGTTCACCCAGGTCACCTTGTCGTTTCAGATGAAGTGGGTAGAAGTGGTCCAGGATTGCACCCAGGCTGTGGAATTGAACCCGCGCTACATCAAGGCTCTGTTCAGGAGGGCCAAAGCTCTCGAGAAACTGGACAATAAGAAGGAGTGCCTAGAAGGTAAGCTTGTTATTGTTTCTTAGATGAGATGTCCTTCAACCGTTTTCTGTAAATGTTTGAGTCTTGCTGACTCTTTCCCTCTTTGTGCACAGACGTCACAGCTGTGTGTATTCTCGAGGCCTTCCAGAACCAGCAGAGCATGTTGCTCGCTGATAAAGTGCTCAAACAGCTGGGAAAAGAGAAGGCCAAAGAAAAATACAAGGTATTGGTTTAGTTTGAGTCATGTATGAAAGTTGTTTTTTTTAAATGTATTTATTTAAGGTATGTCCCAGTCACAACATTTTAAAATAATAGACATCTAAATTCTGTATTGGTGTGCTGCAGGAATCTGCAACTTAGGTTTTTGAAGGTGCTTGAATTTAAATGAGGTGTTTTCCAGGTTTGGAAAGTGCTTGATACTCAGACTACACATTTTTGTATTAAAGTACAATCCAATGCTTGATTTAAAAGCCTTAATTTGGAAAATGTTATTTATAGTTGAAACCAGATGATTTCATATGCCTCATAAAAAAGATTTTTTTATCTCGTGGTCTGAAGCAAAATCAAACTGAACTTTGGTTTACATAAGTGAGAATAACCTAAATTATTTCTATTTAAATACCAGAAAACATAGTAAGAAATTTTATTTCTAGAAATTTTATTTGTTTCTTTGTATGTTGTGTTTTAACATTTAATTAGCGCAGCAAGGTCATCAGCCTTAGCATGATTTGTTTGGATTGTTTCAGTGTAATGAATATTTATCATTCCTAATTCCCCATCTATTACATAAAACATTATGAAAATTCATGAATTTTTGTTAAGTTAGTGTTTTGCTGTCGGACCAGCAAGGTGTGTGTGAGACGCTTCCAAACAATTTTTGAAAACATATTTTAGTTTACCTAGTAGAATACTACCACAAGATATTATGTAATAAAATCTGTAATAAATGATAAATCTGTAAATCTGAAAAAAAAATCTGTATCTTACGATAGTGAAGTGAAACTGTCTTCTTTATTTGATTTGTATTGATTCTATTTTTGAAGTCTGCTGGAAAAGTCAGAAAAATGTCTAAATTTTGATGTGGGAAAGGTTTACGAACCCTGCTTAACTGTGCCCTCTGACCCTTCTGGCTGTCAACTTTTCAAAATTTCGCCAGGCTATTGTTTTTGTTTTATATTACTATGTTGAAAATATAGTATTCAGTACATAAAGTACAAAAATATTCAGTACATATCAGTTTCATTCATAAAATCCTTTTTTGTTTTGTTTTTTCTTATTTTACCAACCTCGGAGGATGTTGTTACAAAACAGCATGTTGAAATGTTCTAAAGAAATCATTGATTGACAGGATTTAAAAAGCTTGAGTCATCTTCATGAAAAAAGGAATTAAACTGAATCCAACCTGGGCTTCTCTCATTGCTTTATTAAATGCTTCTGATAGGATTTCTTTGTTCCATAAGAGAGACTTATCATGAGCCTATTCCTGTATTGAGACTCTGTGTGTTATGTAACTTGCTCTGCCTGAATTGCGTGCAGTCAAACAGCACATGCTCAAAAAAAAAAAAGAAGTTGTTACATTTTGAGTTTAAAGAACTACTTTCAGTTTTGGTTGCTGACCAATAACTACAAACCCCAAAGAAAAAGTAATGTAAGCCAAAGCGCTGTTTTCTTATTGTAAGAGAGTGAAATCTGTTTTTAAAAACTTGAGGCTAAATCTGCGGAAACAAAAATAAACAGGTTGACTCGCGTATCTTATTGTATTTTATTTTTCTCTCTGCAGAATCGTGAGCCGATGATGCCTTCCCCTCAGTTCATTAAGTCCTACTTTAGCTCGTTCACTGATGACATCATCTCCCAGTCACAGCAGAAGGGTGAGAAGAAAGATGAAGATAAGGATAAGGAGGGGGAAGCGGCCGAAATCACTGAGAGGTCAGAATATTCAGTACATATCAGTTTCATTCATAAAATCCATTTTTGTTTTGTTTTTTCTTATTTTACCAACCTCGGAGGATGTTGTTACAAAACAGCATGTCGAAATGTTCTAAAGAAATCATTGATTGACAGGATTTAAAAAGCTTGAGTCATCTTCATGAAAAAAGGAATTAAACTGAATCCAACTCTCTCATTGCTTTATTAAACGCTTCTGATAGGATTTCTTTGTTCCAAAATCTGCTGCTTTTCTTGAGAACTTTGAGTACAGTGTGATGAAACTACAGACCTCAAAATGAAAACCAAAAAGAAAGGCATCTGCACACTTTAAGCCTTTAATCTAAACCTGCACAAACAGTTCTGCTCTAAAACGTGGCTCACTGTTACCTTAAGTTATTAAAATACAAGTATCTTTTTATCCAGGTTTGGCTTGAAAATTTAAATATTCATAAAAAAATTTTTGAAAGATGCACTGTTTTATTTATATCTTCAGACTTCAAAATAAAGAAAATCATAAAATTGAGAATGGGTTTATTTTCTTCCAAGAGATGCTGATATTTGTGAAAAAGCATGTTGTTTTCAACCTAATGACACAAACATAAATAAAATGTAAAAAACACTTTTGGTCCTTTTAGTGTAATTTTTTTTGTGAAAATTAACTGAAATTATTCTCTGATAAAATTAAAAACTGCACTTTTTTATTATATCTACCTTCTAAAAGCATTGGTGGTTCTATAAAGTATTTGAGAGCCATTGTGAAATGTCCAAAGGGCTTCAGACGCAAATGCGTTGATTGGATTGCTCTGTTAATTCAACGGCAGCTTTATTTAGATTTTAGTTTGTCATCAATTGTTTTCCAGCTCTGGCTACTTGAAGGCGAAGCAGTACATGGACGAGGAGAACTACGACAAAATCATCAGTGAATGCACCAAGGAGATTGAGTCAGGAGGCCGCCACACGGCAGAGGCCCTGCTGCTGAGGGCCACCTTCTACCTGCTGATCGGAAACGCTACGGCCGCCCAGCCTGACTTGGACCAGGTCATCAACATGCAGGAGGCTAACGTGAAGGTACACACTGGTGTTTCAGTCAGAAATGTTTGGCAGGGGGGTGTTGTGGTGGCGCAGGGGTTTAGCACGCCTCACGTTTGAGGCCTTAGTCCTCATCGTGGACGTCGCTGGTTCGACTCCTGGTCTCGGCGACCTTTGCCGCATGTCTCTCCTCGCCCTCTTTCCTGTTAGTCTACTGTCAAAAAATGCGAGCCACTAGCACCCCTAAAAACTCTTCGGAGAAAAAAAAGAAATGTATGTTGATGAAGCTAAATGTTGGAACCTGCCTTTCATCGCTCCTGCAGCTACGAGCGAACGCTTTGATAAAGCGTGGGAGCATGTACATGCAGCAGCAGCAGCCTCTGCTGTCTACGCAAGATTTCAACATGGCCGCCGACATCGACTCCCGCAACCCAGACGTGTATCACCACAGGGGTCAGGTAGGAAGGAGTCAAGTCATTATCTTTTTTTTCTTCCCAATTTACTGTTTAGTTTATCATCCAAACTGCATGCCACATTTTTAGCTGAAAGGGTGGTCTGTTGAGAAAAGCAAAAGATCACATCACTGATTAGCGTTTCATAACATTACTCTTAATAGAACTCTGAATATATTGGTTTATTCTTCTCTTTTCTATGGCATGTAGCCTACTGAGAGTACAGTTCTCAAAGAATTTTTTAATTATTTTCCCTTTGAATGAATAGTTAAGACAATGAGGTTGGATATATGCAACAATAAAAACAGTCTTTATATCCCCTGAACCTCCTTTTAATTTTTGTCACAACTCCAAACCTGAAAAAACTTAATTTGCATTTTGGTAGACCAATGTAGCATGAGCACAATTGTGAGGTTTACACAACCATTTGCCTTCAGAAGTCAGTTAAGAAATCTATAAAAAAAAATAAAAATAAAAAAAATAGTACTTAGTTAATAAGGCGACTTCTGCAGGCAACCGATTGTGCTGACTTTTTTTTTTAGAGTATCATAATAAAGGAGGCTGCAAATGTTTTGAATCCTCTATATTCTTTAACTTTGTGTTGGTTGGTTACATAAAATGACACTAAAACATATTGACTTTTGGTTCTAATGGGAAAATGTTGAAGTGGGTATGACTACTGGGAATTCAAATCAGTCAGTTTCTTTGTTTAATTTTGTGGAAATAACATTTGGTTCAAGCACAACATCATGAATGTTATAGAATCAGAACTCCTGGTAACACATCAGAGAATGTTCACATCATCTAACGTCCCTCTGGGTTTCAGGATTCTTCACAGTAAAATCCTATTTTCTTCCCTGTGATGGGTGAGAAACAGACGGTCTATTTCAAGCAGCAGGGATCCTGAGTTACTGTTGAAGGAAGTGCATGATATAAGCTTTGGAAGACTAAATCAAATCAGCTTCATTTTCTACTGCTTTGCCTTCAATCTACAAAAGATGTTTGATGTACTTATCATGAAATATGAGGATGTGATTTTGAAGTTTCTTCGACACTCTGCTAACAAGACCCGCGTCTTTCGTCTCAGCTGAAGATCCTGCTGGACCAGGTGGACGAAGCAGTGGGAGACTTTGACGAGTGCATCCGCCTCAGGCCCGATTCTGCTCTGGCTCAGGCACAAAAGTGCTTCGCCCTTGTGAGTAATCGCCAAAAAATGAACCGGGGAGCATCTTTTGCCTGATGCCGTTTTTAATTATTTAAAAAAAGATTTTGGATTTTCCTTTTTTTGATTTTTTAAAAATTTATTTATTATCTACTGTATTTTAATGCTATTTGTGAATTTTTCTCTTGTGTTCCTCAGTACAGACAGGCTTATACTGGAAACAACCCATCGCAGGTACAGACGGCCATGGATGGCTTTGAGGATGTCATCCGAAGATTTCCAAAATGTGCTGAGGGCTATGCTCTTTATGCTCAGGTGGGATTTTTTTATTCTTTTGGGAGCTAATTTAAGAAAAGTAGTCTAGTAATCATAATCTAGCAAAACTGATCAAATTAGATTCTATTTTGAAAAATAGCTAAAAAAACTATAATTAAAAAGGTTTTCCTGCAACTTGTCTAGACTCGTCACAATAATAAACTTTTCTGGACGACAAATTGCCCCAGTAATTATTGCGATGAACTATAATATTGATAACGGCATAATAATGCAGGTTTGGTTATTGGTCTGTCAAATAGATGTTTTTGAGCAGCTTACACTGAAACTGGAAGATATTTTAAATATCCAAAATAAAATGCAACAACCAAACACAATAAATAAATAAAAAAAACACAATCAAAGCCATAAAATAGATTATAATATCCGTGTAAACAAAATTTCCTTTCAAAACTGAGACATCAGAATGGAAATGATCATTTTAATTTATCATGAGATTAATTGACTAATTGCAAGGTTTCCCTTAGAAAACTTGCTAAGCCTAGTGGTTGGGTCCTAGGGTAGTCATTCATCCAGCAGCCTGTCGCCTTTTTGAGCTAAAAAATGCTTAAAGTTGACAGAAAATTTGAAAATATCACTTGATATTTCTTTCAATATTGAAAGACTGATGATTAACACCTGAATACTAACAATAAAGTCTTTAAAATGCAAATATTTTTTTAAAAAAGCATTGCTTAGCCTGGTGGGGGCACAAGTAAAGCCTGGTGGCCCGCCAGACTTGCACTACACTGAGGGAAAGCCTGAATTGTGACGGACTTAATGACTTTATGTTCTTTTCAGGCTTTAACTGACCAGCAGCAGTTTGGAAAAGCTGATCAAATGTACGACAAGTGTATCGAACTGGAACCAGACAATGCTACTACATATGTGCACAAAGGGTGGGCATGTTTTCATTATTTGGGATGTTTGTAATAGATTTTTGAGATTCTGTTAGTAATTGTTAAATGTCTGCTCAGTTTGCTACAGCTCCAGTGGAAACAAGACCTCGACTTGGGTCTGGAGCTCATTGGCAAGGCAATTGAGATCGACAACAAATGCGACTTTGCCTACGAAACTATGGGAACCATTGAAGTTCAAAGGTAAGTTTAAAACAAACAAAAAAATCTGAGATTTGCACTACAAACGTTTGCAGTAACTGGAGCTTTTATCTTTTCAGGGGCAACCTTGACAAGGCGATAGAGATGTTCAACAAAGCCATCAACCTGGCCAAGTCAGAGATGGAGATGTCCCATTTGTACTCATTATGCGACGCGGCGTACGCTCAGACTGAAGTGGCTCGGAAGTATGGCCTCAAACCCCCCACACTGTAACGTCTCCGCCAATTTGTTGTCAAGTCTTTGCTGCAGAACCCAACTGTGTTACCATTTCAAATAAAACCTGATTTGTGGGGAGAGAGAGAAAAAATATACTGGATATTATAACAAAAAGAAGGAACCCTGAGTATGATTGTGCTTTTTTTTTTCACATGTAAAAGGGTTTGTCGGGATAGGAAAAGAGGATTTCTATTTCTGTCTTCGCTAGTCTCAGTGTCGGGAACGTGGCTTGACCAATGCAGTCCGTTGCCTACGCCTAACACGGCCCAACGCAACAGTGACATATTTTCATTAGTCAGCATAGAGGGGGGGGAAAAAATGCACACTAATGTCCATGTACAGCTGTTCTAAGTAATACACAGAAATGTGCCGTTTTGTTGAACCAATTACTGACTTTATGGCTTTTGTAACATTTACGTCTACAGAAAATACTGTGAGTTCTATGAGGTTCTAAAGGACTGTTCACTTGGCAATTCATCCTGATCTGAAGGGTTTTTCTCAGATGCTTCCATTTTGTAACATAGACCTTCAGTTCTGAATGCGAGATAATTAGTCAGTCGTGAAATGTCTGTATTTGCAATGCTGGAATCGATCCCCTGGGTACTGGGCCTAAAAGAAGTCTATTTAGTGATTTTTTTTTAAATAATAGGTTTGCCTGTTTACTCTTCTTTTTTAATATATAAACTTCGTGCAGCATGCTCACTTTATAAAATGTAAATGCAATGCTCAAGCTGTCTTGAACACTAGAAAAAACATCTTAAAATGTATGTGGTTTGGGCAAAACCCCTCTGATCAGACAAACTTAGCCATCTGTGTGTGTGTGTGTGTTGTTTTTTTATTATTTTATTTTTAAATTGCCTCTAGTCTCTGGAAATATCATCTGGAGTGTTTTTCTTTTTGTAGCTCATGACTGAACAGAGATTAATCTTTTTTATGATGGTTGTTTTTCCGTTCCTGATTGATTCTAACACTTTGTCCAAGTTCGTTTTGCTACCTTTCCTCCCCTCTCATTTTCTAAAAGTATTTTCAAACTGACCTTCTGGGTCTCATTTAGGCTGCCTACATGGAGCCCAGATGGCCTCTGGCTCCAAGAGACTGCTTCTCATCAAATGGCTTCCCAGCAGCATGACATTTCTTTTTTATTAAAGTAGTCAACTGTTGAATCTGACACGCACAGAGCGTTGTCAGTTTTTACCGAGCCAGCTGGGACCCCCTCTACTTCTGAACGCCTCTCAAAGCAGTATGGCCGAGTTTGAGCACATTGATTATATTAAAGAATCAGAACCACTGCTGCTGTGGTGATTCCTCAATGTCAACAACAGGATTTAACTGTAATTTTTATGTAAAGTTATGGCTGTTTGATAGAAAAATGTCAACAATGTTCTTGGTGACCAAAGTGGAATGAGTCCTAATAAAGTCATAATTCTTGGAATGAATTTGACCTCTGAAAGGTTTCTTTGTTTACACTGACCTTTTTGGAGTACTCAGAAACTTTTCTAGCATAATTCAAAGTTTGTTTCTTTTCTAGCATAATTCAAAGTTTGTTTTTTGGTTTTAGTTGTTGTTCTAATCTAGTGCTGGAATTAAGATGCAAATTGAGTTCTGGTGTAATGTTGGTGTAGTGTTTCTCTCTTTTTTTTTTATATTGCTCACCTCTCCCTATATTGTCTGGGTAATATTGTTTTATACCATGCACTGCCTTGTTGTCCAAATCCAAATTATTTTAGTCATTATTAAAATCTAAAAGGGATTGAAGTGTTCAGGCTAGCATACCTGCTGATTTACAGTAAACATGAACTATCTGGTTTATCGACGTCATAAACAGAAGTTTAAAAATCCAAATATTTTTTTTAGTTGCTAGATATTGGTGGTCCTATTTAACTTTAAGTAAGAGAGACCGCAAATGGCATGACTAAATGATGAATATGTGATGTTCCTCATATTTTCCATTTTAACATTTCAATGTCAGTAAAAAATAAAAAAAAAAAAGAATCGTGCCAACAACTAAAACAAAAGCGGTGTATATTGTATCCAAAAACAACAGAGATAAAAAAGAAAGTTCCTTTTACCGTTAAGGAGTTAAACTTATGGATAAAGGGAGTATCCGGGTTTTTACTCGGGTTCTGTTGAATCTCAGCTGCTCATTAGCGACAGCTGTGTGTGACGTCCTCGCCGTGGTGACGACACGTGACGTGTCTCTGTCAACAGAACAATGGCGGATGCCGTGGAGGAAGCTCAGGGCAGCTGGTGAGTCGATTTATTGTTGGCTTTAGATGTCTGGAGGATATTTGTCGGTCGTCAGGAAGCGCTGAGGCCTTCATTTGTTCAGTTTCCACTGTGAATCAGTTAAAAACGATTTTGTGTCTAACGGTCAATGGTAAATCCAGTCCAGTTCGGTGGCGGCAGCTAGCCCGCTGATATAACAACAATTAACCAAGTTTCTTGTCAGAACAGCAAAGATGAGAAAGTGGAGCACCAAAAAAGTTTAGTGTTTCTTTAGAAAAAACTGTCTGCGGCTCATGTTAAAATCATTTTAAGTCTGTCACAGATGTGATTCAGTCTATGTACTTGTTAGCCAGCATGCGAGTAATTAGCCCCATTTCCTTAAATCCAACATTTCCAACGTCACTGTCTTTATTCTCATTTCTAATATTAAAACTACATGGTGTGATGACATGTTGTGTAATATTATTACCACAATTCATGTAAAGATTTTTTTTGTCCATGTTATGAAGTAGTGGCTGATTCATAAAGTACTTTTGCTATCAGAACAACTTCTGTTAAACTATTTTACTGTAAATTAGCCGATGAAGACTGCCGTTGAAGGTTTCCTAACAACTGTCATCCACAGGTGTAAATAGTCTTGTTGTATTGATCAATTACCAAAACTGTCTACGATCAGCATTTGATTCATATTCAGCTCAAAAATTTAAAAAGCAATAGCTGGAATTTAGAAGAATAACAGTTTACAGTGGTTATAAAGAGGAAAAGCTTTGACATTTCCCACATTTGATGCTAGCAATTGTTGTTTTTTTAACATTGCTCCCCAGGGACCAGGATTTTGCTGAGGCTCTGGACTCTGGTGGGTCAGACAGCGAGATGGAGAGGGGCATCATGCAGATCCAAGAGCATTCAGTTGAACACAGAGCCAAAATGTGGAAGGTAAAGAGCCTGTCTCTTATGTCTAAGATGCGTCTTGTGCTGTACTTCAAAGTATTGACTTAAAATAATACGGTATTAAGACCAAAGGAAGGTTAGAGTAAATACAAGTCTGACTCTTGCTGCTGTATCCATACACCTAAATCATTACATCGGCCAGTATTTTTGAGATTTATACAGATTTTTCGCATTTACAAGGGCACACAAAATCAAACGTGAGAAAGGCGTTAGAATCTGTTTACGCCTTTTCACTGAGGTTTTACTGCCATGTCCACAAATCTGATCAGTGATGTAAAATCCTGCAATCATTGCAAAATAGACATCAAGGAGTTCTGAAGCATTGCGAGCAACATTTTAAATCTATATCGCCACAGACAAGCATTTTATCTTCAATTGATGTCACTTCTACGCCTCTTTCTGACACACCTCCAATCTGTTATTTTTAAAACAGCATTCCTAACATACTTATTATTGTGTTAGGTATGCAAGTAATCACTGGAAGACAAGCAGTTTCAGTTTAACCTTTGTGAAAGTTTCTTTTAATATTTAATAAGTCAAAGAACAAAAAATCTTGATCATGTTAAATAAACTTTTAACTTTTTATTAAAGCTAAAATGCATTCTTTAACATGGGCATTATTTATTACATTGAATGGTCCGGTCCCTATAATCTTTACAGTAAAGCAGAGAGGGAACTGTTGGCCTTCATTTACGTACCGCGAGAGGCGGGGTCTCAGTGGCGGTGGCTTGGAACCCTTTCATAACTGTTTGCTGTTCTATTTCCCTTTTCTTTCACCAACAACCATTTAATTGATATGGTTCTGCAGGACTGGTTTGAAATATCTGTCGGATTATCCACAGATAATCGGTAGTGTTTGATATAAATTCACAATTGTCTGTAAATGGAGAGCTGGTTATAATTTTGCGGAGAAGCACCAACAACTGAGAAAATCATGACATTTTTGGAGGAAGTTCCCAAAGTTTAATTTGAATATAAGATAAAATATCAAGATTTTATATTAAATTTGTTTCTGTCTTTACTTCATGCTACATTTAGCTCATTGGCTGATCTCTTCACATTCAATCTGTTTCTCGTCAACAGATTGCTCTGAACGTCTCCGGAAAAGGAGACAGCCTGTCCCCGTGGGACGGTGTGCTTGATTTACCAGAACAGACGCTCATTCACAACCGCAGTCAGCAGCTGATTGGTGAGTCAATTCACATGAACATCACAGTAATCCTTACTTGTAGGTTTCATCTATCAGTAAAAAAAAACAACTAAAGAAGACATAACAAAAACGACAAGCAACTTCTCAGCAGATAAACATTGACAACATTCGAGGTTCTAATCATGCAGAAAAAACAAGTCTAAAATGTGAAAATATTGTTTTTTACACTTAAATGGAATATAAAAACAGATCAAATGTTTCAAGGAACTCACCGATTTACCTTTTCCACTTCCAATACTGGTACAGATATGAGTATCGACCCATACTGATCCGATACTGAAAAACAACTGAACTGACTTAAAATGTTTCTTATTTTTAACACGGACATAAATATAGTGAATTGCAAATGTATTTACAGCACACTTAAATGCACCAATAGCTTGACAAGCTTGGTCAAACATGTGAAAGCAACTGTAATTTGTCACGTCAGCGCAGCTCGGAGTAGAACAGCCAATGTAAAATAAATCATAAATGAACTCACAGAAATAGGTTCTCTACCTTCATCAAACACACAAAAACTGCAACAAACCTTCTTTCAAATGGTTCAGAAAGTGCAACTAGGAATTCTAAATATAAAGTTAAATAAATAAGACAGCATGATGTCGTTCAGAGCCACGATATAGAAATAGGCTGAAAAGATCTGCCCTCATGGATTGGTCACATTGTTACAGATGCCCAGTCTAGATTTTTTTAATTCAGATATTGACATCGGATCGGTGCGTCGCTACAATCTTCTGTTTAGTGCAAGATGTCTGAAATCTGTTCTTGAACAATGTGTCATTATCTGCTGAACACGGGTTTATTACCTTAACGCACGAGCTGAGGAGTCACCTGGCTGCTGTTTCATTCTGAGTTCATAGAATAAAATTTCTTTCATGAAGTCTCACATGCTGACATCCGCCGAATCTGGTGAGGCTCAGAATAGAATCTCTTCTAAAAACGGATCAAAAATAAAACGAGACAGAGATTGTTCTCCTGGGACGTTGTTAAGACAACTTGTCGGTGAAGATGTTAATCAAGCTTATGTCTGACCGTCCTCCTTCCCTGCCATATTTAGACCAGTTGGGAGTTTCAGAGGAGGAGAGGAGCGAGATGGTGTCTGACGTGGAGTCGGTCATCACGTTCTACTGCAAGTCTCGCAACATCACCTTCACCCCTGAGCTCAGCTTGCCTCATTTGCTCAAGCCGCTGCTGGGGCTGAAGTTGCCCCGCAGCGACCTCTACAACTGTTTCTATGCCATCATGAACAAATACATCCCCAGGTAGAGCTTGCTTGCCATCTCCCCCGTCTTGACATCCTCACTCGCCGGCGGCCTTTAATATCAGTCGGGCACTTTCGTTTCAGGGAGTGCGTCCCGAAAGGACGACCCTTCCACCTTTACAGACTGTTGCTGCAGTACCATGAGCCGGAGCTGTGCTCCTTCCTCGACACCAAAAAGATCACACCCGACTCCTATGCCATCAGCTGGGTAAGTCAGGACTTTGACAGTTTCGGTCGAATCAATGCTTTTCTCTCCGTTGCGTTGACTGAAGTGTGTGTTTCTTTTTCTAGCTGGGGAGTTTGTTTTCTAGTCACTGCAGGCCCGAAGTTACTCAGGCCCTGTGGGACTCGTACCTCCAGCAGGCAGATCCTTTCCTCATCTTCTTCCTCATGCTAATCATCCTCGTCAATGCCAAGTGCGTATCCGTTAGCGGGAGCCGTGGGATCGTCAACGCCGGTTGTTTTTGTTCTGATTATGTTTATTCGCCCTCAGAGAAACCATCCTTGCAGAAGAAGCAGAGAGCAAAGAGGACATAATCAGTCAGTTTGTTTTACCTGTCGTTACACTGCAAAAACACAAAATCTAATATTTCTGGTCTAGTGTAAAGTGTCAAATATATCAGAATTGGGCAAAACTAACTTAACATGTAACATTTTAGCTAGATAGAGGAATTTGTTTTCAGGCAGTAATTTGTTAATATTAATTTTTAAAAAGTACTCATTCCACGGGCAGATTATGTAACTTATAGCAATATTTTTTTTTCCCATGTTATAAATGAAATAATCTTCCAGTTGAAATAATACCACTGTTAAGTAATTATAGACTTTAAAATAATCCCAATTTGTTGCTTAAAAGTTATCTATAAATTAGGTTTGTCTTATTTCAAATGTACCAAGATATTTGCACTACAAACTAGACCAAAAATACTTAGTAAGATTTGTTTTTTCAGTGCATGTTTAGATTTCTTCACTATTCAGCCTGTTTGTTTTTTGTTTTTGTTGTAAAGTACCATCAAAGGAGAATTTCTTTGTTCCAGAAATGTTGGAGACGTCTCCTGCTCTGCTGGAAGCAGAAGACATTGAAGATTTGTTTTCATTGGCCCAGCATTACCAGAGCAAAACCCCGCTGTCACTAAGAAAGGTAAGGCTTTGCGTGCAGATTAAAGATGTATTTTATGCATCTTTGTCATCTTGTTAAAGCAACTTATGTTTTTTTTCCGTCTTTGTCATCATATTAGACGAATCAGAATCTGTTTGGTAGCAGCCTTGTGGCTCTTAAAGAGGAAGATACTGACCTGAGTCAGGCTCTGTGTCTGCCAGTGTCTGTCCCAGAGATCCTGCAGGCCAACCAGCTTCAGCAGGTCAGTGACACACAAACACACGAGTCCAGCTCGGCCTGTCATAATAGCAGATTTCATTGGACGATAAATTGACTCACCGCAGTAATTATTGCGATAAATGATGATAATGTTTTGAGACCAAGCAGTTAATTTGGTAAACGGACCGATTAAAGACGAGTTTGGTGTTTTAGGACGGGGTGCGCTTCTTTGTGGTGGACTGCCGACCTGCAGAGCAGTACAATGCTGGACACCTGTCCACGGCCTTCCATCTGGACTCTGACCTGGTGAGAGACGCTAACGGTGTTGAACATTGCATTTGGATGCTTTTGCTCTTTCTTCCTGAAACATTTGAACTTTTCTTCGTGCAGATGCTCCAGAACCCGTCTGAGTTCGCTCTGTCTGTGAAGTCCCTGTTGGAGGCTCAGAAGCAGTCTTTAGAGTCGGGCTCCATCGCCAGCGGAGAGCACCTGTGCTTCATGGGCAGCGGGCGAGAGGAGGAGGACATGTACATGAACATGGTGCTGGCCCATTTCCTACAGGTGACGAGCATGACTCTTTTTCAAAAGATACTGAGTTTATTCTGTTTTTCTCAGTAGAGATCAGATTTATGGCCCGACCCGTATGAAAAATCGACTTTTTTGAGCTTCACATCCATGCTATGTTTTTCCCTCATCAAAAACCCACCTGTAGTGTTGTCTTGAGTTTTTTTTGTGCATGGTTGAGAAATACTTTAATGTCCCATGGCAACCGTTCAGCTGTACAAAACACTTTGGGGGACATAGTGCCGATCTTTGACGATGAAGCTCCTCTTGACTATCCAGTTCAGTTGCATTTGATATATATATATATATAGTATATTTTATAACAACTGAAATGAACATAGTTACTTAATTGTGCTGTAAAATAAAATAATGTGGCTGGAAAACACAATACTGCCACTTTCACTAAAGAGAAGTTATACCATTTACTTAAATGATGGTATAAAATAAAAATGAGAAAAATCTTAACTAAAACAATATGTGGGGTTTACTTTGGGCTCGGACACAATGCCTATGGGTTTGGGCTGGATTTTCTTTTTTAATTTTTTATACCCGTTCCAAACTAGTTCACAGGAAACAGGAACATGTTTCATTGTCTTCCTGATTTGCAACCTCAGTTCTGCATTTTAAGCATTTTTTTTGTTTCCATATTACAGAAAAACAAAGAATATGTGAGCATTGCTAAGGGAGGCTTTATGGGTAAGTAGGTTAAAGTCATTAACACGCAGTTTTCAAAATATTTTGAATATACGTATTTTACAGTGGCACACAGGCTGCAAAAAATGCTGTGCTTTCAGTCGTGTTTCCTGCATATGCTGCAGTGGAAACTTCACAGCATAAAGCTAACATTTTGTGCCGGTTCAGCCCTCCAGAAGCACCTGGTGGACATGAACGTTGAAGGCCTCGACTCTTCATACATGAACTGGATAGTCAGCACATCTGGATCTCACAGCAGCCTCAGCTCTGTGGATGTAAGTGGAGGAGGAGGAAGGAAGCAGTTTTTCACAAATGTGTTTTCAGTGCCTTGCAAAAGTATTAACACACTTTGAACAAACCTCTGGGTCTTTTAATGGGATTTTATTGTAATGTGCAAAGCATATTGAAGGGGGAAGAAAAGGATAAATGGCTTTTATTCTTTTTTTTTAATGTAAACTCTTTGTTTTATTTTAGTTTATTTTTTATTTAATGCCCCAAAATAAAATGGAAGAGAAGTATGAAGAAAGGAAGTGTTGAAAGAAAGTATCTCCTATTATGCTAAAACATGTTGGTGATGCTTTTAATCTTTAGGGACTTTGAATGCCGTCCCTTTAAAAAAAAAAAATACATTGCACATTTTTTTGATTTAAAAAAAAAAATATATATATATACACATTTTTTTTTGGAAGACAACATAAAGCCTTTTTCCTTCAGCTTATGAATGATAAGACACTTTTGGTTCCTTCTGTCACATAAAATCCCAATAAATTAGACTGTGGCTTGACAAAGTGAGAGAGAGTCTAAGTGAGGGGAATACCTTTTCATTTCACTGATCGATAATTTATTTTTGTGGGAGGTTTCTGTTCTTTTTTTCATGATTGTCAGTTGCTTCTTGTTTTTTTATTTATTTATTTTTTTATTTCAATTTTCTAATTTCATTTTTCCAACAACGCAGGGAGAGTCTTTGAGCAGCCCTGGAGACGGCAAAGGCGTGAAGTCTCTGGTCAATAAAATGACTTTCGCTCTCAAGTCCAAGTCTGTCAACGTAAAGGAGAAGATGATCAGCTTCATCGAGAACACGTCTACGCCTGTAGACAGGTAAGAGCCCGGTTCGTTTCTCTAAACGCCTCTTCTCCAATAACTCCTAACTCACTCTAATACCTCTCGTTGTTGGGGTGCAGCACATCTTCAATCGCGACTGAACGCATAATTGTTTGATGAAAGATGTTGTTTAATGTGCCAGTTTTGTTAAAGTCTCTGTGCCTTATTCTACACTAGAATATCTTTCAATCTGCCTTGGCCAGAGAAGGTGATTCCAGATCGGTAAGAGCTCCAAACATCCAGCTGTCTGTCACCAGCATGTCCACTGGCTATAGAGGTGCACCTGTCCCCCCCGAGACGCATTAAAGCATGCCTTAGCAACCAACATCTCTGCCTTACTCTGTTCACTCACTCATAATGACACATTCCCCATGCAGCGAGGGCAGGTTCTGTTTAACGTGTTTTTTTTTTAGGACTGTTTTTCATGCTTTCACTAACGACATTTGCAGAAGCTGCAGCCTTTAACAAAGTCTCCAGTCATCCTTACTGAATCTTAAGGCATTTCAGGGTCAGCTTTGACTGTTTGCAGGCGCATCTCGATATGCTTACAGTTTATCTCAGCCGTTGAGTTCAGAAAACGATGTAGTTCAAGCATTTATTTCTGTTTGTCACCATGTGCTGCGCAGAATATACACTCAGCACTTGGTTGGGGCTCCTTTTGCATGAAATGCCTCATTAGTGAGGCCTGGCATATATTGGTACACTTGAAATAAGTCAAAATTGGTAACTTTTCAGTGAGATACAGGCTTTTTTTCAAGCCTTTGATTCATTAATATTGTAATATTTCCACTGGCAGATTATTGTACTTATGACGAGACTTTTTGCCCATGTTATACATGAAGTAACCTGTCAGTGGATCTGGCACTTTCCCATCAATATTGAGAAACACTTTGTGGCTTACCCTGCTTATGGAGGATGTCTGTGACTGTCTGCTGAAGTCGGCAGTCTTCCTAATTTCTCCTTTTTTATTGGTCTTGTGTGACTTTCAAATCCTGAGGAAACAGAATTTACACTCTTCATGACCTGTGAGCGATTATTTTTCAGAAATAAATGCTTGAAATACATCGAGTACATCCATTTTTTGAATAAAATTAGTTAAATGATTCCATGTTGCGATGCGCCTGACAGTCCGTCTTTCCATGTCTGTGTCTTCTTGCATGATAGTCAGGGCTGCGCAGAATGTAGGAGAGAAAAAAAAAAAGCAACGCTGTGATTCGTTGGTCGGTAGCCCTCAGTATCATGTCAATCTGTAAAGTAGGACCAAGCTGCAAGGCTCTTGCTTAACTTCTTTTTATATTCACCAGCATTTAACCTATTTTCCCAGCAGTCTGAGAGTCTCCATGTCATCGCTTTTTGTGTGCAAACTGGACGCCTTCTGTTTCCGAAAGCGTCGCTTTGACAACCGATCAATATGTTTTTATTATTATTATTGGATAATATCACAACGCGCACCGCTTTGTTTCTTTCTGCAAACAGACATGTGAGCAGTAGCGACCGTGTTGGGAAACCGTACCGGGGCGTGAAGCCGGTCTTTAGCATTGGCGACGAAGAGGAGTACGACACAGGTAAAGGCTGGATCCGATATTAATATCTGTATCGGTCCCGATATCGAAAAGAATTCTGGACTGGATATTGGTGACACATCTTGCTTTATTCTTTATTTTACATTATATTTAGCATTCCTAATTGCAGTTGCTGAACTATTTCAGGTTTGTTTCAGTTTATTTTTTTATCTGTTGGAGCAACATAGTGAACCTATTATTTTGTCAGTTTATTATTTATTTTGCATTGGCTGTTATCCTCCTTATTGCACTGACTGAACAAATGAAAGTTGTTTTTATATGTTTAACCTTATGAAGCTATTTATATATTTAAATATGCTCTAATGCTGCAGAGCTAAGATAAATGTGAACTTTAGTACATTTATATCTGCGTTTTAAAAAAAAAAACAATTTTAAGTGAATTCAGCTGTTTTTTTCTGTATCGGATCGGTATCGGCCGGTAGTAAACCTCAGATATCGGCATCATAACTGAAAAAATGGATCGCAGCAACTCTAGCCGGAACGTCTCTTTAGGAGATGAAATGAGCAGCATGTGTTGTTCTGCCAGATGAAATCGACAGCTCCTCGATGTCAGACGACGACCGAAAGGAGATTGTGAACATTCAGACGTGGATCAACAAGCCCGACGTTAAACACCACATTCCCTGTAATGAAGTTAAAGAAACCGGTCACATGTTTCCCAGGTGATTTAGTCTTTTTTTCTTTTTTTTGGCTCATATGATGACAATGACTGCGACAGACTGGCGACCTGTCCAGGGTGACCCTGCCTCTCGCCCGGAACGCAGCTGGAGATAGGCACCAGCAACTCCCGACCCCGTTAGGGAGAAGGGTGACGGAAAATGGATGGATGGATGATGACAATGAACACATTAGAATGCATATATGTGTGTGTGTATAAAAAAGAACAAGGAAATGAGAAAACATGCTTCTTGAACTCTGACTCTGTGTTTTTGTATGTCTTCCAGTCACTTATTGATTACGGCGACCCACATGTACTGCCTGAGGGAGATTGCCGCCAGGAAAGGATTTGCTTACATCCAGTCCAGACAGGCGCTGAGCTCTGTGGTGAAGATCACATCCAAAAAGAAGCACCCAGAGCTTATCACTTTTAAATTCGGGACCAACAATTCAGCTGGAGTGGAAATATCTGCAGTTGAGAGGTGATCATGTGTGGATAAACACGGCTTTTTTCTTTCTTTAAAAAAAATAAAAAAAAATATACACTTTTTAATTTTGACAGCTCACTGAGACGTCAAGATACAAGTTGCATTATGAACACAATGAAAAAAAGTTCTTATGTCTGGCTTTTAACAGTGGATTTCCTCGCGTAAATTTCTCATCTGAGGTTGTCAATGATGGTCAAAGATTCTGCTGCCTCAGCAGTCAGTCTCTGCAGTTCAGTTTAAGTTCTTTTTTTGTAGGTCTAAATTAATTAGACCTACAATCTAGGAATTGATCAGTCATTAACTGGAGCACAGAGACAAAAAAAAAGGACAAATTGCTGAAAGAACAACACACTCTTAATTATCTTAGATTTAAATAAAAGAACTCAGCAAATTGTTCCAATTTGTTTTTGATAGATTAATCAGTTACCATAACTGTCAGTTTCAGCCCTATAAATATTATTTAGGGATGTCAGAGTAAATTGGGCTGAATACAAATTTAAGAAATTTCATCAGATATCTTTATTTCTTAATGTTCAAAACTATGCCTCGTACATTTTGAAGAGCAGTTTTTTATTTCAACCATCTTGTATGCGAGTTGACCTGGATGCAAAGTCCAAATAAATAGAAGCCATAAAACACACCTGTCAAACAAGATGGCGGCCCTGGGCGTGCTGACATCACTCTGAACAAGAGTGAAAAAAATAATGTAACAGACAATTTGATAACAATTTTTTTTATCGCTCAGCCCTATATTCAAAATTGAGAAAGCATGTTTGGAAAACTGATTTTTAATCACACCTGTCAATAAAATAATTTTGTTTTTTTTGTGTGTATGTTTTCATGAAGCTAATCAAATATTTTTATTCTTCCTCTCCCAGATATTTGATACCAAACGCAGGCGACGCCACAAAAGTCATCAAGCAGCAGATCATGAAAGTATTAGACGCTCTGGAGAGCTCGTAAGCGCAGGCTGCGGTCGCAGCAGGCGACACAAACTGTGAGAAGACTCGTCTCCTCCCCCGACCCCCCCAGTTCCTGGGCGTCCTTCCTCCTGGACAAATCCCAGTGCAGTGTTTGACTCCGACGCCCCCCCCCCCCCCCCCCCACCCCCAACCCCCGACCCCATGTCTCCCGTTCCTGGGACATTGTGGGACGCGCCGCGAACAGCAGGCCTGCGGGTCAGTGCTGCCCGTGTCCGAATAGGTGCTCCGCAGTCATCCAACCACTTTCCTGTGACTAATTTAAGAAAAATCGGTTATGTCGTGTGTTCTTCCTTTTACAGTGCAGTTTGGCTTTGATGTTGCTCTGGCCTTAACGTAGCATCCTGGCCACCCAGTGGCGAATCTATAAAACCCATGCATAACTGACCTTTTGATTTGTCTTTTAATTTTCTTGTGATCTTTCTTTACATATTCGGTAAATTTATTATTCATCATTTTTAGTATGCGTCGGCGAAGCTACGTATTGGCAACACTGGCACATAATTCCTGCTTCTTCTTCTTCTGTTTTTTTTTTTTTTCTGGTAACATTTCTCCCTTTCCATCAGGTAGCCTTAAACAGAAGTTATTTGAAGGTGTTTATAAATATCTAATGTATATACTGTGTGAACTGCTCTGTCAAAACAGAAATGTCATTATGAAAGCACATCCTGATGGAGAGAATACAGGAAACTGTGGAGGTTTGAAACATCTCTTGTTCCTACAGAAAGCAGTTTGCCTGGAGTATTTCCGTGGACCAATGTATTCTCATTTATCCTCTTCAGCATTCGTCCCTAAGCAGTTTGTAGCTCAAGCAGCCCCACCCAAGAGCTACGCTGGGATCACTCCAGGAGGTTCGGGGAATGTAGTCGACGACAGCCAGAGAAACTCGTCCGCTCTTTCCTACTCATTCACTTTATTATGCAGTTCTCTTTGTTCTCCTCCTTGACTCGCATACGAAATGTTTCGCTCCAAATAGGAATGAAATACTAACTGACTGGTTATGTTTCCAGACCAGTTTGGCTTTTTTTGATTGTATTGATCCAAACTGAGCAGCTTCGGTTGGCCTCATGGCTGTGATGTCATCTTAGGGCACCAGCAGTGGCGGCTTCGCCCACCAACATGGCAGTTTATGTTCTCGTTTTCCTACATTTGCTTTTTGCACGTTTCCAGTGCAGGCAGCGTGGGGATCGATTTAAGAGGAAATTTCATTTTTCTGCAGCACTCTGTAAATTGTATTTATTTCTAATCGCCCGTATAAAAACTAAAAAATTTTTGAGAAATGTTAGAGAAAAAAGAAGGCTGAACTTGAAACGAAAGGTCTTAATCGGGTTTGTCTTTTGGTCCCATCCATTCTTGTGTCGCCCCGTTTGTTGTGCTGTCGGTATTCTCTGACTGGAACATCCTCGACTGGGAGCGAGTCTTTACGTCACTCTGTAGCATCAGACAGGACGCCGAACACTATATTAAAACTAAACAAGTATAATTTACTTTGCACCTTACTGTACTGCTATTGTTTTCTAAACATTTCCGATTTTAATAAATGGAGATTATTGGACCGCACTGTAGACATGTTTATTAAAAAAAAGTTCCATGTACTAAACTAAGTGTGTGCGTAGTTAGTGGGTAATAATGCAACGCCTCAAACTATTTAAGGGTCACACACTCCTGCAATGGGAAGCATTTTCTCCTAGCTGAAAACGTTCAAAATGGCCGTCAGCCTTTCAGCTTTAGACATCACATAGACTTTAGCTTTATCACACTATTACGTGTAAACAAATGCTGCTCTTGATTACCATTCTCATTAGTAATGCATTGCTTTATGCCTGGTCTCATTAAGAAGTGGGATTTGTATCACTGAACCGCGCACAATAACGCTATCCTTGTATTTATTGGTGCTTTTATTGAACAAGCAGTGGAGAAAATAGTAAAGCTATTGAGCCCCACAATAAGGAAAGTATTGGGGCGTTTTAAACAACAGTGATTGGAATTTATCGTGACGAGGATAACTAAAATTTTTACGAGAAATTTATCACACTAAACGATAAGAAAAATTCCTGCCTGCAATCCTAACAAGGCGGTTAGTTGACGCAATGCTAAGATGTTGCAAAGATTCAATCTCAGCATCTAGTTGTTACAGTTCATAGCAGTAATATATATATATATATATATATTAGTGAGTGTGAGAACCACTGTCCAGGACGAAACAACTAAGATCCATAAATATATCAGGGACAAAGCCCCAACAGACAATGTGCTCAGTGAATGTCTCAGACAACAGGGAACGGAGGTTGAAGTGCCAGAGATACCATCATGGGAGGACAAGCCCCTACATGGGATGTACCACCAGCAAATAACCGAAGTGGCTGATATCAGTAAATCCTACCAATGGCTGGAAAAAGCTGGGCTCAAGGACAGCACAGAGGCTCTCATCATGGCCGCCCAGGAACAGGCCCTAAACACCAGAGCAATAGAGGCCCAGATCTACCACACCAGACAAGACCCAAGGTGTAGGTTGTGTAAGGAGGCTCCCTGAGACAGTCCAGCACATAACAGCAGGGTGCAAGATACTGGCAGGGAAAGCGTACATGGAACGACATAACCAAGTGGCAGGCATAGTGTACAGAAACATCTGTGCAGAATATGGACTGGAAACCCGAGATCAAAGGTGGGAAACACCCCCAAAGGTGGTGGAGAATGCCAGAGCTAAGATCCTGTGGGACTTCCAGATCCAGACAGACAGAATGGTAATGGCGAACCAACCAGACATTGTCATAGTGGATAAACAACAGAGGAACGCCGTAGTGGTAGATGTAGCAATACATAGCGATTGCAACATCAGGAAAAAGGAGCACGAGAAACTGGAGAAATACCAGGGCCTCAGGGAGGAACTGGAGAGGGCCTGGAAGGTGAAGACCACAGTGGTGCCTGTGGTCGCCCGGGGACCCCTCGGGGCAGTCACCCCCAAACTGGAGCAGTGGCTACAACAGATCCCAGGAACAACATCAGACATCTCAGTCCAGAAATGTGCAGTCCTTGGCACAGCCAAGATACTGCGCAGGACCCTCAAGCTCCCAGGCCTCTGGTAGAGGACCCGAGCTCAGAGGATAAGAACCACCCGCGGTGGGTGAGAAGGGAATTTTTTTAATAATGTTTTATCTAAACAAGCTCCAACACTTTGGTACTAATGTTATTTGTAAAAATGAGACTTAAGATAAAGATGTTTGGCAATAATACACAATGTCAAAGGAGGTTAACAGCAATTATCAAGCAGGGTGGCGGAAGAATCATGATGTGGTCTTATACAGCGCTAGATTTTATTAGTTTGAGCAGAGAAATGTGAGCAGGCTTAGAGGGGAAGATCAACATCACACTGAAGCAGTTTTGCACCAGCTGCATCTAGTTACATAAATGTTTACACACAGTTTGAGGCCTGGTGCTGACTAGTGTTAATCTTTTTCAAATCTATCGCTGTTTTGTTCAAATTGATCACCAATGAGCTGTTACACTTTGGACTAAACTCTGGTTGGACCCCAGCTGACTCCCCACTGTGACGAGAACCTCAGCCTTTTCACAATAAAAGACCACGGTTTAAGGTCTGTACAAGAGGCTCCCGAGTTTATCTCAGATAGCTCATTTGTGTTTTTACATTTTTATACTCCCAACCCCTCAAAATAAAAAAAGCACACACACACACAACGACGTACGGATAACTTTATAATAGTACAGTTAATGAATTCATTGGTTGCTGTTGAAATGGAAAAGTAGACTTCTCTTATTTTGAAAAGTAAACATCCGCCCGGAAGTACTCGGTACCCCGCTTCGCTCTGGACTTGGAGATGAGCCGAGTTCTGCACATATGAGCGCCGTGACGAGAGTCATGTCGAGTAAGTATGAAAGTATTTGACTTACAGCTTTTTTCTTTTTCTTCTTAAACGCTATTCGTAGTTTAAATTTCTCTGTGGTTTGATTAAAAAAAAACAACAACAAAAACCTCAGCAGTAGTTTGTAACTCGTGCCGGGTTGTCGGTGGTAAAGCCTCGGTGCTGACCGGGTTCTGTTGCCCCAGAGTTCCGCCTGGCTGTGGCCCAGCTGCAGGTGAGCAGCGTCAAGGCGGACAACCTGAGCAAAGTGCGCAGGCTGGTGAAGGAGGCAGCGGGACAGGGCAGCAAAATGGTGCTGCTGCCGGTGAGGAGGTTATTATTATTATTATTTCCTGTATACAGTGACCTTTATGTTTCTTATCATCCTCATTGACAGTACAAGGAATAACAAAATGTGCAAAATGTTTTAAAAGCATATGAATAATTTTTTGAAGGCTCTCTCTCATAGTTTCCCTTCTCGCCCCGATTCAGGAGTGCTTCAATTCTCCCTATGGAACCAGCTTCTTCTCCCAGTATGCTGAGAAGATCCCAGGGGAATCCACCCAGATGCTGTCAGAGGTGGCGAAGGAGAACCAGCTGCATCTGGTGGGAGGTGTGGACTCGTGGGTCGCCCTGGTCTCCCACATTCAGTCTTCACGTTTGAAAAGAAAGTCACAGCCTGGTCTCCCACAAGCTGTTGATGTCTTGTGAGAAATTGCAGCTGAATGAGCTGCAGTTTATTAGAACCGATGTGGCAAATTGACACGCACTCACACGCTGGTTAAGATGGATTTCCAAATGATTTTTTCACCTGAAGAAATTCTGAAAAGTTACAAATGTTCAACCCCTTTTTTTTTTTTTTTATTTGATCTGATTCACCTAAATATGACCTGATGCATCCACTTACCTTCAGAAATCACCTAATTTGTGAACAAAGTAGGGGCAAAAAACTGGTTAGTATCTGCATTAGTGTATGAGGAAAACAAATAGTGAACATACAATAATGTATTATTTACATTATATTAACATAATACATGAAAGAAAGAGCAAAGCTCTCTTATGGCATAACAAACTTAAAACTGCACAAAATAATTAGACATAGTGGAAGTAAGTTCATATGTTTTCTCTGAATAAATTATTCTACACTTAGGGCAAAGTATGCTGCCATCTAGAGGATGTTTTATGTAGAATAGAAAAGAAACCAGACGGACCGGATAACCCGGAGCTGCTGGGTCAGTGGAGACTGTGGAAGAATGAACACAAATTAACAAACAATTAGCAAACAATCCAAACATAATCCATGTTCATATGAATGAATGAATGACTGAGGCCTCCTCCTTGTTGTGGAACAGGCTCCATCCCTGAAGAGGACGGCGGGAAGCTGTACAACACCTGTGCCGTGTTTGGTCCTGATGGAGAGCTGATTCTCAAGCACCGGAAGGTTTGCATGTTCCTCACCCGCTCAGGTCTCCTTCGCAGGCGGCGCCCGCTGCATTCGTGTGACCCCCCCTCCCTCCTCTCTGCGCTCTCTCCCGAAAGATTCACCTGTTCGACATCGACGTTCCAGGGAAAATCCGCTTCCAGGAGTCCGAGACGCTGAGCCCCGGGAACAGCCTGTCCACGTTCGACACGCGTGAGTGGCGGACGGGGACGGCTCTCTTTGTGGACCTTGAACTTTTCCGTGTTTTATCACCGTTAGAGTCACACACCTTGCTGTATTTTGCTTGAATTTAAAAAACAAAACCTTTTTTTTTCTTTTTCCCATATTTTTCTACAACTAAAAATCTGAAGAATGTTTGGGGGCCAAATCTCACTTCTCACTTCATTGGTCTGTAATCTGTGGCTGTTTGGATCTTCCATAACTTCCCTTAATAACTCTGACTTATAAAATGAAGAATTAACTGGGGGTCCTACGATAAAGCGGCCACGATTTTCTTTAATTTTGGGAAGATTAGTGATCGACCAATAATTACATGTGACGCTGATCTCAGCTAAAAATTGACCTCTGTCTTCTGCTCTCCAGTGGGAGATGTTTGGCAGACAGGCCCACCAGGTCTAACAATCGTCTCCACTGTTGCCAACTCAGCAACTTTCTTTCCATATTTATCAACATTTCAGACAAAAATATCTACTGGCCAAACTCGAAAACAAGAGGTCAGGATTTTTAAAGGTCGTAATCCTCAGTCGGCTAGAAAACTGCAGACGGTGCGTCCCTAGAATTAACTAATGCTTTAAATATACATTAAATATGGCTTTTTTGGGGGGGGTTTGTGTGATAAATTGATTTTCCACGACACAATGACACGAAGAATGCAAGCGATATTGTTTTAGATCTTTTTTTTGTAATTAAGTCGTATCCATCCTCTTTTCAGCAAAACGTTTTCCATTTTTCTTTATTTAAAAACCTAAAAGCAGATGGAACAGATTCCAGGGTTGCACTTTCACATGAAATACAACAAACAGCGTTTGATCAAATTTATAACGTTCAAGTGTTACGACCAGCTTTAAGAAGATGAATCTTGTTTTGTTCCGTTTCCTCCGCTGCTCTCCTGGCGTTGGCAGCGTTCTGTAGGGTGGGAGTGGGGATCTGCTACGACATGAGGTTCGCGGAGCTCGCTCAGCTCTACAGCAGGAAAGGTGAGCGACTGAGAACGACTCACTTGGACCGCCTAATAGAACGGCTGAAGAACTTGTTCTGTGCTCAGGCTGCCAGCTGCTGGTTTACCCCGGAGCCTTCAACATGACGACAGGCCCCGCCCACTGGGAGCTGCTGCAGAGGAGCAGGTGAGACTGGAGCACGCTTGCAAGTTTGCGTCGGCCGTCGGGTTTAATAATCCAATCAAGAGCCCTTTGCGTCCTCTTCCCGTGTGTAACGCAGGGCCCTCGATAACCAGGTATACGTGGCCACAGCGTCGCCTGCCAGAGATGAAGCCGCGTCCTACGTGGCCTGGGGTCACAGCACCGTGGTGAACCCGTGGTAAGACCGCAGGAGCACGGCCAGACGGGAGGCGACGGGAACCGCCGCCTATTCTGAGTCAAACTTGTTACCACGTAATTCAGTTTGATGTGACGAGGCTGAAAGTCATTTTGAGACCATATAAACTGAGGCTGCAGGTAGAAACTGTTTAGTAATCGATGAATCTATCTGCTCCACTGAAATGTGTAACCGGATCAAACTAAAGGGCGCGCTATGAGGGTTTTTCATTTAACCACTAAAGCTTAATTTGAACGAGATTAAAACTGTAAATAAACCAATGACTGAAGTCATTTTTTTAAATAAGAAAAGTAAACATTGTATTGCCTAAAATGCAGTAGCAGCATTCATTTGGTGAATGCCGCAGCTCATTTAACATCAATACAGTGAAGGACCGATCTGTTGATTTTTTTTTTTTTAAATTAATTAATTTTTTGGGGGGGGATTAGCCAATTGAATAACTTGAAATCAAAGGTCTCCTGGTTCATAGGGGATTTAAAATAATATAAAAAAATAATTTGAGGCTACAAGTGTCACTTCAGGAATTCTGAGTTGAACATATTTCCTGGCAAACTGTTTCAGCTGTTTCAACAGAGCCGTATGCTCTGTGTGGCCGTTTGATCCGATCTGAACGCGTTTGTCTGTTTTCACAGGGGAGAGGTCATCGCCAAGGCCGGGTCTGAGGAATCCATCATCTATGCTGATATCGGTGAGAGTCAGAGGTCTTTCCCTCCATCTGAGCTTTGGTCTAGAACGCTAAGAAAAAATGATTACTCGACACAGAGCAAGCAGTCTGGTAAAACTGGAGTGTTTTGGGATTTGATTTCAGGATTTTCCACATCTGGACTGGAGAAAGAAAATAGTTTTGTTTCTAGATTTTATTCCCCGCCGTAAATGTCGTCCCTCCCTCCCTCCCACGTGTCAGACTGTGTTTTCCTCTGTGGTGAGGTTCTGCATGTTCTGACTCTGCATGTGTGTGGCCCTCCTCCAGACCTGCAGTACTTGGCCGACGTCCGGCAGCAGATCCCAATGGGCTCCCAGCGTCGAGACGACCTCTACGCCGTGACGGCCGTGCAGCAGGGATCGGGCTGAACGTCCAAACTGGATCACGCTCCTCTAATTATGTCATTTTGAAAAAAATCCCAACTTCAAATAATCCTGGTTCTTATCTTCAAGGAGACTGGCTGTTAATATCTAGTGCTTGATGGAGCGGCTGCGTCAGCTTAGAAGGGAAGCGCTGACTCAGGACAAGTCTTCATGTGAAGAACGACGAACCAAGACGGAAAACGGTCAAGGGCATCTTTATTTTCTTTTTTTTTCTTTTTCCTCCTGAACGATTTCTTAAATGTGTGATTTGAACTCGTGTGTAAATGCTGCAGTTTTACGTGTGTGTTTCTCTCCTCTGGTTGCCCACCCAAATCCAGATTGATAAAAACAAATAAATAAAAATCCCAAACTCACTGACAAAAGTGTTGATCAGTTCACAGATACTATGTGACAGATGGAGCTTTACAACATGTGATTTAGATGCAACAACAGGCGCCACATCTGAAAGATGTTTTTTTAATAATAGGTTACCAAAGCACCTCTTTGTGGTCAGAATAAATCCTTCAGCCTCTTGTGGCTTTTAAATTTTTGGGGAAAAAAAAAGGAAATATACTATAAATCTTCACTGACGTCGTCGCGTCATTGATTAGATCAGACAAGCTTTATTTGGGAAGCATCCTCTTTAAATAAAGGGAACTTTAAAATATTTATGGTCAATTTAAAGTGCTTCACAGAACAAAGAACAACACACACAATAAAGAAACGCATAAACTCCATGGCCAACAGTGGCGCTAAAAGTACCACAACGCTCTCAAGAACATTTGCGTCTGTGTTCAACATAAAAAGCACCAAGTCAGCCGGTGCTTTGTTTTCTGTCTTTTTTTTTTTATTATTCCAATAGAAATCATATTTGTACAAGGCAAATAATTTAATAGAAATCTGCAGTGGTGACATAGTACAGGAACCAGTGAGGTTCTTCATTCCTTGAACAAACGGGAGGCTTTTTATTGACTTATAGGCAGATTGACTGAAAGCGAAAAGCGCGGGGAAAAAAACGTAAGTGCGAATCAAAACCAGGAGGACTTGAAGGAAAATGAGAAACGTGCGATCCAATCAAAGGATAAAAGAAAAGTCACAATGGAAAAAAGACACAGCCGTTGATGGGAGACGTTCTGCTGTTACCTGCTGTAAGAACCAATGTCTGTGTGGGCAAGTTTTTGGCAAAAAGCAACAACAATGTCCCACAGTTGGGGGCGGGAGGAAAACGTGAAGAATTTGTGGTTTGCTGAAGAGAAATAATTCCAACAATTAGCCCCGATCTTTGAATTCAAGTTGTACTATAAGCATGAGGGCTTTGGGCTCAATATGTGGAAACTTCTCATTCTACAGTCATTCTGCTGCGTACCAGGAATCGGTTCCAAATACTGGAGGAGGAGGAGAAGGAGGTGGTGCCGCGTTATACTGAAGAGGAAATTGGTGCTTTAACAGGATGATGGCCGCCCAAAACACCAATAAGTGACCAGTAACAGCATTACATTATGGAGTTAGCCGCCCGATCTTTGGACTCCACCATCAAAAGTCCATTTTTCCTCGCTTCCTGTAGAGTAAGAGCAAATTAGACGCATGTTCTCATTAAGAACAGAATGTACCGTCCTGCTAGTGTCCTCGTCATTTCCGACTGGAATCAATCAGCCGGAAAAAAGAGAAGACGGCAAGCTTAGTTTAAGCATGTAGAAAATGCAACACACAATGATTCAGAACTATTTACATATCAGTGCTTTTTTTTGTTTGCTTGTTTGATCATAAAAAAGTGGCGGTGGATCCGTAGATTTTTTTTTTTTTTTTTTTCTTGTCCTTTTCTTTCACACGTCAGTCTCTTGTGGCTCTGGCATCATTTCCTCGGTCGCCTGCTTGTACTGATATCGTCGACCTGATGGAAACAAACATTCAGTCAGACACGGCAACAAACTAACTGAGATAATGTGCAACCTAAACCTCCACAACGTCATCCCTGACCCATCTGTCGGTCACTAACAACACTCTGCACTTACAAGCAAAACAAACCACACACTGGGCTCCATTTATTAATTAGGGGATTTCTGGCAGCAGACACTTTCAACAGGTTTTATTTAGGGGCATCAAAGTAAAGAGAGGTAAATGTCACACAGATCTTACTGGGTTCACCGTCAGAGTGAATTTATTTAGACTTGTATTGAAATTAAGGTTGTAAATAAACAGATCCAACTCGAGGCACATGATGAAGTTTCTACTGAGCCGACAGTCATTTCCCCAACAACAACAATACGCACATTGATATTTAAAAAGAAGGAGAAGCAGGAACAAAGATATATAAAAGGAACTTCTGTGTTTGAGTTTCACACCAAGCTTGGGAGTTTTGTGAAACGAACAAAACCATTAGTCCTACAGCTGCCTGTGCGGATTAAACGGCCTGAGTGGGAAAGCGTTCCCGGTTTCCGCCGCTTCGCTTTTCCGGGAAGTATCGATCGGCTCACCTCTCCGCGGTTCCTCGTATTCCTTCTTCCTCCTCTTGCTTATCTTGTCCAGGTGGATCTGATAGTAGATCCCGGCGAGCACCATGACGGCGACCACCACGCAGAGGACGGTGCTGAAGATCCACATGCCCTGCGACGCGCGGCTCCCGCTGGTGCTGGCCCCCACTGTGAGCCCAAAACAGCGGACAGAGTGACGGCGCGTTCTGGCATCCGACCGACAAGACCTGACAGAAGGTCTTCTTCAAATTAAATTAAATTGGTGCCGATGAAATTGTGCTGCACAACATTTTTTTTTATTTTTATTAGTGCCACTATTAGAGATATTAGTAAATGTTCCCAGAGGTCATCAAAGGTCAATCAGCCTCCCTCACCCGCATATACAAAATCAAGCAAATTTGGTGTCAATCAACTGTGCTGCGAATATATTTGCTGCACAGACAGCTTTATATCAATTTTATTAGATTTTGTTCATGTTGCATTTATATTGAAGTCTTAAAAATTATAATGGCACAAGCAAAAAAAAAAAAATTACAAAATTGCGGCACAAAATGTTTTTGACGCACAAACTTATCACAGTTGACGGACACCGTATTTTGTTTGATTTTGTAAACTGCTTGACCTTTGATGACCTCTAGAAGCACATCTTAACGTCTTCAAAATGATTGCGGCACAGACGAAACGTTCTGCGGCACAAAGATTGACACCGATCCCATCTGATTAAGAAGAAGGACCGTCTTCACTGAGCACCAGTGTGAGACTCACGTTTGACCGTCAGGGTCTCGTTCGTGGACGGATTCTTGACGGTGCACGACACGGTGTCGTCTTTGGAGACGTTGACGGTCAGCTGGCTGGTGAAGTTGTACAGGTGGGAGTCGGGGAGCTCCTGGGCCCGGGTCCTCACGGAGCCGTTGGGGGGCCGGCGGCTGTCGTTGATGAGCCAGTAGACCGCAGGCTGGGGGAAGCCCCCCCAGGACCGACACAGGAAGGACGATTCTGCCTTGCTCACCTCGGGGATCCTAAAACTGGCTGCGAAAACGACAAATTCACAAACGTAAGGCTTTTGAAATGATTTTGTGGTCCTTTTACTGTAAGTACATCTGACTAAATTAGGATTGGATTAAAAAGGTGATTGTTGCTCAATAGATAAATGGAAAAAGTAAAATTTACTATGTCGATTTGCACTTTTGCTAATCAAAAAGAGCCTCTACGTTAGGCTTGTCAGTAGAAAGCAAGAAGCCTGAGGCGCTGTAAAATTTCTTGCACGGAGTTTGGACTCTTCCTCCAGACCCCACTTGTTGAACCTATTGCTTATGCACCTTTTTCTACATCATTTTTTCCTTCCGCTCAACTTTCCTTCAACATGCTCGGAAGCCACGCCAACAACCTGCTTCTTCGGCGATGACACATAGTAGCCTGTGGAGTGACTGTGTATGTCACCTTAAAGTGTTATGTGTTTTCCAGACACATATGATGGCATTTTGTTGACACAATCAAGTAACGACGCTAACTTCAGTTGTTATACAAATGCTACACGTGTCAATCACATCTTAAAATAAATGCTACTCCCTGATTTAATTTCTTGCAATTGGGCCTCCGTGTCTTTAAAAAGTCCTGCTCTTTGGGAAGTCGTCACAACATGGCTCCTTATTAACCCTTTAGCAACATTTTTATCGGAGAATTAGCTCCTGTTATGATCTCAGTGATGCACAGTTCCACCACGTGTTTGCTAATTTCTGCTGGCTAGTCTGAAGGAGCTGAGTGAGGGAGTCATGGACGGGGTGAAGGAGGAGAAAGAGGAGGAGCTTCGTCCACCCAGGCCTTTTTGGACAGCTGAATGGTTGCCATGGGCGATTCAAGGGTTTGTCAAACATGCATGTAATAATGAAAGCAACACTATGTATGTTTTTGATGAGGGAATAACATACATGACGTAAAACTGCCGGATCACATCAGAACCACCAAAAGTGGAAGGTAAAAAAGTGCTCAAAACACAACATTCTGTGTGAGTTTATTATTTCGAGTCATTTGAATTTATTCATTTCAAAGCGGTGGAACTAACCTGCCACCCTGAGACACCTGGTGCACAGAGGCGCGCTCTGGTTCTCCCCCGACAGCAGGAACAGGCTGAATCGGCCCAGGTCGTGTTCGGGCCGAGCTGACGGCAGCTCCAGGGAGAAGTTCCCGGTGGTCGCTGCGTCTGTGGGAATCCTGGCATAGTTCACGCTCCACGTCTCCACGTTCCCGTCCCCGTCCCACCGCGACCTGAACACGGCTCTGTCGCGGTTCCTCCACTCGACGGAAAAGTTCAACAATCTCCCCAAGTTGGGGTGGCAGGGCAGCAGCACCGGCTGCCCCACCTCGCCGAGGACGCAGTCTCGCTCCTCTGCGCAGAAAGAGAAACGGAACGAGGGTGAGTGAGGCCGGTCGGTCGGTGTGTCGGGAGCAGACGGAACCTGCCGGGTCAACTTACCCTGTGCGGCGCACAGACACGCGCAGCAGAGAAGCAGTGCCACGCCGCGCCACGGCGCCGCCGGCATCGCGCCTTCCCCGGCGCGCAGGAGCGCATGCACAGACCGCGGAGCGGCTCCTACAGCGTCTGGCTTTTCAGTTGGGAAAGGCGAAACTCGTCCATCGCTGACACTCTCCACACGCACACGCGAAAATATATCGGTTCGGTCTCACTTCCTCGTCCGGCGCCGAGCCGTACGCACACCTTTCCACATGTCGGGTCATGCTGCGGCTTGTTCTGCCATACCTGATCTCCTGTTCTAGGTCAGCACAAAAAAAAGAAGAAAAATTTAAAAAATCAATAAATAAAAAATAAATACCGCGGATAGGAGTTGATGGAAGAACAGTGAAGACTCCAGGCTCTTCAGAGTCAGTCAGTTAAGATCAGATAAGGACTCAGTTTATGTGGAGGCTGGTTAACCTGCCAGACCGCTTTGTAGACAAAACACACACCCACACACACATGTTGTTAAGGAAGTATGAAACAAACATGTAGCGAAGTATTTATAACAAAATAAAGCCTGGGGAGGTGAGAAGAACTGTGGCGACATGAAATTTAATGCTCCAACATGTCAAATTATTGCGCAAGATGCAGTCATAATCAATTCAAGCTCATTTTATAAACGAAAACAAGTATTCAACATACTTTTAGTTAAGGATACGTTTCTGATTTTATTGTGATTGCTCTGATGCTATGTTGTAGTTCTATTGGAATACAACGAATACAAATCAGTAATATTAAAATTTATGGAACATATATATTCCACACATGAAAGGAAATTAAATAAAATATGTGAGAGTCTGTGGGTTAGTCAAATTGTGGAGAGGAAGTTCTAGGCGTGTGAATATTTTCCAATATTAACCAGTCTATTATTAACCAGTCTATTATTAACCAGTCTATTTTTGGGAAGAAAAGCACAAACTTTATGGGCTTTTCTGCGGCACGAAAATGTGCATATTAAAGGGCTGATGACGTTTATTCAAAGGTGGAACCACATATTTCATTTACAACACAACTACTGTATATTCGATGATGAGACTGCAAAACATCTCTTCATTCCCTGTTTCAACAGTGACGCCTCTTCATATTTTCAAATGGGAACGTAAAAAAAGATTTCAATAAAAATATTTTTTTTTTCCTAAAACGTCTGACTGATTATTTGAAGTTTCTTTTCTTCTTATTCTTCTATGAATGTTCATCTAAAAACACGCGACTCTCCGAGACAAAAACAATCCTCATAACTGGGGTTCAGCAGCCGAAATTGGGCGCATGCGCATAACCCCCTCTCAGAAACACACGCTCTCCGGACCATTTTCACGCATGCCCAAAACAAAGATGGAGGCGTCTGACCATGATTACAGTTACCCTCTCGCCAATGCTGAGGCTGAACACCAACAAGTAAGCTAGCTTGAACTTTTCACATAAAGCCCTATAATACAAATACGTCTTTTGTATTAAATTGTTTTTATTATTATCATTATTATTATTATTATTTGGCTGTATCGAGTTGCGTTTCCGCGGAGTATCCAGCTGTAAGCGTCGCTCTCAGGCTCCGCGACTGTCAGGTCTTTTCCGGGTTTTATATTTTTTTTTACGTAAAAAAAACTTTATTGAAAAAAAAAATCACTGAAACAGTAAATGAAGATGAAATAGTTCTGACGTTTGGTCAGATTTTAACCAAAAATATGTATTCTGCCCACTAGGATAAATTAAATTAAATTAAATTAAATTAAATTACATAAAATTACATTACATTAAATGGAGATGAAACGTTTTTACCTATTGAAACTTAACTGGTTAGACAGGATGTAATTTAGGAGTGTGAATTGCATGCAAGCCACACTTTGGGTTGAGCTTAATCTGATTTCCTGTTCCATTTTCCTCCAGCTCCATGTAACAGTTCAGACGGGGCGTTCACTGCCGTCTGTGAAAAAGTGTCTCTGCTGTCCATCTCCACAGTACCACTGTCCGTTTTGTGGGCCGGGATTTTTTAAGCCCACAAAACTGTCAAAGGTCAAGATCCATATGGACGGACATTTTAATAAGGCAGTTTCCTATCTAGGTACGGTGTTTTTATTTGCAGTCATTTAAAGTGTGATTGCAATTTTTCTCCATAGTATGTAACACATATGTGTTTATATTTGTGTGTGGTAAATTTTAAGATGTGAATATTGGATTTTAAATCAAATTCTTTTTGACATTTCAGACTACACCATTCATAGATGTGGACTCAGTTGCAGGAAACGGCAACACTTTCATTGTCTGTTTTGCACGACGACCGTACTCAGGAAAAGAGACCTTAAAGTCCATCTTTCATTCTGCCACATGAAACACACCCGAACAGCGTCTGTTCAGACATCAGACTCTTCAGCGCCGGCACAGGACCCAAACCCCACACGGTCTGCCCAGGACTCAAAACCTGCACGGTCTAAACCTGCTTACTGCACAAAGTTAAAGGAAGTACTGCCTTCATGGCTTAACAACGCTCCCCTCTGTCACACGCTCCGGGACCCTCCAGTTCACACACGCTCAGAGAAACCCTCTGCGCTCGAGCCGCTTCACTCTCCGGACCTTGTTGGCACGTGTGTGAAAGAGAATAAAATAAAGATGGCCGAAGACCACGACTATGGTTCCAACCTTTCTGAGGCTGAACCAAAGGAGAACAAAGTAAATCTGCTTATGATAGTTTGGTTTAAGTAACGTTTACATATAATTTTCCTTGCATTTGGAGAAATTTGGCTTCATTTTCTTTTTACGTTTTGCAGCTCCATATTACAGTTCAGATGGGGCGTTCACTGCCCTTTGTGAAAAAGTGTCGCTGCTGCCCATCTCCACGGTATCACTGTCCGTTTTGTGCTCTAGAATTTTTCAAACCCACAAAACTATCAAAGCTCAAGATTCATTTGAGTGGACATATTAAAAAAGCAATTCCTCATGGAGGTATGTTGCCATTGTTGTTTTATTTAATATTTATTGGATTGGATGTTAAATATCTAATAAATGTAATCTATTTACATTTCAGACTACACCATTCATAGATGTGCACTCAGTTGCAGGAAACAGCAACACTTTCACTGTTTGTATTGTACGGCTACTGTACTCAGGAAAAGAGACCTGAAAGTCCATCTTTCATGCCACATAAAACATACAAGAACTTCTCCAGCTTCTGAGCAGAGCTTGAACTCTTCTTTTGAGATGCCTACCCCAACCCTGACCCCTACATCCTCTGCCCAGACACAAAGTCCTGTAACATCTGTCCCGAGCCCAAACCCAACATCGCTTCCCCTCAACCCCAGAAAGCGAGCTTGTAGCACTAAGATAGAGGAAGTACTGCCTTTAAGACCAATCAAAACTGACCCGGATAGTCTTCCTCAGAGCCCTCGAGGTCCAACATGTGTCAAACAACTTTCTGTGGTGAAACCTCGCTGCTCTCCAGATTGTGGTGGTACAGAGGTGAATGAAGAAGGAGCCGCAGGACCATGATGGTTCCAACGTTGGCGAGCAATCATGGAGGAAAACAAAGTGAGTTTCCTTTTTATTCATAGTTTTGCTTTAATGAAGCTTTTTTTAATTGTGCTGTTGAGAAGAGTTTCTTACCATGAAGTGTTAGCTAAACACTGATGTGAAAACATTAGCGGTTTGCTGATGTTTACTATTGTAAATGGCGAACAATGGGGGCAGGCGTGGCTTTTCAAACTGCGCATGTGTACACATAACTACTGTATGATCTGTGAGACTCTGGGACGTAGTAGAACGCACATTTTTTTTTAAATTAGTTTGATCAAATAAACCAGAACACTGATTGGCTTCCTGTTACAAAAAAAAAAAAAAAGATATTGAAAAGTCAAGAAGATGGCACTTATCTCACATTGTGCTACCTTGGCATCGGTTCCAAACCGTCCTGTTGGTGAGAAGGAACGAATCGTGGCAGGTCACCTCCGCAACGTAGTTTAGTTTAGTCAGATTCCCTGTTCCATCTTCCTCTAGCTCCATGCAACAGTTCAGACGGGGCGTTCAGTGCCATCTTTGAAAAAGTGTCACTGCAGTCCATCTGCACAGTATCACTGTCCAGTCGGCGAGCGACGATTTTTTTTTTTTTAAACCCACGAAACCATCCAAGACCAGGATTCATTTGAGTGGTAATTTTAATAAAGCAGTGTCCGACAGAGATTAATTGATTAGTTGTGATTAATTGTTGTTCCCATATCTAGGGTATATTATGTATGTGCTTATATTTGTATATGGTCAATAAAGAAAATGTAGATGATTTATACAAAACCATAGTAAAAAGAAAGATCAGCCTTTATACTCTAGTTTTTTCCATACATGTTTTCATTTTTATATGGTGAACAATGAATATGACTATTGATTTTCAACTTTGATATTTCAGATCGCACCATTCGTAGATGTGGACTCGGTTGCATGAAACAGCAACTGCACAGCAACGGTACTCAGGAAAAGAGACCTTAAAGTCCACCTTTCATTCTCCCACATGAAACACACAAGAACTCTGCTGGATCGGGTCTCAAGCTCTTTTTCTTCATCCAAGAATTTAAGCTTTGAGACTCTTGAAAAAGACCATGTCCCCAGAACCGTTGCCAAGACCTCACGCCATATATGACTCAGAGCAGAAGCCCTGTGGACTCATAAAAAAACCTGTCGCTGCTAACTTGATATTTTGAGTTATGGTTATAGAAACCTCATGTGAAGATGTGAAGGTTTTTTTTTTCTACAAATGGTACTTTGATATTCACATTATGGTCAAATTGTGACATTCTGTTCATTCAATGCTGATTTTCAAAAATAAATGCAATTTTTTCACTCAACAGCAATTTTATGTTATGTTAAGATATAACAGATGTATATTAGGTTGGCATCAGGTTCACCTAAGACAGATATTTGAATGCATACTGGTTAAACCAAGACCAGTGTGTATGTATGTATTGTTGCATTACAGTATAATAAATTTATTACATAGTCATTATGCACATTTTGTGAAAGTAAAAAATAGGAGTTCTGAGTATCTAAACATCAACCATTTATTTTAAAAATTGCATCATCAGATGGACCAGAAATATAAAGTTATCTGGTAATTTTGGCATTCTAAAGATTAAAATGAAAATAATTCATGGAAATAAATTATGTCATGGAAATGACATAAATTTGGAAGAATGAGTTGGAAATATATTTTTTTAATTAATTTGTTTCAATATAAAACTTAGGAAATTTTGACCAGCACTGCACATGTGTGTCTGTGTGGTGCATTTTTGGTTAAAACAAGCTTATTATTCATTTGGTGAAGTTGCTCACAGTGGGTAGAGTCCAGACATTTTACTCAAGAGCAACAATGGATCATAGTAGTTACTCAAGTAAAAGCAAAAATACTAATAAAAGTATTCCCCTCCAGCCCATTATAAAGTTATTCACGTATGTAGCAGGTGGCAGTACAACGTCTGGACAGCAGATGGCAGTACACCGTCTGGACAGCAGGTGGCAGTACACCTTCTGGACAGCAAGTGGCAGTACACCTTCTGGACAGCAAGTGGCTGTGCAGCGCCGCCATGCCAGCAGGTGGCAGTGCAGCTCCGCTACTTTGAACGCGCCGGGAGAATAAGTGTCAGCTAGAAAGACGTAAACAGTCCACGCTGACCTGCAGCAAGGGTGTTTCGCATCATGTGTCGGCGGTAAAACCTCTCCAAGCGGCATGAAGACTCTGAGGTTCGTTCATTCGCGACTGCCTCTCTTCCTACGCAGCTGTCACAGACCCGCAGCTGCCTGCAGGCTTCTCCCCACGTCTCGCCGAGGACAGCCGCCCGACCTGCCGCCCAGCAGGTCCCTGGCGCTCTCCGCCTCCAGCCGGAAGAACTGGAAAGACCTCGGCAGCAGTTCAGTGGAGGAGGAGGAGGATGGAGACCTCCTGGAGGAGGCGGAGGTGGAGGAGCTGTTCCAGCAGCATGTCCCCGCGGGGATCGGGCAGGGACAGCACAGGGTGTTCATCGTCCACCCGGATGTGAAGTGGGGGAGCAGAAAGCAGCACCAGACCACAGGTAACGAGTCCAGCTCGCTCAGTTGAACGAGGCGGGTCATCGGAGGGTTTTGACTCGGCTGCGTGTTTAATTTACAGCCGAGCTGATGATGGCCGAGGCCGAGGGACTGGTGAACACCCTGGACAACTGGACAGTGGTGGACAAGATCATCCTCTCCACAAAGACACCAGAGAAGAAGAAGATATTTGGAAAGGGGAACTTCCAGCTTCTTACAGGTACTAGCGGCCTCCCAGCGGTCCTGTCCGGTGGGAAGCCTGATCTGAATGAAAACGTGTTTTCTGTCCAGAGAAGATCAGGCTGACCCGGGAGTCACTGCTGTGTTCGTGAATGTGGACCGTCTGCACTCTGTGTCCGAGGTGAGACTGCGTGGAACTGACTGACAGTGCTGAGTGTCAGTGAGTGCTACATCAGGCTGACCGATGGACACCTTCTGTCTCCATCTCCAACATCAGAGGGAGTTCGAGGAAGCCTGGGGGGTGAAGGTGTTTGACAGGTACTCGGTTGTTCTCCACATCTTCCGTTGCAACGCCAGAACCAAAGAGGCCAAGCTCCAGATCTCACTGGCAGAGATCCCCTTACTGAGGTGATCACACGCACTTCATGTCACGGCCTGCGTGTCAGGGTTCTCACCGGGAGTGATTAAGAAGGTGGAAGAACTTTCCTGGGTGTCTGTAAGTCTGTTTGTCTGTTATCGGTCAGTGTTTCCACCACTTGTCCAGTTTTTCCATCCATCTGTTAAGAGAACCCAAAGGTTAGTCTGAAGTGAGAGCAGTACTACTTCAACATACTTTTTTTACTCAAGTAAGAGTAAAAAGAAAAAAAAAAGTGTTCAGTTTAAAAAAAATAAAGTCTGAACAGCTTATCGTCAAAAATAAATGTACATCCCTAATTTATACTTTTAAAGATTTTAAATACTGAAACCCCTGGAAATGTGATTCTGGTAAAGTTTGGAAGTTGGACAGGAAAACATAGAGTTGCATTCAGCCTCGTCTTTGTTACGCTCTTACATCATTTTTGCCGTCGTTCTGTTGGTGTTCCACCTGCAGGTCTCGTCTGAAAAACGACATGGCGGGTTTGGATCAGCAGGGCGGGGGAGCGAGGTACATCGGAGGTTCAGGTGATGCAGCCCTGACGCAGCCTGTGTGATCCGCCGCGTCGACTGAAGACCCGACTGACCCTTCCTGCTCGGTTCTTCCAGGCGAGACGCTGTATGAAGTCCAGCAGAGGAAGCTGAAGGAGCGGGAGGCGAGGATCCGCTCGGCGCTGGAGAAGCTCCGCAAAAAGAGGCACCTGCTGCGGTCTCAGCGGAAACACAGGGAGTTCCCCATCGTGTCCGTGCTGGGATACACCAACTGCGGTGAGAGACTGGAGACGCCACTTGGAAAGTCTCGGGAACGACGTTCTCATTCGTTTTTGCTCGTATCCTTGTCATTTTTTAAAAAAAAAAATTTTCCCCTCATCTGTTCAGGAAAAACCACTCTGATCAAAGCTCTGACCGGCGACAGCAGCCTCCAGCCCAGGAACCAGCTGTTCGCCACCCTTGATGTGACCGTCCACGCCGGCCAGCTGCCCAGTCACATGACCGTTCTGTACGTGGACACCATCGGCTTCCTGTCCCAGCTCCCTCACCAGCTCATCGACTCCTTCTCCGCCACCCTGGAGGACATCGTACACTCGGTAGGGAGTCCAGTTTCTTCTTCTGCACTAACTGGAATAAGATCAGCTTTTATGTAATTTATTAGACTTGGCTAAATATTAGGAAGCATTTTGGAAGAAAGTGATTAGTGCTCTGAATATGTTGGGGGGGGTTTCAGTAAATTGTCGTTGTGGTCATTATAGTTCAGCCAAAAAAAAATAATAATAATATTAATATGCAGCCATGTAAAAGTACCTTCATATTGATGTTGCCCCACAATGCATTGCTGCAGCATTCACACCATATGAACTTTTTCACATACTGTTGCACTGCAATCGCAGACTTTGTGTTTTATTTGGGGTTCTACTGTGGAAAAAAACATGAAACAAGAAATAAGAGGAGATTTGAAGGAAATGGATACATGACTTTCCTTTTTTTACTTTTTTTTTTTTTTTTTTTTTTAGAAATAAAAGTCTCCAGAGGTGAGCTGTGGATTTGTATTCATCCCATTGAGTTCATACATGGTAGACACCAGCTGTACCTACGTCTGCTACTATATTAATATTCAGTATGCAGAGTTTTTCCTTACAATTGAAGGCAATGCAGTTACACAATTGTGCTATAAAATGGAAGACACATGATGCTGCCCCTTTAAGACACTTGTTCTACAAGGCTTTAGCTCACACCACGTAGCTACAGGCTCACACTCTCCCTGGATGAAAGTACATGACCCTCTAAACCACATCATTTTGAGTGTTGGTTTGAAGATGAACAGAACCTAGATGAAGTTACAAAGGTGTCGACGAGGCCTTCCCTCAGGACCCAACACTCCCCTGAGATTATCACGGTCAAAAAACTATTTTTGAAAAAAGACTCTCTTTCCATTCTGCTCCCCAGGATCTGTTGGTTCACGTCAGAGACGTCAGTCATCCAGAGACGGCGAATCAGAAGGCGAACGTCCTGAACGTCCTGAAGAACCTGCAGATCCCACACAGGCTGCTGGACTCCATGATCGAGGTCCACAACAAGATCGACCTGCTTGATGGGTGAGAGCCGACGCTTCCTCAGCGGAGGAGGACCTGCTTCGATTTCTGCTGTGGAAACTTTGCAATCTGAGATGAAATCTGCTGACATCTTCTCCTGTGTGTGTGTGTGTGTGTGTGTTAGTTATGAGAGCTCGGAGCCCGGTGCTGTGCTCATCTCTGCCCTGCAGCAGCGAGGCCTGGACGAGCTGAACAAAGCTGTGGAGCAGGAGGTGGTGAAGTCCACCGGAAAGCAAATCCTAGACCTGAGAGTGAACCTCAGCTCTCCTCAGTTAAGGTCAGAATGTGACGTTCGGTCAGCCGGTTTCATTTTCCGTTCTGGACACGTGGTGAGCGTGTGTGTGTGTGTGTGTGTGTGTGTGTGTGTGTCCCGGTCCACAGCTGGCTGTACAAGGAGGCCACCGTCCAAGACGTGCAGGTGAACGCAGAGGAAGGCTCGGCCGTCGTCAAGGTCATCATCAGTGCCGCTGCTCACGGACGTTACAAGAAACTGTTCGAAAGTCGGTGAGAGAGAACGGGAGAAAAAAAAAAACAAATGACTGAACTCAGAACCACGAAGAGCTTAGAAAAATACCATGTTTATTCTGCAGCGATTAAAAGATCTGAGGCAGAATGAGACGTTTTCTTGTAAGAAATATATACTCTGCTTCACGTGAGAAATGCAAACTCTTCTCGGGTAGAAAACAAAACGACATCAGCTGATTTTTTTTTTTTTTTTTTTTTAAATTGGTTAAGATTTTAGACGCAAGAAAATATTCAGAGGTGAAGCTGAAATCACAGCTGCTGCTGCTGCTGCTCCTTCCTGGAACGGGCTGAGATCTTGGGCCGCAGTTTGTGGTTCAGTCCGATCACCAGGGAGCAGAGCGGGAGCGGACCCACAAAATCCCCCGCTATGATGTTGAGGCTGCGGGGGTCCGACCCGGGTCTCTGCTGCTCCACCCACTCCCTGACACACTCCCAGTTGCTGAAGGTCAGCGTCCGCAGGGATTCCTTCGGGTTCTTGGCGATGTACGACCTCGGAGCCGTGAGGTTCAGGCCGCAGACGAAGAACCCCTCTGTAGAGACAGGAAACGCTGAATGATGACGCTTCTCTCCACCAGGAGGCGCCACTGATCAAAGTCCAGAATGAAAAATCTGTGGCGAAATTTGAAAACCTGGCTTTTCTTCAGCCAATCTGATTGAAGGTGTGACTCTTCACATCTTGAGAAACTTGGCAATAAAGATAAACATTTGAAACCAAAGTGCTGAGATTTTAATGCTGGTGTGTAGCATTAAAATGCTACACACCAGCATAACCTGATGGTGTTTTAGGGCCTTTGGAGGCAGAAACAAAAAAACAAAAACTAAAAAAATTTCAGGTTAATCTCAAGACTTTTAGAAACAGATATTTCAGCTTAAAAATTCAAAAATTTTGCTAAAATAAATCCCCGGAATTTTGAAATGAATCTCAGAAATTTTTAAGGAAAAAAAAATGTGGAAACTTCTGGGTTTCAGAAGTAAAAAATGTACAACTTTTGGAACTTTTAAAGAACTTTCTGAGTTAGAAAGACCTCAGACATTTTCAGACTAATCTCAGAAATTTTGTAGACAAAACGTGAAAATGTCAGTTTCAAAATTCAAACAATTTCAAGAAAAAAAAACTCAGAAATTTTCAGATTAGTCTTAAAAATTCTTAAAAATTGAGCTTGAAATGTCAAAAACTTGCCCAAAAAATAAAAGTTGGAAATTAACTCCCCTCTGTGTTTTTTTTCATTATTTTTTTTTATTTTTCATCTCCAATGCCCCTGATCTGCCGCCGTGGCAGCAGACCGACTCACCTGGTCGTCCCATGTCTTTGTTCCAGTCCAGGTAGCGGATCACTTCTTCTGCCGTTGTTTTATTCGCCCACCAGTACAGTATGGCTGGCCACAGCTGCGGGTGTCTGGCCACCAGCAGAGATTCGTAGGACAGGATGACCTGGTAACCGGACGCCCAGAGCCTCCGCAGGCTCAGGACCGGCTCCTGTTCGGGGGACAGAGGACACGGTGAGGCGGCGTCTGGTGCTCGGAGCCGACATCGCCAGCAGGAAGAGGGAGCCCACCTTCCGGGGACACAGCTTTGAGCCGAACATCTTCTTCAAGTGGGAAATGAACAGTTCGTGGCGAGCGTCATCCATTCCCTCAAAATGGCTGCAGGCCAGGATGACGACCTCCTTCGGGTGATTGTTCAGCCAGTGCTCGACGCATTCCAGAGTTTTCTGTGGAGCGGGAGCGAGTTATGGCGGGAAGCCGCGACAAACCAGAGCAGCTGACGTGACCGGAGCTCACCAGAACCGTCAGGTGTGTGTATATGACGTGTGTGAAGTAGAGTTGACGTTGGCCGGTCGTTGGAGAGGCTTGTCTTGGCAGAAGATCGAAGAACGGATTCCATCGACAGCTGCTCACGATGCTTTTTGTCCTAAACTACAAGAAGCGAAACTCCACGCTTTGAATTCAGCCTCTACTCAGTTTAAATCAAACTTTCTGAAAGCATGATAATAAAATTCCCTTCTTCCCGCGGGTGGTTCTTCCTCAGCTGGGTCTTCTACAGGCCTGGGGCTTGAGGTCTTGCTTTGTATCTTGGCTGTGCCAGGA
>CAKLNU010000255.1:0-175201 GCA_922788865.1 Poeciliopsis turneri
TGCGCTACCACAATAAAAGTTGTTTCTACTCTAATGAACATTCGGACCGGCCCGGTTCCGGTTCCAGAGGTTCCGTTTGATCCCAGAGCAGCTTTCTGCTGTTTGAGCCTTTAATTCGTCGCTACCTGGAAATCATCAGAGTCACGGTTCCGACCCGTAGCCGGATGGATTTTAAACATTTTGTCCACGTCCAGATTCGCCGTCTGGCTTCTTCTGCTGCAGAATTATGACGCATGTTGGATAAAATAAGCATTCAGACCCATCTGGAAGTGGACCAGGTCGGATTGATTTGGGGTGAAAACCTTGGAATTGTTCAGACTTCTGTCAAAGGTGGGTTCTGGGTTCTGGGTTCTGGGTTGTTACTGGACAACATTTGTAGCTTCAAAGTCAATATGAAACACAAACTTTTCTGTTGTTTTAAGAAAATAAAGCCCAACAAACCATCAAACGGTTGTTTATGTTTTCCAAAGAGCTGATTGGTTCTGCCATGTTTGTTTCCTTCCTCCTCTAGAGGCCCATCCCGCTGCTCTGTCCACTGTGCCTCTGCTCCAGGTAGCAGCCGGCTGCAGTGACCTCCAGCTCTGACCTCTGGCCTTCCATCCCGGCCCAGGAGTTCCCGCCCCCTCCTAACCGCAATGTGTTGCCTCTTTGTCCTGGTGACCCCCTCCCCCACCCACCCACCCCGCCCTTGAAGGGGGACCTGTCAAACCGGACTGTGGCTCATGTTTATGACCTCCACGCAGGCGGCTGGGTGGGTGTGGGGGCTCGGAGGTTTATTTTTAACCAGCCCGGTTCCGTCCTTCGTCCAGAACCGGTTCCGTCCCCGGGAATCCACAGCTTCTGGAAACTAGGCCACATCCTCCCTGTAAGCAGCTTTGCGTGCAGCGGCGCGGCGGGTGGGCAATGCCCGCCCTCCGCGCCGCTTCGTCCCGGTGCGGGAGTCAGGAGAGTCCGGGGATGCGGGTTCCACCCCCCGCAGGCCTCCGTGAGTCTGCAGCCTGTTTACACATCTCACCCGCTTACGCAACGCCTCTCCGGCTCGGAGGGATCCCCCCACGGCCGTTTGTTTACGTGTGTGTGTGTGTGTGTGCGCGTGTGTGTGTGTGTGTGTGTGCGCGTGTGTGTGTGTGTGTGTTGGTTCAGCAGCTCACCTACGACCCGTCCTCTCTGCTCCAGGCGGCGGGTGTCCACAGCCGTCACGGGCGCTGCGGGTTCCCCGCCCCGCGCTCCGGCGCCGCGTGGCTCGGGCTTTGTCCTGCCGCCGTCCCCCCGCTCGTGGCCCGCCTTGCCGCTCTTACCGCCCGCCGCGGAGCCTCCGTCCTCCGGGGAGGTCGAGCCCCGGCCTTCGCGGTTCTGCAGCTGCAGGCGCAGCCGGCGGTTTTCCTGCTCCTTGGCGGCCGTCTCCAGCAGCAGGGCGTTCAGGCTGGAGCCCACCGACTTGCTGATTTCCTGGACGGCGAGCTGAACGACCTGCTCCAGCACGGACTCCAGCTGGCCCTGGAAAAACGAAATGTAAACGGCCCCGTTCATGTTTTCGGCCCCTCCGCTCAGAGGCCTCTCTCATTCTTCTGTTCCCGACCCTCCAGCCGCTCCCCGCGCCGACACCCTGACCGCAGACTGGGTGAAATCTTTCCCAGGTCGCGGTGCTCCTCCGGCGGCTGCGCGCTCCACGTCGCTCGCTGCTACTGCTGCTCCGCATGTTTTCCGACGACGGCCGAAAAGAGCCGAGTAGAGGCGCAGCGACATTTTCCCGCCCACATGTGCTGTCTGGGCCGTGACGCCATTTTGGCTTTCAGAGAATAACAGCAGTAATTCCCAAATGTCAGACTTCCTGCCTGATTTTACTAGAGAAATACCCGGAAAATGAGCTCCACACAAAGCAACCGCACGGAGATTAACTCCAGGTTCAGCTATAAGAATCTAAATCATGTGACAATAATAGTGTGACAGATTATCTGAATATAGGGCGGATATTTCAAGCCTCAATGTGTTGCCAGTTTGATAAATATGTCTTGAAGTCAATGAGCCAAAAAACCCTCTGAAAAATTACAATATATATTTCAATTGAACCATAATGCAGTTTAATTTGTTGAGCTCATGAATCAAACCTGAAGGTTTTTCTCTTTGTTTTCATGCTGAATTATCAAAGCTTTGTTCACATGAGGTTTTAGTGACACAATCTTCCTGTTTCCTCCATCATTCAATTTTCCACCTAAAAGTGGAATATTGAATTGAATTGACCTCCTGCAGATTTACCAGAAAAATGGTTCTGGTTCTGGTTCTGGTTCCAGTCGAGCCGGCCTCTGTGTTCGGACCCTCGGTTCTGAAATGGACTCAGAGATGACCTGATGTCTAATGTTGTACATTTAACCTGAAAAACAGTTAAATCTAACATTTAAATTAAATAATTAGATTATTTTTACATTTACTTTCTTTTCCTCCTATTTTTAATAAGTAACAAACTTTTGTCTATTCATGCAGTTTTTTACTTTTACATATTTATTTAGGAATACACAAATATGAAAATTTGGACCACTGTCAATGTTAAGTGTTTATATTAAGGTTAATAAGCTTTATTGATGTATAAAGTTGCCTCCAGATCTTAATAATATTGACCCAGTTTTAGTTTCAGTGATACGATAAAAAGTGACCAATCAGACGCATCCCTGTTTTTATTTTACTTCTTTAAATTTATACCTTTATGATTTTATGATTATTTTTCCCCAAACATTTACTAATTATTAGTAATTTTTTTCTTATGTTTTTCTAACTGTCTACATCTAATTTTACGTTTTATTCTTCAACGTTTCTTTATGAATGAACTGATCTAGAACTAAATTTCTAAACAAGTTTTTTTAATGAGTTTGTTTCTTTTTCTAACGTTGTTTGGTTGGATTTTCTTTTTCAGCTTTTAATCTTTGAAAACACTTTTTGTTGCACAAAATGGGCCTTAAGTTGGTTTATTGAATGGAGAAAATATGTTTTTAAATTTTGTGGATACATTTAAAAATGATCAATAATGCTGGTTCTGCCTGAGGGGGTTAAACCTGACCTACTGGTAAACTGGGCCTACTGGTAAACTGGGCCTACTGGTAAACTGGGCCTACTGGTAAACTGGGCCTGCTGGTAAACTGGGCCTGCTGGTAAACTGGGCCTACTGGTAAACTGGGCCTGCTGGTAAACTGGGCCTGCTGGTAAATTGGACCTGGACGAACCCAGAAGCATCTGTTCTGCATGCGGCTCAGTAAAAGCGACCTGTGGGTGAAAGTGTCCCCATAAGGTGCTGATCAGAAGTGCTGTAAACAACTGGATGTGGTTAAATTTGGGCGGACTTGCCCTTTAATCCAGCATTACATCACTGAGTCCCTCCCTCCTCCCCCCGCCTCTCCGCCGTCCCCCGTGGTGGAGCGCATGCCGCAGCAGAGCGACACTCCCCCTGAAAACAGCTGCACCTCTGCTCTGGGTTTTACGGTAGCTGGGATCACGGAGTTTGAGCAGGAGGGGGCGGAGCCTGCACGCAGCTAGTCTGCGGCTTTTGTTGTTGTGAGACGGTGGAGGAAGCCGAGCCGAGCCGAGCCGATCCGAGCCGAGCGCGGCCGAACCGGGCTGCGGGCCTGAAGATCGCGGCTTTAGGGAAGTAGTTTCATCATTTCCTTCCCATGTCTGCAGCTTCTGTGACTTCGCTTCATAAATCATCAGTTCGGTGCCTGTTAAAGTGCATTTCCCCCCAGATCTTCACTTCCTGTTTATTTCCAAAACACTTTAGATTCAGGTTTCAAACATTCAACACAAACTGATTTAATTGCAGTGAGTTTAATAAATTTGTGAATTCGGTTGGATCCCCTGGAGCGCATGTTTGATTTGTAAGATGAATTATGATTTCTGAACAAAACTGTCCTTCAAAAAAATGAACTAGTTGAGACCAAAGCAGGAGATATGAAACTTTTCTCGTCCAGGTTTTGGTAGAAAGAGAAAAACAAATCTATTGATTTCATTTTAATTTATCCTGCAATTCATTTATTGATTGCTTATTGTGAGGAGGTTTGTTCATCTGATTCAACCTGAATCAGACTTTTTGAGCCAAAAAATAAAAGGGAAAAGGGCAAAAGAAGACAAAAAAGAAACAAAATATTAACATTTTTTACTTACTCAACAATAAAATCTGTTGCAATACTTTAGTTAAATTACTAATTAGTTATTTTTTGTTATAAATAAAGATAATTATTGTACAATTTCTTAAAGATCTACACTGAAAATAGTGTAGATAATTTTTTTATCAATTTTAAGAATAAACTTGAAAGCTGTTTTGTTTTAAAGAGAGATTATAAATTATTAATAGGCGACGCATTAAAAACACTCAACCCTGCCAGACACACTGCCGACTGAAACCCGTCCAGCCCGACTGCAGGTTCAGGTAAAACAGAAACGCTTCGCTTTCCTGGTTCTGGATGCAGAAACGTAGATGGAAACCTTCAAAGGTCAGAACCTGCAACCAAGTTCAGACCCGCTGACAGACCCAGAGAGATGAAACACTGGCTCCTACAGTCTGCGTTCACATGAACTGAACTAAATGAACTAAATCTTTATCTTTGCTGAAACAGGAAACAAGGTTTGAGACAGAACAAAACAACCAAACCTGAGCTGAAAATATAAATTAAACATAAATTCAAGTGAAAAATTAAAAAGAATCACCTGGAAATCATTCAGTCTGAGTTCCTGAGAGGTCATGGGCTCTTTGCCTGCGAGCAGCATCATTCATCCTCACGTTACCATGGAGACGTGTTGCTCTCAACATCCATGATGAGCCAGAAGAGGGAGTGTGTCTCAGATGAAAGCCAACATCCTGTGGACCATGTTCAGCTTTGAACACACACACACACACACACACACACACACACACACACACACACACACACACACACACACACACACACACACACACACACACACACTTCATGGTGCCCTTCAACCTCAGTCCAAGGAGAAATTGGAGCAGCTGTTGTCTGAACCTTGGGCAGCAGGGGGCACTACAGAACAACTTTGATGATTCTTCTATTAATGTCGTTTCTGTTTTGATTGTTGAAATACTTTTTAAAGAATCTGGCACAATTTTATTTTCCTTTTCATCAGGAAAGATTATTTGTTCAAATACTTCAGAGTCTCTTTGAACAACATCCTCCACTGTGTAAATTTGGTAAGTCCATAAACACACACTCACAATAAAACACACTCACAATAAAGAGTTTACCACCTGGAGATCCTGCAGGGAAACTCTGGGTCAATGGGGTCAGCTGGGGTCAGAGGGGTCAGCAGGGGTCAATGGGGTCAGCTGTCAGGTTAATGTGTGAAAGAATAGCAGCTTCAGAACACAGTTGAGAGCTACTAGTTACATTTACTTGAGTAAAATTTCTGTATTTTCTTCCCACTGAATGAAAGTGGGAAAGTTGTAGTTTCAGTTAAAGTCTCAGAAGTTTTTCACTGAAAGAAACTGATGTGGAAAAATTTTCTTTTGCCTGATTTTTAATTTTTTTTGTTAATTATATTAATTATTGTCCTTTTTGTCTTTAAAATACCAAAATTTCCACTTAATTTTAAATTTCAATAGATGAAATTTATAAATATTAAATTATTGATAGTTTAGTTACTCAGTACTTGAGTTGACTTTTACTGCATACTTTCTTAACCTTGAACTCTTTGGACAGCAACGTTTCTCCTTTACTTGAAAACAAATATGCTGAAGTTCTTCTCCTCCTGAGCGGTGGGAACATTAATATTAATGTTAAAAACGGGTCACACCGTTTGTTCAGGAAAACAGCAGAAATAACCGCAGCTTGATTTTTTTAAGTTTAAATGTAAAATCATGCTTTTATTCTGAAATCATGTTGAAGTTTTTGAATCGCTGCTGTTAGTTTTGCACATTTCAACAACAGCAAGTATTCAACATGACAAAAACAAGTAATTATGAAACAAATGATAAACATATTGTGTCAAATGACCAAAGAATAAGTGAGAATGATCAAACTTATTGATCAGTGTTCCATTTATTAATTATCAGAGGCAGTGCTGAAGCCTCGATTTAAAGGATCTTGGTGTTTCGGATGTTTTTCAGTTTTCTGGAGGTTTGTTCCAGTTTTCTGGATCATAGAAGTTGAATGCTGCTTCTCCGTGTTTGGTTCTGCAGAGTAGAACCAGACCCAGACAATAGGCTTGAGGGCCGTAAGGTTGCTATGACAACAGCAGCAAATCTTTAATATATCCTGGAAACTTTGTATCCATCTTTATGTGTCTCTGAAGGTTCAGGTCAGAGGTCATTCTGAAGCTGTCTGTTGACTCTAGATCTGTGGCTCTAGGTCTATGACTCTAGATCTGTGGCTCTAGATCTGTGACTCTAGGTCTAGATCTGTGACTCTAGGTCTGTGACTCTAGATCTTTGGCTCTAGGTCTGTGATTCTAGATCTTTGACTCTAGATCTGTGACTCTAGGTCTGTGACTCTAGATCTTCTTAATATCTTCAGTTTCTGTTCAGAAAGTTTTGGCTCAGCCACAGATCGATCTGTTCTCAGCATCTGTTCAGTGATTGCTTAGGGTCAAAGGTCACCTGGTGACCTCATGATGAGGTGAGTATCAATATGCTAACTAATCGGTTATCTGAGTTTGCGTTACAAACTGATCAGGTGTTCCTAATAAACTGGTCTCAGAACAGGTGATCACAGTTGTAGCTAGTGCGCATGTGCCCACTCTTAACCCGCCCCTTCTACGCACGCGCATATGCGCACGCACACATGCCTATATAAGGCAGCAGAGTGAACAGATTGTCCTCCCCTCTGATGCTGATCCTCTCTCACCTGAAAGCAAACAGTCTGCGGGGGGGAAGAGGGGGGGCGGCAGGAAGAGATGGAGGATGAAGGGAGGGAGCGCATGCGCGCTGCTCTCCATCCGCTCCACATCTCCCCCTCCCTCCCCTTCTCCTTTTCTGCAGCATCAGTACCACTCCCCCCCCCCCCATATAGCCCCCCCCCCACCCCCCACCCCCCATCAGCCCCCCCGCCCTCCCCCTCTCTCTCGCTCCGTTTTCCTGCCGGGCTGCTGCTTTGCGCGCTGCGGGGCCACACTGCGACCGCACCGAGGAGGAAGCGGAGAAAGGCGCGGAGTGAAAGGGGGGACAGATCCACTGAGGAAGAGGCAGACCGAGCTGAGGAGGAGGGCTGATTCACGCACCGTCACCGCGCGGATAAAACAACCTCCGAAGCAGCAGCAGAAGGCGGAGACGCGTCACACCGCGCTCTTCCTCCCTCCATCTCTGCTCCGTGAAGAAGAGGAGGACGCCCGGAGGGACCCGCTGGGATCCGGTGTTGGACAGCCCCCCTCCCGCACGGACCAGGGCCGATTCCCCGCACTCTAGCAGTCAGCTCGGCGCCATGAAGGACCGCACGGCGGAACTGCGAAGCGTAAGCTGCTTTTCCTCTCCCATCCGCCAGCTGGCCTCCATCTTCCTCCCCTCCTCTTCCTCCTCCCGGGCCGCCGCAGCATCTCGGCCTGCCTGAGCGCGGCGGCCGGAGGATGCGGGGAGGGAGAGCCGCTGGACCCGCGCTGCTGCGGGTTCCCGGCGGCTCTGCGGAGGTTCGGGTGTGGGTCGCGCTGCGGCCCGGAGCTTTTCATGCTGTGAATACAGAGTGTGCTGCAGCCCGTAATGGAGGCTGTGCGGTGTGAGCGGATGCTGCGTGGCTGCAGTTTGGACTCTTTTTATTGTGATTATTTGCGGGATTTCCGCCTCTGATGGCGGATTTGAGCGACTAGACGTCGAGGCCCCGCTCCGCCGCTCCGCTCGGGTTTTTCTCCCCTCATGCAGAGCTGCATGCATCACGGCTTGAAACGCACCCATCCGAGCTAATTCTAATTCGGGCCGTGCGTGTCCGTGCATGCGTGTGAGGAGGAGGGATGGAGGAGGAGATCTGACCGACAGGAGGAAAAATGCAGATTTTCTGTTTTCCACACCGAAAGAGGCCGCATCCGGCAGCCCGCCGCCTCCCTGATGGAGAGCCGCGGGAATGTGGAGGAGGCGGGATGGATGGAGGGATGGATGGACGAACAGTTGGATGGATGGATGCGGCTCTCCTCGTGCTCCTGCTCGGGTGAAGGCGGGAGGGGGCGGTGGGGAGGCCTTCATTGTAGGAAAGCCTCACCCATTTTATGACTGTGCGCCTCTGCGCCGGGTGAGAGCGGCGCTTTGACGCGCGGGCGGCGCGGCGCGATGCGGCGTTTCTGGATCGCCTGGAGCGAACAGCTGATGCTGGCGGTTTGGGCGGACCAATGGGGGGGTGGGGGGTGGGAGGAGGCGGGGGGGAGGCACCACGTCAAGCAGTCATTCTGCTGCAGCTCCACGCGTGTCCCCCTCCCCTGTGGGTTCATCCAGGTTGGGATGATCTGAGTTCAGCAGTAATTCCAATTTTGTTGCATTTCTTCTTCATCCCTTGTCCCACCGTCAGGGGGGGGGGGTGAGGGTAGGGCGGAGGGGGATCAATAACCTCTGATCGGTAAATCAGCAGCTGGATGTGGAGCTGATCTGAATGAAAGAGGCTCAGCAGAGTTTACCGCACTGCCGTCCTCAGCAGCTTCTCTCATCTTTCACTTCATTTCTTCTTCTCCAGTAATCATCTGCCAAGCTTTGCTTCTTTTTCTGAGCTCTAAATTAAAAGTCCAGTTGGGAAATTTCCTCTGTGGATTCCTCTACTCTTCATTCCTCTGATCGGCTTTGACTTGAAATATTTTACCTGGAGATATAAAAAACCTCATTGGCTTTCCAAACCAAACCTGTAAAAGTTGAACCAGGTTCTGTTTGGAATCTTCAGGCTGCTGCTGAACATACCGGAGTAGAAAGGTTCTCCGTTCGGCCCGTCACCACAGACTTTACTCAACAATAAACTGTCCCAGCAACAATTGCAATAAACATTATTGTTGTTTTGAGACTATTTCAAGTAATATATTGACAATAACAGCAAAAAAATAAAAAAATGCAAGTCTGTCCTGTCAAAAATAAGAAAAACTTTAATTCAGTAAAAAACTTGCAGACACACAAGAACATTTTCTGGAGGATTTGGGAAAACAATCAGGTCAAGGGTCAAAAGACATTAAGCTTGAAAAATAAGTCTAATCTATGGTTTCCAAATGTCAGATAATCCGGCGGCAGGAACCAAAAGAAGACGTGAAAGTGAAATATATACATGCGGTGATTTGTTTACTTTGGGGAAAAGGGACAGAGATCAGGAGGATTTCGCTACGATTTCCTCACAACTCAGTCATGCTGACTTAGACTGCAGTGTTGCAGTAAAACTTTGCTGTCCAACCAAAGTCTGCAGCATGTAGAGTTTTTTCCTGCAACGTCTCCACACAGCATGAGGAGGAGACAGACAGAAACTCTCAAAACTGGAACTGGAAACATTTTAAACATCCAACATGAAACACGACATTCAGAAACAAAATGCAAAAAAAGCCCTACTTCCAACCAAAACCATAAATAAAATAGATTATAAAAGAATCCCTTCAAAAAGTGACCATCACCGTGGAAACGACAGAGCTCATTTTAATTTATCAGTAATTGATTGCTTATTATCAGCCTAAGTTTAGCTTTACTTGGTGTTCTGCTCCCAGGATTCAACTGACAATTATTTTAGTCATCAATTACTTCATTGATTATTATGATGATTAATCCATCTTTAGAGCTACTAATTATGACAATGAATCAATTGCCACAATAAGAGATTATTCTGTTCATTATTCCAGCGATTAATTACTTAACAGCATGTCTGCAACTAAAACATCCTTCTGGCATCAAACCTCGGGCCTTTCTGCTCGACTGAACATCAGTACAGGGGAGAGATTATTTGGGATTATTTTATGGATTAACTGATTGATTACTGGACAGAAAAAGGAAATTAATACAGGATTTCTTTGGACAGCCTGAACAAAACTGCTCTGAGTTTGTTATTCCTGCAGAAAATAAAATTCTTTCTTAATCTTGAACTTTTTTTAGCTGATTAAATGAAGAGCTGGTCCTGGTCTGCAGGAATGTTCACCGCTTCTGGTATCTGGCAGAGAAACTTCATTTACTGACATTTACTGATGTGCTTTTCCTCCCATCCAGCACAGCCCAACAGTGAATCAGATTCTCTGGACTCATCGTAGTGTTATTGATTTTCGTTCCATCTTTGTTAGGTTTCTCCCTCATATTCAGGTTTTCCTCTGCAATTACTCACGTTTACTCCTTCATACATATTCCCCTCTCTGTTATTCCATTTATTCGCTCATTTTTGTCTTCCTCATAAACTTTTCTAGCATCACTTTTGGTCTTTGAACTTACTCATCCCATTTTTTTCTTTTTCACCATTTCACACCCAGTCATTCCTCTTCATTAAATAAATTTGTGTTTAATTTCTATGCTCTGCCTTTGTGAAGCACTTTGTTGCACTTTTCACAGATAAAATTACAAATGGTAAATGGACTGAATATGTCTATATGACTTCCTAGTCATATGGACAGTTTAAAGCCACATTCATCCAGATACATTCATTTCACAACTCTGTGTTAGCTTCTTTGCCCAGAGGCAGATATATAGCAGGAGGAAGCTGGAATTAAACCCACAACTTTCCCATAGGGCCACTAAATTTGCAGAGCAAGGCTAAAAATGGAAAATAAAACCAAAAGTCTGGCATTAACACATGTTAGACATCATTAAACATTGATAAAATAATTAAAATGTCACTTTAATTAATGTTGATTAACTGGTCGCTATGTCTGACAGTGTCATGCTAAGTTGAAGGGTTTTGTAAGTATGTAATTATGGGATGGGAAGGGCAAATGTAAGAGCTACAGCACGCATTAGAGGTTTATAAAATAGACGTTGCTTTGATTGCTATATCAAACATTGCTCCTTAAAACATCAATAGTCGTCTTATTAATAATTGATTTGCTGGTTCTGCTGGTTGCTGCAGCTGCATGTCAACAGTATTTTAAAGAGCTGGAAACAATATCTGTGCACATGGAGCGACAGACGGATCGTTTGTGTTTGTTTGCAGCAGAGTGTGTGATCACATATCCTGTTTCATTTTCATTGACTAAAACTGGGGGAGTTGGGACAGGGGCTGGGCGGTCTGTGCTGGGACATAACTCACTGGTGATGGATGGATGCTGACTTTGTTATCAACTCTGAAGACATTATCCTGACATAAACTGAGTTTTCACACTGAAATATCACAAGTTTTCTGGTGGTCCCACAACATGTCAAGACCCCACAAGGTAGCTATCTATGTGCTGAGCCCTGAACCACACATAAACAAGTACAGAGGTGTAAGTTCAATACAACTGGTGTGTGCTGTTCTGTTTCCATAGTATAGTAAATAGATATTTTATAAAGTTTCAGTTCCGTTTTATGTCCAATCCATACAAGTACCATCAAGCATGACGATGCAGTCAGTCCAACTTAAATAATTAATCATTCCTTAAAATTTAAGTTTTAATTTTCAATTCCCTTTTATTTCATGATAGCTAGTTTTGTGAAATTAAATTAAACTACTCAGTTCATCTGATTTTTAATCATGCTTGGTCAAACTTGGTACAATGGAAATGGGTGCCATTTTAAGGTATTTCTAATATTGTATAAAAATATAGGTGGATAAGTGAAAAACATGCAAAATGTTCACTTTTTCCTCCAATTAATCAATCAAAATAATTGATTCTTAAAATAATCATTAGTTGCAGCGCAAAATCCAATGAAAATGAACTATTCCAGCTCTTTGCACTATTCTTAAATGATTCAGTTTATCTATAAACAATCCAATTCAATCCATTCATAGCTCAAATTATTTCAGAAATAGTTTAGTTTAAAACATTATATTTAAAACATTATGAAAAGACAACTTGTACAATATTTGTACTAAATCATTTACTATTGTGCAGTTCCATTGCATTCTTTTTCCATGATGACAATTTTCAAATGTAATCATCTCAGTTTGTTTGATGGGGCTTATTAAAAATATTTTAATAATTTTAATCATTTAAAGTTCAATTAATCACAGTGCAGATTTTAAACATCTGAAAGCTGAATTAGAGTTTGAACGATTATATATCAGGAGAGCGACGAGTGATCAGACCGGTCCTGATCCCTGCTGGGTTCAGGCGGCAGCAAAGCAGCCCGAGGTGATGAGAGCAGCACCGTTTAATGACGATGATTAAACACTAAAGCTGGAGAATATCTGAGGTAACACGAAGCATCCTGACCACACGAGGAAACAAACGGCTGAAAATGTGATCAGACCCTGTCAGTGTCGCCAAGCCAGCACGTTTTCAACCCACAACGTATTTTTCTTTAGTTTCTGGTTTTTACTTCCTCTAACTTGTAAAGACACATTTACATCAAAATAAAGTGGATCCAAAAAGCTCAACAAAAAGGCCTCTGCAGAATTTTCCTTACATCGTTGGATGACTCAGAAGAGTGTAAAGCTGATGGTTTTTCATTTAGACCTGTCCAACAGCATGAAGGCAGCAATCCAGTCGAAATCACAGCAAATCACTGATTTCATTCAAATTTCTCTATTTGTTGATTCAATCATCAAATACAGTCAATTTATGTTAACAATTGTACCAGATATTGGGTTTTTGATTAAAAACAGATTCTTGCTGATGAATTACAAAGCCCTTAATAAATTAGATCAATACATTTTGATAAATATATAGAAATGCTAATTAATTGCATACATTTTAACAATCTAAAAAAAAAAAAAACATTAAAAGTTTCTGGCCAGAACATTTATCTTGCGTTTCTAGTACGCCTGTAAAACTCGCACACAAACAACTTCTGCTAACGGTGATGAACGAGGAAGCTGCTTCTGTCTGGTCCCACTGGAGGTTCATTTCTGCTTTTAAACAACCTGATTGGATGGTGGAAAAGACTAATGTGTTCAAGTTGTGCTAAAAGGAGTTAGCATATCAGTGAAGCTATGCTGGCCTAAAATAGCATCTTAATGCTAAAAATGTAGCAGCTATCAGTAATGTCAGCGTTCATAGTCTGCATTTCTAAAGAATCTCAATGAATGATCAGGACTTTATGAAACTCTGGAACAATACATGGACAGAATAAAAATTAGCTCCAATCTGATGGTTGAAGAACCTGAAGAACAGATTAAAAACTATAAATATCTTTGTTTTTATAGCTCCACTGTCTAGTTATTCAATAATTCAGCAGCAGAAATAGTTTGAATTGAAAATGTTGCTAATTTTGTCTATGATTTTGAATAAAATTATTGACAATTTATTACAGATCCTGCAATTGACTCCATTAAAAATTTTAAATAAGTGCCACCACTAATAAAAATGCTTCCTCCTGCTTTATGGAGACAAATGGACTTCATGTTTCAGATGATGGAAACTAAACAAAGCCTTGTGTGCTCAGTCCTGGATAAGTGGTCTGGTTTGTTCTGCCCTTCTGGCAGCTCTGGGCAGGCGGGGCTGGGTTCGTCTGACTTTATTTACTTAGATAACACACACACACACACCTGCTGTGGCAAGGCGTGCAAGGACACTTTGATTGCTCCGATCAGACTTTCAAATTGAGCTGCTGCACTTCCTGTTGCTTCCATCTTTCAAAATAAAGCTGTAGAGACTTTAGCTGCTGATCTGCTTATTTGTACATTTCAAGGTCCTTGAAGGACAAGTTAAATATTCAAAACCACGTTAAAAACAGTTCAGTTTGTGCTTTACTTTTCTGACTATTCGTCATGTTTTATGGAAGATATTAAAGAAATCAGACATCCATTTATTGTTCACTAGTTTCTTCTGATGATCATGACTGAGCGTGTGTGTTGGTGTTAGTTTGACGTCTGGAAGTTGCTTTAAAACACAGTCATGAAGAGGCCGACTGGGCTCAGACCCAACGGGCTGCAGTCAAACCCAGCCCAATGTTTGTTTATGTTTTTAATCTCACGTCAGCTACAGAACACAGTAATGGATCGTTAACATTTCACTCAGTTTCTGCAGACATACCCTCACTGGAAACTGACACAAAGATACAAAAATAGGATAAAACAGAGCTGCAGCTTTAGTCTAAGCTGTGAAGCCATCAAATCTCCAGCCAAAAGGCAACAAGGGGCGAAACGTCTTCAAAACACCAGAGCAAAAGTCCAGTCAAACTGAGCAGGAGGACAGAATCTACATCAGAGTAACTGCTGGTCACCGTTGCAGAGCTTGGTTGATTAAAAGAGTTTATTGCAGTTTTTGAGATGAAAACTAAATAAAAACGTACATTTTTGTATACAAAAAGGATACAAATAATGAAATAAGACTATCAGATTTAATTTTAGTAATGTGGCAGTATGGCAATTTAAACAACAACCACTAGCTATGTTGTCAGGCTAATTTTGAGAGAACTTTTAAAATGAATCAATCAGCCTAAGCAGAGTGTGATTTCGTAATATGCTGATGCTATGCAGGTTGCAAAAACCACAAATCTCAGAAAAAAATCATCCCTTCCAACTGGAACTACAAGCATCACTTCAGCCAAAGTTTTGAATCAGGGAACATTTCCCAGATTGAAGCAGTCAGAAGAAAGGAAGAGTCTCTGAGAATCTGCACTCCGTCTGCCAGATACTCCAAACCCTCCAACGCACGTCAGCTCCCGTTTAGCAAGATGCATTTAGTTCAGTCTGCAGGTCAGAGATGATGTTTAGAGCTCTTCTGTTGAAATGTTAAATTTTCCTGTCACTGTTTAAAGAAAAATATTTGGTTAACCCGACTGCCGCTGAGTTCGGTGCCTCTGGTAAGGCACAGACCAACCAGTGGATGGTAACATATGTGCTGCACCAGCAAATATGTTTGTATTGTCATATCTTTTTTGTGTACAAAAATGTATGTTTTTAATATGCTCATGTTCTTTAGATTATTAATTGTTTTAGCCAAAAGCCACCTCAAGTTAAAACATTTTTGCAAAATTGAGGAAATTATTTTGAATTTTGCCATTTCCAACATTTTTGAATGCAACACCTCAAAATGTACAAAATAAACAGTTGACGTAAACATGGTTAGTGGGGTTTAATCTGTACATGCAATGCTTGTCATATTTATAGCTTCCTTTTCTAAAACTATTTAGATTTGCTTTTCTTCATAAGGCTTTTTTTAGTCTGTGTGCTTCAAAATGTTGCATCCTTTGCTGATCACTTTATCAATATGTGAAATGATTTTTCCTCTGGCCTAAAAGACCAGAAAAACAGCTGATCTGTACAAAAGCTTATTGGACGAAATCTAGACTAAAACTAAAATGACAAGAGGATTGACTAAAACTAAGTTAAAGTCTGCAGTGAAAATGAACACGTGTCTGCAGACTCACCAATATTTTAATGCAGTAACTGTGACGTGTTGAGCTGCAGTAAAAGCTGCAGGATTTGAACCCTGTTGGTGTTCCTGCCTCAGTGGTCAAACAGCAGCCACACCAAGGACAAACTCAGTGTTTCTGCAGGCGCACAGAGGTCACTTTCACCGCTCCGCGTGCAGAAATCAGGGAGCAGGACTGGAAGCAGATCAGAAGGATGCAGAGCGGCACGTCAAGGCCACTACAGAAACGTCAGGCTGTCAAAGAAAAGCTGGAGGAGAAGACAGGTTGGGAAACATGCAGCAGGAACTTCACCCTATTGATGGGTTGAAGGAGAATGCTCATGTTCACTTAGCAGGTCTTGATGTCCTATTCCAAATTATTTTTTGAGAACAGCTTCTGAACCCAAAAAAGTGCTGAAGAAGAATATAGCCATCCCCCGGCAGCGCTCTGTTTATGGCAGTAAAGATGGCCGCCACAGCACTCTGTATGGATCTTAAAGTTGTTGAGTGACAGCAGCGGCCTTTCGCAGAGCACTGACTGCAGGTTCTGACCCGGTTCTACTTGGATGTGGAGTTGGACCAGGAGTGATGCCTTCACTGACTCAGACTGATTTCAGTTAATTATTATAATTTTCTGACTTTTTTTTTATGTCCAGATTTACCATCTGTCTTCTTCTGATGCAGAATGATGATGCATGTCTCACATGAACAAAGTAAAAGTTGGATGAAATGCGATATGAACGCTCAGGCTGCAGACGCTTTGCAAACTATTGGATGTGATTTTGTTCCATTTGGGTTCTTTCTGGGTTCTCCAGTTAGGAAACTGTTTGGTTATTGGTCTCCCTAGTTTCCCTTTGGTGCGTCTGCATGGTTGTTCATCTTGTGTCTCTGTTTCCTCGCTTGGTCGTTCTGCTCAGACGTTTCATCTTCATCCTTTTTCTGCTTTATGAAGGAGACAGTAAAGAACAGTAGCATCACCTGAACCATTTGAAGTTTTGATGGGAAGATGAGGAAATTAGAGGTTGTTCTTGTGATCATAATCCATCATGGCCGCACCCAATGATCCCGAGTAATTTCATTGATAATGTCATCTCTGATGATTCTTTTAAGTATTTCATTATTTCTGGTTTTTAAAAATTTACCTGCAAAGCAATAAAAGATCTTGTCTGATGGGTTTGGGGATTTTTTGACAATAATTAAAGTTTTCCTGAAATTTCCTGAGCTGCTTTTAACAGCTTTGATTTAAATCCCAGAAATCTTCAGACGTAAGGAGCAAAAGAGCTGAAGAATAAATGTACAAACATAAAAATTACCTCATAAATAATGAGCAACGAAATAATGAAAAATATGTAAATAATTTTTTATCCAACGCAGAAAAATTAAGCTAAAAAATAGTTTCATTCTCTCTGTTAGCATCTCATGTAGTTTTTTCTTTAAATGTGAAGATGGAGGCACAATCTGCACAAAAACTGGGTTCAAAATCTTTTCAGTGCTGAAATCTCAAATTCTGACTTTCATTTTGTTTTGCATTGAAATATTGTTGCTGGGGTTGATTTCCCAGCCTCCTGCTTGACAGGGTTGTTCCTTTCAAACAAAGATCTGGAAGTTTGGAGATCATGTCGGATGTTTCCGTTTTCAGGACATTTTGTCCTCATTTTAAAAAACGCATTCAGACATGAGCAGAGCCGACTCTCTGATGTCTGCGGAGAAAAACCCTCTTCCTCTCTGAAAACGAGCTGCCAGTGAAGATGCTCTGACTTTCCTCCATGCATCTGCTGACTGAAGGCGTCCTGGAGCGTGGAAGCTGATTGGTCCGTCACACGGTCATGTGACTCATGGCTGTCTCTGTTCAATGGTCTGTCTGTTGTCCCTGGCCTCCTTTGTGTGTGTGTTGTGTGTGTGCCATCATGCATAATAGATGCACCCCTCCCCCTTCAGCAGCGCGGCGAGCCTCTTCCTCTCACCCTCCTCTTCCTCATCTTTAAAGCTCGCTCGTTTGTTTTCTCAGCCAATCAGAGAGCAACTCGTTATCGTTGGTTAATGTCAGGTTTTGGTTTCTGGCTTCACACAGAGAGATGATGATGTCATAGTGATGTCACAGAAGATGTGATCGTTTTACAGCTCCAGTTGTCTTTCAGTGAGCGGTCAGACTAATGAAGACTTTTGATGCCGTCCGATAAATGAAGCTGCCCAAACCTAATTATGGTTCTGGTTTATTGCTCAGAACTGCAGCATCAGCAACTTTTAGGGTTCAGTTATTATCCAGGTGATGCTGAAGCAGGACTGCTCTGATTGGTCAAGCTGCAGTGGCTCCGTACAACACTTTGAGTATTGTTGACCAAAAATTTTGATTTTCCCATTTTCAGTTTTTGTGGTTTGGAAGGAAAATTAACTCTTGTTTCATTTCAGACAACATGAACTTCCTGTTTGTGTTTCGAAGAGAAATTCATAAAAAATATCCACACAGTTCTGATGCTGACTTTGGTTGGACGTACGTCTCTCTTCACAGTATGACGTCTCATCATCGTTTTAAATTTAAATTAAACTATTTATCCCAAAAGGAGACTACATGTCATAACTCAAACTATCCAAAGACCTTCAACGGGTCACAGAATGGTGATGCTGTGGGCCGGAAGTATCGTCTCCAGTAGCAGTCAGTCTTATCTGACGAGGCCTCTGACTGAAGACTGTTGATGTGTGATGCTAACATGCTAACAGCTCAATACCCAGGAATCAGAGACAAAATTCCACATTTCCTGATGACATCATCAGTTGCTAAACCATCACCTCCTTTACTTTTGCTGCCCCTCTTTAAATCCTGTGTTTTGTTAGAGATGTTGGAGTAGGGGATAAGATGGCTTGAACATTCTCCTCCTCTGTGCACCATAAAGTCTCCGTTTCAACTCCTCTGGCATTTGGGGTCAAAGTTCAGGGATTATTTGAGCTTTTGAGATGCTAATCAGCTGTTCCCAGTTGTAAAAGCTACACCTTATTTCCATGGCTACACATCATAATAACCTGTGTGGTTAGCACCACTATTAAATGTTAAAGCTTTTCTAAGGAGACTATTAAGTGTAAGGGACGCTCCGATCGCCTGTTAATTTTTTGCTTTCGGTATAAATGATACTATATTATCTGGAAAAACTGACAAATTATCTGCAATAAATTGATCTAATTTACACATAATGGACATATTTGACTACATTTTTTATTTTTATTTCCTTTATTTAACCCGGTAAGCCCGGTTGAGATCTTGTGACCGGCAGCAAGAGACAGTGATCGATCACACTTGTTCATGGAAATCAGCTGATTACGATCGGTGGCCGATCGATCGGAACATCTCTATTAAATATGATTAGCGTCTCGAGGATACAGCCATGTGGAACTACAAAACTGAATTTGTTTATATTCAAAGATTTTCTGTAATTTATTGCTGTTTGAATTCCCACCTCTTCCTCTGATCCCACCCTGCTTCCTGGGGTCACACTGTGCCCCAGAGAGGAGGATTCTGGGTAATAGTTACAGTCCAAAGGGCTTTAATTTAAACAGAAATGTGTTCAATTAGAAGAAAACAGAAAAAAGTCTAAAATCTGCATTGCATGTGAGACAAAAATGAGGTTTAGGTCTTCTTTAGCTGCAGCCTGAACGCTAACATGCTAATGCTAACAGCACGGCTCTCTGGGGAACAGGAAGTGGAATCAGGACACTTTAGAAACAGGAAATGAATTGTTGTGGAAAACTTCCTGCTGCAAGGAACCATTATCAAGTAGGAAAAGGTTTAAATAATTAACATTAAAACACAGAAACGGTACGTTAGCTTCATAGCAGTCAGCCACACTGAATGTTCATGAAGCCCCAGCTTTTAATTTGTGATAAATGATGATGATGATGATGATGATGACGATGATGATGATGATGATGATGACGATAATGATGACGATAATGAGGTGATTTCATGTCCATCGTCATCATCATCATCATCATCATCATCATCATCGTCATCATCGTTTCCCCCAGTGATGGCAGGAAGGAGGGAATGAATGAGCAAACGGAGAAGCCAGGTGACCCAGTCAGGGGTGTGGAGGTGAATGAATCAAACAGCCTCAGCTTCACCTTCATGTTGACAGGAAGTGAGTCACTAACCTTCATCACCTGAGCTGTCTCATCCTCCCACCCTGCTGAGGTCACATCAGGTCAGTTCAGGACAAACATTTCATCCTCCAGACCAATGTTTGAAATGTTTCTGTTGCATTTCATTTATTTTAATATGCAGAGTTCTTTATGTTTGAGGAAGTGATTATGTCACAACTGGTCACTCAGAATTAAATCCATCCAAGACAGAAAAAACTAAACGAAGGAAACCAAATAAATGTAACTACATATGAAATAAATTGTAACAAATAAATATTGTGAAAATAAACATTGAATAAAGTAGAAAATAGACAAAAATGTATAAAATATAGTCGATTAAAAATAAAGAAACTTCACAAAATAGAAAAAAATATAATGAATCAAAGACAAAACAAATAAACTAATATCAAATTAAAAATAAATTACAATAAAAGAAGAAAGAAAAAATAAACATTTAGTTAGAGTCGATATATGTGCACAATTTGTGTTTAGTTTAGTGTTTTGACTTTTTTCCATTTTTAATTTGGATTTGTTTCATTTTTTGATTTTACAATATTAATCTGGAATTAAAATTGTAGTTGTGATTTTATGTTGTTTACATTCTTCAGTTGCTTCCTGTTTGAGTTTTTTTGTTCAGTTTTTATTTTAGAAACAATCTTTGCTATTAAGTCTGTTTCTTAATCTGTTGAATCTGACTGGTGTTTAAGTTTTTGGGGTCAAATTTATTTTTGCTTGTTTATTTTAGTCTTTAAGTTTTTCATATTTCCTTTCTTGGTGATTCCCAGCCACTTTGCATTTCTTTCAGTTTTCGCTCTGTTAGACTGGCTACAGTTAGATTAGGCATTAAAGCAGTTTCTAAAATAAATGGTAGTCGATAGAAAGTCCATAGGCAGGCAGAAGAACAAGAATGTGTGTGTGTGTGTGTGCGTGTGCGTGTGCATGTGTGTGTATGTGTACAAAAGTCTTAATTATCCAGTTAGCCTCACCTAACTAATTATCTGCTAGGAAACCACTTTGTTCAGGTTTTCTGTAGTTTTCTGAGCTTTGGTCGCTTATTAAGGAGGTTGTTAACGATGCAGCGTCTGAATAAATCCCAGGTGTAGCGCTGACACTCAGGTGAGCTGTAACACCTGATGCATCAGGTATTGGTCCTGCTTCAGCTGTGCAGCTGCTGGAATCAAACATGTTTTTAGAAAGAAGAAATCCATTTTGTTGAAAAATGTAATGACATATTTAGAGAAGAAAATCCCAATAAGACAGGGGCCTGGTTCTGGTCGGGAAGCGTTCTGCTGCGGTCGTGTTCAGTTGGATCTTTCACAACATTATATGGTGTTGAGTTAATCTGGGAAACCTATTCTTTAAATCTTGAAATCAAGTTTCAGCACCAGAACAGCCATGACAGAACAGGAAGGAGTGCCTTATTTTTTCCTAATGTGAGCCGTACTGCGCAGGATGGACCGGGTCACAGCACCAATATCTGGTTCTGCTGGAACCTACTGTTTGAGTTGATCTTGATCTTTCATGTGCAGTTTCTTCATCCAATCGTAGGTTTGTCTCCCACTGCTAGAGGACTTCCTGTTTTCCGTCCAATCAGAGCTCAGAGTGCAAGTAGACACGCCCACTCCTTACATTTAAGCTTTGAAGGGTTTTGTAAATTTATTTGCTCGACTGAACGTTTGGACATTTATTGCTTCGGGCTCTGGATGATTTGCAGCTGGAAGATTTCTGCTTGCCTTGCCTTGATATTGAGCTGTTAGTTGATGGTCATCAGACTGTTGCTCAGCAAGTCTTCAGTCAGAGGACTCTTCAGAATCACTGCAAGACTGACTGCTACTGGAGCATCACCATCCACAACGAGTCTGAAGATTCTTGGATGAGTTCATTTTGCTTTGGGATAAATACAATTTTTAGGAATTTTCATTTCTGCAGATTCTATTAAATCAGGAGACACTTGGCTAGAAGGTCAAGTGAGGGATGACCTTTCCATCCTTTGTTCACAGAGTCAGGAGATACAGCAAGTCTTATGTTGGTCACTCAGAACCTCTGGCCTGTCACGGCTTCAATAATTCAGCAGAAACAATCAGAACCACGTTTCTGCGGTTCTGCTCTAAACCACCAGACACGCTGCCTTCAGGAGCGTCAGGAAATCCCAGCCCCGTCTGAACAGCCGTCAGCCCCGCGTTGATTCCAGGACTGATGGAGAAGATTCTGTTTTCCAGGACAGATTTCATTAAAATCCTCCATGACGTCCAATTTAAAGAGCAAATATTAAAGTCAGACATTTTTTTCCCCACACCTGAAAACTCCCTCATCTTTCACCTGTACCATGTCAAGTGATGACACAGACGGCATCACTTGATGGATGGAGGTAGTTTCCTCCATCCATGTCCCCTCGGAGCACAATGGCCCCAGACTGCTGAGGGGAGAGGAGGCTCCTTGTGAAAAGAAGCTGGTGGCTGTGGGTGATTTGCTAATGGGGAAAGATTCTACTGTTCTTGTCTTTGTCTTGAACGTTTTTTATAATCCTAGTATATGTTTTTATGTGCTAGGATATAAAAACATATATCCTAGCATGATATTGATGATGAGTAGGCATCTGATTGATCATCAAACTCCTCTGATCAGTCAGAAGAGTTTGATTTTTCTGTTTAATAAAAAAAACAAACTAAAGAAATTAATAAAAAATATTCACCTTTAAAAATCGTTTTTCAGGAAGAATAAAACCCTCTGATGTTTTATCCTGAGAGAAATAAATGTGCCAAATACCTAAAATCAGATCGTGAAACATGTCGGATCGTCACCAACCTGCACTTCCTCTTGCAGCTATATTAGCATTAAAATAAAAGAAACCTGTGAACTGCAGATTTTCTGTGACTTTTTCAATGATACATAAGAGCTTGTCACCGATTGGCTGGATGTTGCAACGCTTTTTTTCGAACATTTTGATTGGTGTAGCCTTTGGAAGCATTAGTGAAGCGATCTGGCTAGCGCTGACACCAGGTAACCTAAGATCTTAATGTTTTCAGATGGTTCCTAATAAGTTTTAGATCATTTGTGATCAGTTTACTGACTTTTCAATCCTCATGGAAAGAAAGGTTTTGCATTTTGCAGAAACTCCAAGTGATTTTTTGTTTTTCTCAGATGATTGGATTCGGGTTTTCATGGAGCAACAAATACTAAAGACATCGTCCTTCACTGTCAGCGGATGCTGCTTGTGCGTCAGATTTACAGTCGTACCAGGAACAAGCAGATATATAAAGGCTCCATTTTGAGACTTTTCTGTAGAAAACATGGGAAAAACATTTTCACACATCAAAATCTGTGCAATTAATAAATTAAAATGTATACATTAAAGTCCCGGCTGCAATTTAAATACATTTATATTTGTTAAAGTTTTTATAAATGCATCGTTAGTTTCTCTCAAAGGTTCGGTCAGATTGGGGCCATCAGCTGCTCCTTGTGCTTTTCAATTTTCTGCGTCTTTTTTCAACTTTTAAAATACTTTTTTTTTCAATTTGTTCTTTTCTCTGCAGGATTTTTTGCTTGTATTTTCTTCTGGAAGGTTTTTGTTGTTTTTCTGCATCTGTTTTGCACCTTTTTAACTTTTGGTTCATCTTTGCCGTCACTTTGCCGTTTTCTAGTTTGTTTGGAGAGTCAGATCGTCTCTGCAGAATCATGAGGATTTTCACTTGTTCTGGTTCTGAAGATCCAATCGTTAAGTAGCTGATGCAGTTCTGGTGGTGCATTCAGGAGCTCCTGACAGCCTCTGAATTCTGAGCGTCAGGATCAGCAGGAAACAGGAAAGATTCCTGTTGGCTGCTAAAGTCAGAGACTGGAATCACAGATGGACTCCGGGAAGAGCCAGCGCTCCCAGAGGATTGTGGGTAAGATGCTGCTGGCGTGCTCTGCTGCTCACACACATGCGTATGCAGAGTGTGTGTCCATGCATGCAAACACACACTCTGCTGGCATCAGAGCTCGCTGTGACACCTGAGGTCAGCCTCCTGATGTGAGCGTGTGCGACGTGAGAGCAGAGAGGAGACGCGAGGAAGAGGAGGGAGAGGAGGAAGAGGAGAGACGGGAATAAACTGGACAAACGGTTCCTCCTCATTCAACTCTGAACTGAATAAAGTGTTCAAATCGTCTGATTGTGATATTTGTTGCTTCAAAGATGATTTAAGATCCTTTCATTAAAACGACAGATTTCTGTTACAAGAAGGAAGTTTCCTCCTAGAAAATGTTAGAGGAGACCTTTGAGTTTGATGAGATCAGAAAAGCTGCAGTTTTAATTCACTTTATTCATTTTCAAACATTTTCTCTCTGTCATGAAAAAAGTTTACAATTTTAACAGAAGATCAGTGGAAATGCAGAAAAAATTGGATCATTTCTATGAACAGCAGCAGCTTTTAGGCTGCAGCTGTGATGAACCCGATCCATCAGAACCGGGTCACAGGAAGCCGGACCTTACCCGACCCGGTCATCTCTCTGATCCGTTTTCCTGTTTTTCCATCATCCCAGCTTAACTTTGAGGATTTTTTCCAGATTTTAATTTGGAGAACCAGAACCAAAAAGGCTTCATCTGATCAGGAATTGCTTGTGCGTCAGATTTACAGTCCCACCAGAAACACAGCAATACAAAGGTTCCTGCTGGAACTTTTCTTTGTTAAAATGAGATTAATTTCACTTTTAAATTCATTAACTGAAATTAAGGCGTTAATGTTCGGCTTCACTTAGTGATTACAAGAAAAACTTTAATCCCTTAAATCTCTCACAGAACCAGAACCAGCAGGTCCAGTCTGAGCTTCCTCCATCATCATAATCATCTTCATCATCATCCCTCTCTCTGTCTGCTGCGATGGATTCGTCTTCAGATATTAATCCGAGCGGTTCTGTCGAAATCCTGGAATCAATCGGATCTGATTCCATTCCGGACTCCCCGGTTCTGCTCAGGATCTGTTGGATCTCTGTGTTGTTCTGTTTGTTGGAAGTTCCCAGAGGAACCAGATTTGGGCCATTAGGGTCAGTAGAGTGAGCAGCAGCGCCCCCATCAGGCGGGGCAGAGTCTTTACAAACGGTCCAGAGGTTCTGCAGAACCAGGCCACATGTGGCTTTATGTGCTGCGGCTCAGTTCTGGTTCTCGGCCTGGTTGATGTCACGCAGAAAGAATATTTTTATTTAGCAGTGTTTTTACAGTGGCGCAGTGGGTAGCGCTGTTGCCTTGCAGCAAGAAGGTTCTGGGTTCGATTCCCGACCCGGGGTCTTTCTGCACAGAGTTTGCATGTTCTCCCTGGGAATGGCGGGTTCTCTCCGAGTTCTCCGGCTTCTTCCCACAGTCCAAAAACATGTTGGGTTAACTGGTCTTTCCATGTTGTCCTGTTTGTTTCTATGTTGCCCTGCGACAGACTGGCTGACCTGCCCGGGGTCAGGTCAGCTGACCTGACCCCGGGCTGGGGGTCAGGTCAGCTGGATGAGTGTTTTTACATTGAGTTATATTTTAATTGTAATAATAAATCACTATTCTAGCTCTGGTTAGTTTTATGGGGCTTGATCTTAATTTTACTTTATCAACCTATTTGTCTGTTTTTCATATCCAGATTTATTTTTGCTAAATCTCATATTTCAGTTGATATGTGTATTTTTTTTTCCTTCAGTTCTGGGATTTTCTATTTTTCTGGTTGGTCTTATACTTTGAATGTTTAGTTTTTATATTTTAGGAGGAGTTTTTCCTATAACCTAATTTGCCTGACGGCTGTTTATCTGAGGCGGTATCGGTCTGGGCTCGGTCTATGTCCTGGAGTCGCTCAGATCAGCCGATTCTCTGAAGGTTATCGAGTCCTCTGCTGTCACATCGTCTGCCGAGGATTTCCACTGGGAGGGGCCCGCGGTGCCTTCAGGGACCCTGTCTGAGTCAGACACTCGATGACACGCCGCTGCGTTTTCTGGCCCTGAAGCCCGACCCAAACTGAACCCTGAAACCAGATCCGAACCCAGAAGGTTTTGGACCGACAGCTAGAACAGTCTGAGGACAGAAAGCTGGACTTTTTGAGGACTCGGACGTCAGCGGCCATGTTGGGTCATTTCCGTTAGAACAGCCGCCTGCAGCTCTGCGGCTCGTTAGTCATTATTTTTAAAGCTGTGAATTGAAGAAGTAGAACGACCCAGTTTCAGATGAGCTGCATTTTAGCCCCAAGCGATCGGGAACGACAAACCATCTGCATGTTCGCACTCCGCTCCGCACAACATGATACAGTAAAACTCAACCGGAAAATCATTTTCTGTTTCCACCTGAACATGAAGCAGGAACCTGGAACCTCAGAGAGCAGAGAACCAACAGATCCAATGAGAACAAAGATTTAGATCAGAGACCTGCTCAGGTTTCACTAGCAGCTGTTTGGGTCGGTTCTGAACATCTGGGTTTCAGATAAAAACCTCTGAAGAAATCTAGAGATCCTGGGAAACGGCTTGAATGACACATTATCTGAGTCTGCAGCTGATTTAATGGGATTCAGTCGGACTGGGTGGGATTGCGTGGAATTGGGTCGGATCGGGTTGGATTCAGTCGGATCGGGTCGGATCGGGGATGATGTTTGCTGAAGGACAGACACATTTAGATCTTGTCAGAACCAGTGAGATTCTGTAAGATCCAATTGAAAGAAGCTCCAGTAAAACCTGAAACCTCAGCAGAACCTTCTGCTTGTGGCCCGGTCTGGCCCAGTTCAGCTCCATCTGCGTTCAACCCGGTTTACTTCTGATCGTTAAACTGGTTCTGTTCAGGTCAATAAACAAGGAGGTGAATATTTCCCATCAGGCCTTGCTCCTCTGGCCCAGTGAAGGCGACCCGACACACAGAGCCGTTTGTTGGGTTGCCGCTGACGGAGGAAGCTGATTGGGCGGATTGTCATCAGCGGACGGCCGCCGCCTGGTCGCCGTTTGCCCGTCGCCGCCATGTTTTCAGCTCGTTTCTGAGCAGGTTCAGAGTAAAACGGGTTTGGACCTTTCACATGTTTAATTATTCAGCTTCTCGCTGATCGGCTTCATGGATCGGAGGTTTGGAATATGGATCCGTTAAATGTGCATTTAACGGATCCTGCCGACACGTCGACCGGAATAACCCACGGAAACTAAACTGATGGTCAGTTCAGCAGAGAAAGAAGAGCTCTGATTGGCTGAAACTCGCCTTCGTCTGTCATGATGTCAGAGTTCATTTCATCAGGGAGCCAATCAGGAGCCTCATCTTCATCCTGTTTGTGTCCGCAGGCTAAGGACAGCGATGATGATGAAGAGGTGGTGCAGGTGGACAGGGACCACTTCATGGACGAGTTCTTTGAACAGGTGAGACCCAGAAACACGGCAGGTGCGTCACCAAGGCAACCAGCTGGAGCACAACGCTGAGAAAAGGTTCTGGTAACAATAACTGGGGTCATTTAGAGGTCATGGGGGTTATGTAGAAGTCATGAGGGTTATGTAGAGGTCATGAAGGTCATTTAGAGGTCATGGGGGTTATGTAGAGATCATGAAGGTCATGTAGAGGTTATGGGGGTTATGTAGAGGTCATGAGGTATGTAGAGGCATGGGTATGTAGAGGTCATGGGGGTTATGTAGAGGTCATGAATGCTGCTGCTCATGTTCTCACTAGAACCAGGAAGATAGAGACATAACACCAGTTTAAAGTCCCTCCACTGAATCCCTGTAGCTCAAAGAATAGACTTTAAATACTGTAGTTAGTTTATGAATCACTGAACGGTTTAGCACCACAATACATTAAAGATCTGCTGTTGTTATATCAACCTGCCAGACTCTCAGGTTCTGGTTCTGGTTCTGCTCTGCATCCAGAACCAGAACCAAAAGAGGAGAAGCAGCTTTCAGCATCTATGCACCAAAAATCTGGAACAAACTTTCAGAAAACTGTAAAACAGCTGAAACCCTGACTTCTTTTAAATCTCAACTAAAAACACCTGATTAGAGTTTTATTAGAAATGTAATATGGAACAATGTACTTTTTTCCTGTTGTGAGCAACAGGAAAAGGTGATATTTTATTCTATGTTGCATGACTCTGTGTTTTGTGTTTATGCACTTTGAAATGTGTTCTAGCTGAAATGTGCTATACAAATAAAATTTGATTGATTGATTGATTGATTGATTGATTGATTGATTGATTGATTGATTGATTGATTGATTGATTGATGGGCAGGTTTGGATGACGCTAGCATAATGTTAAGCTAACACAATTAGCACAGTTTCTCAATAAAAGTGGGATAATTTTCAGATAAAATTACATCAACATCAGATGATCCCGATATTCGGATGAAGCGGTTTGGTTCTGATAACATCAGGATCCTGCTGGACTGAAGTTAAATTACACACAAGTGACGTTTTGCTGACCAAAATCAGGGATGATAATGTCAGGCCAGCACTGCTAGCAATAGCTCCTTAAATCAGAAGAAATGGACTCTGTTCAGTTCAGATGTTGAAACTAACTGATGTGACGGACGTGTCCCGTTCAGGTGGAGGAGATCCGGGGCTGCATAGAGAAGCTGTCTGAGGACGTGGAGCAGGTGAAGAAGCAGCACAGCGCCATCCTGGCCGCGCCGAACCCGGACGAAAGTAAGCAAGCCTCTTCCCTCTGCTGACGTCTGCACCACCAAAGCTCGTCCACAAAGTTCTGGTCGGGTCCAGCTCAGGCGTGGGGACGGTTCTGCAGAACCGGGCTCAAACAGCTGAACGGAGGGTCGCATGGCCGCTGACCCGTTTTCGCTGTCGGCTGCAGCTCAGCCTCGGGTCCAGAAAGTCCGACATGCTGCAGATTTTACTCCTGGACGTTCCCACAGCAGGCGTTCCCGTCTGTCCGGCTGAGTGGGGAAAATCGCAAACATCGATCAGACATGAAGCAGATTTCAGCCCCAACGCAGCGAGCTGCTGGTTCCTCAGTGACTCGGTGGATCTCTGCTTGGTTCTGTTCATGTTTGGGCTCAGTGGCCCGGATTCTCCTGATTCCGTCCATCAGATCAGCAGAATCCAATCAATGTAAATCCTCCTCTGGGCCACAGAGCCGCGTTATGACAAAGGTCCGAATGATCCCATCCAGGTCAGGACAGTCCAGTACCATTATTCCTGATCTTTCCCTGTTCCTGATCCATCGGTCCGGTTCGCAGGTAAACATTCCCGATCCGATGATTTCAGAGCTGATCCAGCTTCCTGATTGGCTGCTGGCTGATCTTTGGAGCTTCCTGTCACATTTCATTCCTCCGTTCTGTGCTGCTATCCTCAGACCCGAAGCAGGACTGGTTCTGGTTCCGACAGGCTCCAGAAGGCTTTGAACACCTGAGCCTGGTTCTGGAACCAGATAGAGACCCTGCGGGAGGTTCTGATTGTCGTACCGAAAGCCTCATCCCGTTAAACGGGTTCTGATGAGCCCTGCAGCGCCGCGTCCGACCCGACCCACGCCGCCGCTCCTGACACCAGAAGAAGAAACGGAAGCGTTTTGGACCGGAGTGCGTGACCCGGTCTGACCCGGCCGGTTCTGACTCAGCAGGAATGACTCCCTCAGCACCGACGGCTGCAGCCCAGTCCACAGCAGATCACCCGGGTCGATGTCCAGACCGAGTCCAGTTCTGGACCTTTCTGGGTCGGTCAGAGCCAGAAACCCGACATGTTAACAGAAAAATCTGTTTGGTGTTTTTTCCTCCTGCATGTTTTCTCCATGTGGTTCAGTTTCTTCTGCATGAAAAATGATGTTTTGTTTGTTTTCCATCTGTTCCGTGTTTCTGTTCTTCTGCATGATCCTGATTTTTAAACTGCATGACGTGACATTAACTCGGAGGAGACGCCCAGGTCGGCCTCATGTGAGTAACGTCCATCAGCTCTGCATTGTTCATGTTGGGAGCTTTAATGATCGTTAGAGGAAAACAAAGTTTCTCCTGAGGCTGTAAACCCGGGAGGCTGCATGTCGACTGAATAATCAATCTGAAGGACTAAAGAAAACATGTAATCAATACTGCTAATGACATCGAGACTCAACTCCTAATCATAAATATTAGCACAGTTAATGCTAAAGCGCTACACCAACATGGTATTTAGGGGAAGCTAATGCTAAAGCGCTACACCAACATGGTATTTAGGGGAAGCTAATGCTAACGTGCTACACCAACATGGTATTTAGGGAAAGCTAATGCTAAAGCGCTACACCAACATGGTATTTAGGGGAAGCTAATGCTAACATGCTACACCAACATGGTATTAGGGGAAGCTAATGCTAAAGCGCTACACCAACTGCTACTTAGGGGAAGCTAATGCTAACGTGCTACACCAACATGGTATTCAGGGGAAGCTAATGCTAAAGCGCTACACCAACCTGCTACTTAGGGGAAGCTAATGCTAAAGCGCTACACCAACATGGTATTTAGGGGAAGCTAATGCTAACATGCTACACCAACATGGTATTTAGGGGAAGCTAATGCTAAAGCGCTACACCAACATGGTATTCAGGGGAAGCTAATGCTAAAATGTTAACTGCATTTCAAATTATATCTGCTCTTAAAACCTTCCAGCACCAGTTTAATGTTGACATAAGACACAAATGAAACGACCTCTGACCTTTGTCAGCTACGAGCCTTATTTATGTCACTGTAAAAATATTTAATAAATATAGCTGTTGTGTATGGCTCACTAGTTCAAATAACATAATGTCCAAGCAGATAACTGGAACAAGCACACGGCAACCTTTATTCATGAACTGGGAACAACTCTTCTTCACAGGTTCAAACTCCACACTCTTCACACAGCGAGAGCGCCCCCTACAGAGGTTCACTAATTTCTGTGTCTGGAACACCACAATAGCGACTTTTTTCTCTGATGTTTTTTAGAAAAGCGTCTTTGGTGAGTTCAGAGTGACGTTTCTGAGCAGAACGTGAATCGCTGCTCCAGCCCTCAGATCCAGAATGCGAACGTGTAAAAAGCCTGACTATAATTCAAAACTGCTGCAGAATAATCTCAGACAGAAATATTTATAGAGTATTTATTCGGCGACTGACTGTAAAAATGTTTTTCTGTTTACGAAAACTGAAATATGAGGTTTGTCAGAATGTTTGATTTCAACTCCAGCATGGTGAACAAAAACATTCCTGGTTTCTGTTCAGCGGTATTCCTGGATGCGTTTTGTTAGCTTCGGGAAGTTAGTGCACAGACTTTGATCTGGATGATAAAAACCCAATGTGGTATTTCCTCGTCTCTTCGCTCTTTCCTGACCTGCTTCCTGCTCAGCTCTGGATCAGCTGCTCTCAGCTGCCAGCAAGTCGTGTTTCAGTCTGAATAATGCATGATGGGAGTTGTAGTGAGAGCCGATGACTACAGAAGTAAACCGCAGCCGTTCAGGATCCTAACAACTCATCGTAGCTCATCCTGTTATCTTTATCCGTTTGGTCATTTTAATTATAGCTGCTGGCTTCACACATTTATCACATCAACTAAATCTGAGTTCAAGTTAAAAATGCAAACATTTTAAAGGCTTTTAGAGGATAAACAGAGTGCAGAGGAAAACCTCCCTTACGCAAAAATAAGAACTTCATAAAACAAATATTTTTATTTCATGTTATTTGAGTTTGGATTTAAAAGCTAATCAGTTCATTTTTAAATAAACAAGTACTCCCTAAAATCCAATGTGTGGAAAAAGAAAAAATGAAAATTGCTGATTGAAAAGTAACAAGTGAAATATTTACATTTCTGAAAATTGTATTGATTTAGAATTTTACTAAATGAATTAAGTTAAGATATTAAAATTCATTTAATGGAAAAATACAATTTTAACATTATTCTAAATACATCCATGAGTATTTTAAAACAAAATGTTTTAAAATGTTATTTTTAATGTGTTTATGAACATCAGTTCATTCTTGACTATTTGTAAATTCAGTTCAGCTGCGTTAAAATGATTCATTCATGTTCATAGTTCACCTAAACATTCTCAACCAAGTTCACACTGAAGTATAAACTAGTTCTCTTTCACGCAACATGTTTTGTCTGAACAATGTTTTAAAACTCGTGTGACTTCATTCATCAATTGCTATCACTTGTCATTGATCAGCAATAAAAACTCACCTTAAATCTGTTTTCTTTTGTACTGATCAACTGAACAACTTGGCAGTTTTGTCATTAAACTGGAACTGCTTCAACATTTTGGCCATTTGGCCGCTGCTGATTGATCATTACTGTATTGATGAGTTTGTTAACTGCGTTTCTCATGACTCACCTGCTGATTGATGTGAAAATAAAAGTCTGACAGGAGGTTTGCTCATCAATCTGCTCCATTAATGCTAATTGGTTAACGACCAGCCAATTAAACGCTCTGATGGCAGTTTGAGGTGTTACAAAGCTGGTTTTCTGCCAGAGTTTGGTTTCTCTTTAATGGCCACTGACAGAAATGTTCATCAAAAGGCTAACGGGTTTAATAATTAATCTGAAGCTCAGAAACAGAAACAGCTCATCAGATTCAGTCTCTGGTGCATTTTTTAACGCCAGATTAATTCCTGGGCGCCCTCGCAGGACGTTTATCCAGGCAGACATTACTGGGTCGAGGCAGCGGCGGCCTGCGGTCCGCAGACCTGCGGTCCGCATGCTGCAGCTTTGCCCCGCCGCGTCTCCGAGCCGCAGCCCGGCGACGCGGCCAGACGAGCAGCAGGCTGAGTCAGAGGTAGAGCGGCTGAAAGGCACTGCAGCGCTCGTAAATCTGACTGCACTGCTGCAGCCTCCGCTCGCCGGCGCCACCTTCCAACATGGCTGACACGATGGGAGGTTACCGCTCCTCCCCTCGACCTTTAACCTCCAAACAGCCTCGGGGAGAAACCATGTCTGAGTTTTATTCTGCAGGTCCAAATGCACAAGAAATGCTGACAAACCGAGACGCATCTACTGCGGCTCGTTAATCACTAAACTATCTGAGGTTTAGTGACCTCTTTCTGTGAAAGAAAATACAATTTTAAATCTTTTCAAATAACTTTAATCAGTCTGGACAGGATCCTAGTTGTCTAAAACCTACTCACTATAAATCATTTCTCAAATGAAATAAGGATTTCGTCGTGAAAATGGTGAAGAACCTTGTGCCACGTCCTCACCTGTTTTTTCCTGTTTTTCTCTGCAGAGACCAAACAGGAGTTGGAGGACCTCACAGCTGACATCAAGAAGACAGCCAATAAAGTTCGCTCAAAATTAAAAGGTACGAGCAGAAAACATTTGATAATCGATGGAACGGAACAACGATCAGCTGCTCGTCCCTTCACGATATTTCAGTTTCAATCTAACTTTGGGTTGAAGGATCTTCCTCTGAATCTGACTGGATTCATTCATCTTTCAAAGTCTTAGAGTCTAGGAAGTTGGGTTGCATTTACACACCAGCTTCTTCACTCCTTTGTGCACCAATGTTAGAATCATTGTTTGTCATTTTAGCATCATTTACAGACTTTAAAGGCAAGTGCTACAAGTTAGCGTTTTACACTGCAATACTGAAACACAAACTATCATCGTCTCCTGGAGACAGACTGGATAGTTTTTCAGGCATTATTATAACATGCTTTATAATAATGCAAAGGCAATAATAAAAATGTGTGAAATAAATAAAGCTACACCAAATACCATATATCATTTCCAAGTTGCCGTAGCAGTTGCTGTTAAGTCACTTTAATATTATTTCAAACACAATGCAAGTCCATCACCAGCTGTGCTAAATGAGCCGCAACTAATGACTAACGCCCCAAACACGACTTGTAATTTCAGAGTTTGTATCAGTTCAAGCATGAGTTTCCCTAAATACAGCGACAAAAATAGTAACACAGTGACTTGGATGCATAACTTTAACATGATTATTGGATTGTAGATAGTGTTGCATTAGATCATTGATTACTGTATTAGAGTAACGGTTACTAAGTATTGGGTTGATGACACCATGACACATTTCTGCTCAGGCTATTTTTGGACCTGTCAGGTTTCAGGGTTCCTACGCCTGGTTGTGCTACACATATGTGTCTTTTCTGGTACATTAACTGGTAAGAATAAAAGTAGCTGGAGTGGAAGATGTTTTAGACTGTAATAAGAATACATTTTTCACGTCTCTTTAAAACAGAAATGATGGCTCTACAGCGGCTGCAGGTATTACTTGTGCGAGTTCATAGAAAATTTCTGCTCTGAGGATGAGCACACACGTCGACCTTCAGCTGCGTCAAAAGATGAAAATATTCAGAAACTGTAGCAGCGATTTATCAAGCTATAATCACTGTGACAGCAACACAAACACACAGAGAGGAAGACAAGCCAATGAGCTTAAAGCTACAAAAGCACAGAGCGGCTGCTGCTGCAGCACCGGTTCATGCTGAAGGTTCAAGGACATCCCTGCTTTAATGTGCACAGCCAGAAGATGGACTACCCACCACACACACACACACACACACACACACACACACACACACACACACACACATGCACACACGCACACACACACACATAGACTGTACATATGCAGACTGAGAATAGCTGCGATGAAGCTATAATTGGAACCCCATGAGGCAGCAGAGTGTTATTGTCCCCACACAGACAGGATCTCTGCAGCACCTCTTACTGTAGATCTGAACCCTGCGGACGGGCGCAGCGCTCTCTGCTCCGCCTGCAGGGATCATCAGCATGCCTGTCCAGCCGGCTGTGAAGCTGCAAGCTTTTTACAACAGACACAATCAACTTTTTACTGAAAAATTAAACATAAGCTGCATTTCCATTACAAATATGCGCAAATTTTTGTCAATATTCCAATAATGTCAAACAAATACAATTTTGCAATTGTGAGTTTTGCATTAAAGAAACAAAATTAAAATCACACGTGAATAAGCTTGTTCATGCAATAAGACATGAAACATCATGGCAGCAATGGGTGTAAACAGTTACATATATTCATAATTCAACACTCATCTATCAGCCAATCAGAGGAGACGCTGGTGCCTCATTCAGGCGTTGGTGCAGCAAGCCCCGCCTACTTGGGTGCAGCTATTTATGCAGGATTTTGGGGAAATTGTAGTTGGCCATTTTACAGGAGATACGTTGGAATAACCTTTTTGAACTGTGTGATGCTGTGAAAGCTCTGGTGGAGCAACATAAACCAAAAACCATTCGCATCTTTCTACTTCCACTCGTCTTCTTTGTGGTTTTTGTCAGTGGTAACATCCTGAAAAAAAAGTTTTTATGTTTTATTTTCATGAAATAATTATATTTCAATAGAAAAACCACCTCATCATAGAGGAAACATTTTGTGTAAAAACTTAAGTTGGGTGCGCTGTGGTGGTGCAGCGGTTGAGCACAACCCACATATGGACTCCTTGGTCCTCGAAGCGGCTGTCGCAGGTTCGATTCCCAGCCTGGCAACCTTTGCCTCATGTCTTCCTCCTCTCTTGTTACCCACTTTCCTTTCAACTATCAAATAAAGGCTACTAGAGCCAAAAAACATCTTTAAAAAATAAAACCTTTAGTTTTTCCAAAATTAGCTTTTTTCCATTAAGCAAATTTATTTTCGGAATTTTAATTTGGGGGAATTTTGTGGTCTGCGACAGACTGGCGATCTGTCCAGGGTGACCCCGCCTCTCGCCCGAAACGCAGCTGGAGATAGGCACCAGCAACTCCCGACCCCGTTAGGGAGAAGGGTGACGGAAAATGGATGGATGGATGGAATTTTGTGGTTAATGGAAACAAAGCTAGCGATTCTATACCTTCACGTTCAAAGGTCCATATGTGATTTCAAGACAAGGTCAAATATCTTAACTTGTGACGGATAAATAATTTTTAATAAAAAAGAATATATATCTCGATACTAAAACCCAAAATAATGGCACCTTAGAAAGACGGGGAACTGCAGCCACTGATATTTCCTCACTGGGAGGCAAAACATTCACTGACGGAAAAACCTCATAATTACTTAATTCTGTTTTTATGTCTAACTGCACAATTACATCAGAGTCCAGTCTCCTGATCAAGCAAAGCCCGATTTATAATATTGCATTCATGAGGGAGAAACCAAACACGTTTAAAAAGATTTTAACAAAACTAAATTCAAACTCTTAAAGTTGCAAATAAAGGTTTCATGAATTAAATTGTTTAAGAAAATTTCAGCATAACTGAGCTCAGATTTAATCATTACATGCATTTATGATTTTATGCACCACAATGTCAAAGTCTAACTTTATACATCTTGGCAAAACATTGTGAGTTTAAACATTTCACATGAAAACCTGCAATGCTGCAAAATTAAAACTAGGGTCATAATTCAATAATATAAATCACAGCATTCTGTGACAAGAAAAATATTTTTTAACACTACAGTGTAAAATTTCTTTTAGCAAGTTCACTGGTTTGTCCATTTCTTTTTTGTCTCTTATTCTTTAAGAAGCGTTTAGAGTGAAGTGGACGAGAAATACTTTGCAACAAATTGATTGGCAGCTCTTTAAATGTTTTGAGCTTGTTAATAATCTTTCTCTGTGCTCGACGACAGACATCAGACGACTAGAAGTGGCCTCATATTGGCCTCAGATTGATGAGCAGCCACATTTGCTCCTTGCTAATGTCTGCCCAGTTTGGCGTTGTGTTTGCTGCCAGAACTCTTCCTTTTGTAGAGGTGATCACATTGAATATGATCACTTATTCAATGCATTTGATCTGCAGCTCTTGGCTGCTACTATCCTCAGACCCATGAAAACAGCAAGGACAGACTTTAAGCTTCATCTTTAATTAAATAATGACCCTATAAAGTCTGTCATCGTTTGTATACTTGCAAAATTTAAATCTTTTTAGATCCATTTAATTTGTATCCTGCACATGAAAGACATTGAATTTTCTTTTTTGCCATGACTGTTTTAATCATTAAAGTTGAAGTGATAGTTGCAATTGATGTATTTTTCAGTTCTCTGCAAAAACAGAGTCTAAATTGTAGTTTTTTGGGGATTTTTTTTGATAGTTTCACTGCAGCTCTGCTGAGTTCTTATAATTTGTGAGACTCTTACATAAGAACAAATAAACATGCATCAGTTTTTTTCCAGCTAAATGGGCTAAACGTCCTCAAAAATACATGAGGACTCAATCTGTTGCTTACTCACCCAGTTTTCATCTCACTGTCATACAGAAAGACAACAACAACAACCAGGAATATAGTGCACACACACACACACACACACACACACACACACACACACACACACGCACCACAGACCATCGGTGGTGTGATATTGCTGAGTCATCATGAATCCAGCAGGGTGCTGCCAGGCCATGGGCCAGAAAACACACACAAACAATCCTTTGAGGTAAATATCAGGACATGACATTGACTCCCACCACTCCTAAATGCTGAACACTGAGCATTTCTGCAAACAAGTAATGATATTCATTAAGGAGACTCCTGAGACCGTTTGTCCCCATAGTGCAGGTAAACTGATCCCCAACCCCAAAATGCAGTGAGACAAGAATACATGTCTACACACACACACACACACACACACACACACACACACACACACAAACAACTTATGAGATATGTATCAACTCAGATATTCTGTAAAGCGTTGACAGTAATTTCTTTCTGTCTCAACTCTGCGTCCCTCCAGGTATATTAACACAATAGTCACATTTTAATGAGAGTCAATTAAAACTTATCGTCTTGGATATTTAAATGGATATTTTTTCATATCTGCACTTGTTAGGCACAACTGCACCTATATTTATGTTATTTTTTTTTGCGTCAGTTCGGCCACAGTTAGTATTGAGGTGATTTATGGCGTAATTTTCTAGAGGATAAAAGGACGCAGTACAGTAGTTTTCCAATTGGGACAAGGCATACTTAATAATGTCACAGCTCAGCTAAGATCTTGTCATTTGTGGAAATGTTAAGACAAAATTTACTTTGGAAGATTTGCTTAAATACAATATAATCAGTTAAACTGGAGATATCCCCCTCTGATTTCTAATTTGCCATTAGCTTATGAAATTGATTCTCAACTAAAGAATAATTGTAGAGAATGACCAGATTTAGAGTTATGCACTTTGTTTTCTTAAATTATGTTAGACTCATAAGCCAGAGGAGATTCAATAATGATAATATTCACTGGCGTCTGCCCAGATTTGTTGGTTTACAACTGTATGATGTATTTACAATACTTTAAATAAACATGATAAATCATCAGGTAAACTCATATTTATAAAAAAAAAAAAAAAGAATTGTAAAAATGTTTATAGTAAAAATTTTAAAACCCCTCACATCTACATTTAGATTTTACAACAGTGAAACATAACTGTTACAAAAGCTAGATATAAACATATAAGTATTTTACAATATGAAAATTATTGTCAAATTTAAATTGGTGCTCAAAGGTTGTAGTTTTTCAAGGGCAGATAAAATGTGATTTGAAGTTAGCGCTTTAGTGTTAGCTTCTGCTAAATATAGCATTGGTGCAGTGTGTTAGCAATAGCAGAACTAATGTTTATGATTAACACTTTAGGACTAGCACAACTAATTTATGTTAGTGGTGCCCACTACTGGTGGAATAAAGTAATAGTCAAAGAAGTTGTCAAACTTCTTCTCTAATGTTCTCCTCATTAGCATATTGAAGGCTCAGAAAACCTCGCTGAGAGTCTCGCTGGTCAAATGTGGTTCAGGCTTTTCCTCCTGGATAGTTTCTTTAGAAGCTGCAGTGATCACAGAGATCCTCAGTGAGAAGATGTAATTAAGCTAGCTCTCCTGGGTAAATAAGCGCTGCAGCTGCAGTAGTGGTGAGGTGAGGCTGAGGATGGAGCACATTTCAGTTCCTTCACTTCAAGCTGAAACTGAACAATCTTTTTACACATGCTGCATTTTCCTCCAGTCTTCTTGTTAACCTGCTCCAGCTCTGTCAGGTTAGAGAGGACCAGCTGTGAGCAGGTCTGGGCTTTGAATAGGCCACTGCAGGACCTACACCTTGCTGTCTTCAATCCATCTCTGTTTTGCTTTAGCGGGATGCTTGGGGTCGTCATCTTAGACCAGTGTTTCCCACCCTGGTCCTCAAGGCTCACTGTCCTACTGGTTTTAGAGGTTTGCTTGCTTTAACGTCCCTGATTCAGCAGATTGCAGTTCAATAAACGCCTGTTAATCAGTCATCAATTGAAATCAGATGGACTGAAGCAAAGAAATACCTAAAACATGCAGGGCAGCGAGCCGTGAGAACCATGTTGGGAAACATCGTCTTAGACTGATGAAGTAGTGAAGGTTTAAGGAAAAAGCACATCTTTTAAATCTGTCTTTGCTTTTTTTGTGTTTGTTATTTTGTTTGTTGAAGCAACTTGTGATTTTTGTCCTGAAAGGTTTTTACTTTACACTACAATCACTGGAGACTCACTCACCGTAGTAGAGAAATCTGGGATGATTCGGTTGTGCTCAGCGTTTGTCTTGGTTTGAGGAGCTTGTGCATGAAGACAATGGTGGATGATAAATGACCTGAAGGCGGGTCAGAACCGAACCACCCTGTGGAGCAGAAAAACAGAATTAAACAGTTTACTTTATAACATCGTCTGCATGTTTGTGTTCCTGCAGCAATTGAGCAGAGCATCGAGCAGGAGGAAGGTCTCAACAGATCATCAGCAGACCTCCGGATCCGTAAGACACAGGTGGGTCAGGTCCAGACCTGGTCGTGGCAACACCTTCTCACATTCAAATCCGTCATGTAGCAGAACCAGTTACCAGATGGTCGACCTTTCCAGAACGGATCAAGCTTACAAAGTCTGTCAGCAAATGATACAAGTTTGATCTGAAGAGCTGAGCAGAAGTCCCTATTTACCATGTGACTGCTGCTGCTGATTAAACGTGTTCAAACTGACACGCATGTTACAGCCAGACGCCAGCTTTCACTTCTCACACCAAAGATCCTCACACGTAACAGCTTTATCACTAAAACATTATTTTCTAGCTTTATAATTCATTCCTGCTCAAAGTTCCTTCTGAACAACACATCCTCATGCTCTGTGATTGGCTGCAGCCGTCATGTCCGCTGCCGTCCACTGGACAAGAAGGGAACTGCAGCCACTACAACAGCAGCATCAGCATATTGGGGCCGTTGCTGATGCCCCAATATGCATTGGGGCTGAGTTGCTGCCGACTTGTTTTCCAAGTCGGCAGCAACAAGGAGAACAATTTTGAGATAGTCTCTGAAATCTTCAAGAAAAAAAAATAGAAATTTTGAAGTTTTTAATACAATTTTGTGCGTTTTTGAAAGTATATTTACTGCCTTTTTTCTATCTACAATTTCCCTAATATGCAGTTTTTTTGGTTGTTTATCATATTTGACCAAAGTTATTAAGAGCCATTGAGGAATGTCCAAATGATTGGTTCAACGAAAATAAGTTGTGAGCATCTGGATGTGCATAATGAAGTTCCAGCTCTGGTTTACAGTCCTTCCCAGTTAAACCAGTTCATCCACATTCAACCAGTTTTCCTCCTTGTCTCTCTCCAGCACTCGACGCTGTCGCGTAAATTCGTGGAGGTGATGACCGAGTACAACACCACGCAGTCCAAGTACCGCGACCGCTGCAAGGACCGCATCCAGAGGCAGCAACAAGCCGGCAGCAACAAACCAGCAGCAACAAGCGGCAGCAACAAACCAGCAGCAACAAACCAGCAGCAACAAACGGCAGCAACAAACCAGCAGCAACAAACCGGCAGCAACAAACCAGCAGCAACAAGCCGGGAGCAACAAACCAGGAGCAACAAACCAGGAGCCCTGATGCTCCGTTACAATTTCAACTGAAATCTTCTTTTGTTTTTTTGCGGGGCCGTTCTCACTTCTGAACATATGCAGCATTTACGTGATCTCTGTGAACTGCAAGCAACCTAAAAGTTGTAATATTGTGACTTTATTCTCGTGGCATTACAACTTTATTTTGGTAATATTTTGATTTTACTCTCTAATTATTTTTGAGATATTCTGGCGATATTTCGACTTCACCTCCTGAACTTGCTCCTGTGACCCGAGGCGGTCAGAACAGAAACATTTTATCTCTAAGCTGGTTGCTGTTCGGTGAAATCCTGCTTCATAAATCATCCTCCTTCTGTTGGTTGGACCTTAATGGATCGAAGATGCTGAGCGATGTGAAAGGTTGCTATGGCGATCTCCTCTGAATAATCTCATTGTTTCTGCTCTGTCTGCAGCTGGAAGAACCACCACCAATGAAGAGCTGGAGGACATGTTGGAGAGTGGCAAACTGGCCATCTTCACCGATGATGTAAGCACCGCACCTGCAGTCACTTTAACGTGGAGCCTTCTGCTTCCTGTACGCATCATCATGTGGTCAGGACGCAGAACGGCCACAAGGTGCGCTGAAACATCAAGTGAAGGCAGCCTTTGCTTCTGGACATGGGAAGGAAAGCTGAAGAAAAGCCGCCACTGCTTTTATTCTGAAGGAGTTCATATTGTTTTCTTCTTCAAATTAAAAGCGGCCATGACTGCAGAGATTTAACAAAACACCTGGCTGCAAATGACAGCTGAGCTACTCTGATTGAAGCCACTTGAATTGTGATGTCACAGTGTGGTGACCAATCAGCACAGGTCAGTAAAGTTCAGATTTACAGCAGGTGTGGAGTTAATCTGAACAGGTAAGTCAGTCCAACGGCCAACAAACCGAAGGCAACTAAAACTGGAACCTGTGACTTTCATTTAACAGATGAAGATAAAAAACAAAAAGTTTCTTTACCAACTGACCATATTATCACCAGAAAATAGAAACAATCCAATTTAAACGACTGGTTGTAAACTATGCTGAAAAAAAAGAAAAAGAAAACTAATACAGAAACAGAAACATTTAAATTTATATTAATAGTAAAATCACAAGACCAAAAAAAATGTAGGTGGAAGCATAAGTTTATTTTAACTCTGTCTAAACTGAAAATGCTAATGCTAATTAACAAACAAGGCTAATCAGGGAGTCAACTCTAGCCAATAGTGAAATAATCCTTACTACTCTGAAAGCTAACTGCAGCTAGCAGCTAGTTTAGGCTGATTCAAAGTCTAATTTCAGCTAAAATGTCAGCTAAAGCCAAGACAACACAATGATATAATTGTTTCTTATATCATGAAACAATTTTAACTTATTTTGAAGCTAATTTCACCTCTTTAAGAAGCTAGTTTTAGCTAATCCCACAATTTAATTGAGTATGTTTATGGTCACCAATCACAAAACTATTCCGGCAAATCTGGATTTTTGGATTTGCGGTTTGTTTGGCTAATTAGTAACTAGCCAAACATTTTTAACTGTATGTTCATAATATAAAATTTAAGTCAATAAATGTTGTAGATGTATAGTTTTTTTTCTTCTCTGAGACGAGCAGATTTAATCTGCGGAAAAATTTTCTAATAATTTACAATTTATTTCCCAAATTTTAGATTTTATCTTCTTTTCTAAAGGTACTCCTTTGGGGGTTTTTATTTGACGTTCTGTGACGGAGCAGAAAAGACAGAATCTGCTTCTGTAAACTTGTCCTGCAGATCAAAATGGACTCTCAGATGACCAAGCAGGCCCTGAACGAGATCGAGACCCGACACACCGAGATCATCAAGCTGGAAAACAGCATCCGTGAGCTCCACGACATGTTTGTCGACATGGCCATGCTGGTCGAGAGCCAGGTATGCCACAGGTGTTAGAAAGATACCTGATCCCAAAGAGGAGTTGCTTGATGTCGTTTAAATTCAGATGTTTGTTTTAGGGAGAAATGATTGACAGAATTGAGTACAACGTAGAACACTCTGTTGACTACGTGGAGCGAGCCGTCTCCGACACCAAGAAGGCCGTAAAATACCAGAGCCAGGCTCGCAAGGTAAGGCTCCAGCTTCCCTCCTGATGAAACTCTGCTCTGGACCCCACTGTCCATCCAGGAACAGCTAACAAAAGGCTAGCTAAAATGCTAAAAGGCACCAATTTGTCCAATCGGAATCTAAAAAATGTCCATGGAGCTCTTTCTCCATTTAGCGTAAGACACTTCATGACAACAGCCGTAAACGTCTATGAAGACTCCTTCATGTGCATGACGGCGTTCAGTCAGTCTCATCCACTCCTTCCAAATACAGCGGCGCCTCTTCAAGTGACGGGAATCCAGCTGCAGACTCCAGGAACGCAAACCTTCCTGTTGGTCTTTCAGTGTCTTAGAGGAAATTAATGCCCAGAATGAGATTTCAGCTGCAGATGAGTTGCATTCCCATCAGACGACTCTAACTATCCAGTTTGAACTTAAAATGCTGTTTTTAGCAGTTGTTGTTTGAGTCTTTAACATTTCAGGCTTTCACCATGCCAGCATGCTTCAGACTCTGTTCTGCTTCTCTCATTATTTGCTGAGAAAATTGTTTAAAAAAATGGAAATTTGCACAACCAGTGGAAACAGCAGAACAGCCCTGATGAAGACAGAAACCGCAGGTCCAAACTCACGCAGAGATTTTCATGTAATTTTTGTCCAAATTTCCCTTTCCAATAATCTTAATAATGACGCAACGGCTCTTCAGACGTGCCAGCCTCGCGTGTCTGTTTCTGTTGTATTTACCCAGAATGCCCTGTGCTGCTTTTGTCCGGTCCCGTCAACCGAACCCAGACCCAGGTTTGTGGGCAGATCCATTTTTGAGCTGCTCTTTCTGGGCAAACAGCCTGGAATCGGATTAAAGTGGAGGGAATTCAACCGCAGACTAATAACAAAAACACAACGCGAAACGTTTTAAACATCAGGAAAAGCCAAATGAAACAGTGGTTGTGAATGTCCTTCCCTCGTCATTCATGTGTTTGCCTCCTACTGTCGCCCTGCAGAAGAAGATCATGATCATCATCTGCTGCGTCATCCTGGGCGTGGTCCTGGCGTCGACCATCGGCGGCACGCTGGGCTTCTGAGACGCTCCTCCACCTGCTGCCATGATGACTGACGCCGACCGACTGACCGACAGCCAGCAGAGAAAAGAAACAGCAACGACAACACAAAAAACTTGAAACACAAATGCAAGACCGACAACCAATCAGCTAGGAAGAGATAATCCAATCACCAATCAGAGGAAACACAGGGGTTTGGGCGGGGTACAAAAAGCTAAGAGGAAACAGCAACACCACATTATAGGTGACTCATCCACACAACAAGAGGGAAAATAAACCTATTTATGTAAATGTATTGGGTTAGCTACCTGTAAAAAATGATAACCTCTAATATAACTTTTACTTTGTAGTTTGTTTGGCTGTTTTCTATGTTTTGAAGTTCCTAGTTTGTTTCCGGGAGTCTGAGGACAGTGGCGGCTGCTGGTTCGAGTCCTGAGGGACAAATCTGTCATTCGGGTTCCTCACGTTCATTTCAGAAAACAAACAGCGAATGCATAGATGTAGAAAACCCGAAGGTTGCAGAAGTTGGGGAACGATGTTAATGTTGCGCCTCGCCGTCAGCTGGTCCACCTCTCATTGGCCGCGGCCAGCCGGTGACCGGAGACCGATTGGACCCTGAGCAGATGTTTTCACAGCCGCGTTGACGGGGAGGTCAGACTCCCCTGACTGCTGCCTCGATCCAACCAAAGAGCTGGGAGGGAGTGAGGGAGGGTCTCTGACCGTCCTGGTTATTCTGATTGGCCAGCTGGGCGACAAGGTGAACCTGAGGGCTGGGTGGAGATGGACAGTTAATCTATGCAGTTTAGACACAAGAAAGACGACTTGTCCCTATGAGAATCTGTTCAAAGCCGGGCCGTCATCCTCAAGCTGCTCTTCTCGAGGAGTCAACAAAAAATAACCGAAACGCATCAAAACCAACAAACAGGCGAAACCAGTTACCAGTTATCCGGGTGTGGCGATGGTCCTGCGGCTGTTTGCGTTTCCATGGCGGTTTGTTGCTTTTGTCGTGCTGCTGTTCCGGTGTGTGCGTGACGTGTCCTGTGCTGTATCTGCTTAACATTGTGTTAACGGTGAGTTTGTGCGATCCGACGTGTCTCCGGTGTGTTTGTATTGGAAAAGCTGTGATGTTTCAGTTGCCACACATGAAGGCATCATTCCTGTAGATAATGTGAAGCAGCATCACTCATGCAGAGTCTGCATGTCTCCAGCGACCCCAGCTGGGAGAACGGCAGCTTCTGCAGCCAGTTCACATTCTCTATGGGTCATTTCCCTGGAAGGTGGATCAACGTGACACACATTCAATCACAACATGAACATGTCATGTATGTTTTAACTTCTGACGTAGACAGACCCCATGGATGTTGTGCTACTGCCAGTGGTAGTGTTAGTCTGAGCTGCTTTGCATGGTGTAGAATTAGCTTGTGTTTGTGTAGGTTGTGCAGAAGCTTATTGAAGGTTTATCTTCTGTTTTCTAGATTCTGTGAAAGACATTCGTGGTCCAGTACGGTGGGAAAGATTTCAGAAAATACAACGAAGGGTTTGCGGCTCGTAGCAACACAGCAAGAAAATGACTTTTTAAACTGTTGAAAGCTATTTCTAGCTAAGCTAATCCTTGATATTTTGGAAGCTAATTCTAGCTGCACCAAAAATAACCAATCTAGAAACTAATTATTGTCAATGATAAGCTAATTCAAATTTTAGAGGAAGTAAAGATATTTAATTATACAGAATAAAAAGTATTTATTTGATTGTAGCTTTCAACTGTAAACCACATTATGCTAATTTGGAAGGTAATCCTTGTTAAACTGGATTAGCTAATTAATTAATAATAATTATTTCATGACCTAATCATAGATTTTATCTAAAAAATAAATAATTCTTCCAAATCATTGGCTAATTCTAACTTAAAGGAAAGATATCTATAAAAACATTTCATTTTACAACACAAAAACTACTTGTGTAGTATTTTGTACTTTATTAGTCTGTAATTGTGACCCAAATGAATTTGGAAGTGAATCTTTGTTAACCTGGAGGATACTTCCAGTTCAGAAATTTTAGCTAATAATTAAATACCTGGAGTTTAAACAGGTTTTTATGCTGCGTTTGCAGTAGCAACCTACCCATTGCCCAAAGAATGCAAACTAACCATGTGGAACCACGAGCTAATTTCAGTTAGCTATTGGTGTTAGCAGTGTTGAGCTCACTGGGACAAATTCCCAGGTTTTACAATACTAAGAACATAAATGCTGCAGGAATGTTTCACTGTGTTTGAAATCTGGGGTTTATTGAATAGTTTTACAGAGCGATGCAGTCTCATGGCAGCTCATGGAAATCTTTACCTGCATGTTTTCAAAATGTCACATTTGACAAATTTGCTCAGATTATCCGAACTCCGAGAGATTCTTCCATTAATAAAGCATCTACTGAGTCACTAGGAATCAGTTCAGACTGAGCTTTGTATAGACTGAAACGTTGCTGTGTCTGTTCAGAAATGTTTGGTGAGGTGTTCATGATTTGCCAGGATGCTGGTTGGGTTTGAGGTTTCTGGAGGAAAGCGCTCAGGCTCTGTGATACGGAGGTCATCGTACTTCTGTTGAGGCCTACGCTGGAGGAAAAACCACCTTCAGATCCCTCCACACACTCTGCCAGAGCAATAAGCTTCAGTTCACAGAGTCCAGGAAGTAGTCGTTGTTTAGTGGAAAACGTGTTTTTTCTTGAGATGTAGAAGTTAGCATTGTTAGCTTTAGATGTCTGTGGTGCGCTTGATGTTCTAGTTTCAGGTTTGGAGAAGATTGGGGTCTATTTAATTTATTCTTTGGCTTCAATAAACCAAAACTGTTGTGTTCACCAAAGTGTCACCGTCTTCTCCCAGCAGCACCAACAAATCTCTCAAACGGCCCGTCTGTAAATTCAGGATGATTGGACCCTTTCTTAGCTGTTGTGGTTGGTTTTTAGCGGTTTCCAACAGTAAATAAAAGTAAACCAAAGTGGATTTAATGACTTAGCAAGTTGAAATCTCATTGTAATCTCATGCATCAGATTTTTTAAAAGTTAGCTGCGCTTTCCCTCCCTCAGTGCCATGGTCTATTGGACAGTTGATGGTTGTCCTGGTGGTGGTTGAGGTGGATGAACGGTGTAAGGATGCCGTCAAAGCACCAGCCAGTTTGTTGACAATGACGTTGTGTTTTGTGTCTGTATTTTCTGTAAAGTTCCTGTTTCATCCATCAGGCCCGTGAAAACACATCAAACCACAAAGATGTCACCAAAATGATTCAGAGGGTCGGTTCGCCCGAGAGTCCAGCCCTCCCGGTCCTGTTGTCTTGTGTTGTAGTCGTTTGGTTGTGTAAAAAGATGGCGACGCACATTGGGAGTCTGACCTTCCCTCCATCCTGCTGTGTGTAATAATTATAACGTTAATAATAAAAAAGGCATGCAAAGCGTTGTGGAGTTTGCATGAAGGTGTTTTTGTACCCCACCCCACCCTCCTTACCGTGCACTTTACCACTCATCGGACCTGTTTGATTAGCACATTAGCTACTAGCCACAACTTATTACCTGTTACTAATTGATCTGCGTTCCAGTATTTTTGTTAGACGTGTTTTGTTGGAACATAATTGAGTGTTTTATTTAAAAGTAAAAGGTTAAACTCCCTTCAGCTTCGGTCATTCAGGTCCGTCTGGACTTCTCGCTGGATTTCACCCTGCCTTTATCTGCTGGGCTTGTTTACTCCACCCTTTGTTTGCTGAGAAATCGCCTGTAGGCTGACCTGCGGTTGCTCCTCCACCCATCGTTGTGCGTGTGCAGCATGTTTCCCTGCGTCTTCGGTGAAGACGGTGTGTTTGTGAGCGTGTGTTGGCAGCACGGGTTTGTTTCATCGTGCAAAGCGTCAGACTGCATCCGCCGGGTTGCAGCTGTTTTCACAAAATGTTAAAAAATTGCAACTAAGAGGATCAGAGCCCTAAATGTACGCGACGTTCACTGTTTGTTTGATTCAAACCAAAGCCTTCTCCCTCCCACTCGTGTTCTCAAAATGTCCGCCGCGAGAATCGAAGAGCACAAAGCAAGTGAAGTTTACACCGAGACGTTCCTCAAACAGATACAGCAATTTAAAAAAGCAACACCAGAAGTGAAAAGCCTGCCCTGATCCCCCCCACGCACCACCAGCCCTCACTGCATGATGGTCTTTCCCTGCATCAGTTGATCCAACCAATCTGAACAACGTCTGCCTCCAGTTCCTTTTCTCCTCTAGATGCTAGTTTGTGGTCTGATTAGTGGAAAATATGGCACATAATCATAACCAGAGACAACGGTGGTGCTTTCTTCTTCTATTCAATAACTGCTCTTGTTCTTGTTGTTTTGGTGTCATTTTGTTTTTCCTGTACAGTTAATCAGTCGTCTTCACACCTCCGGATCAACGTGCTGCTGCGGCGGAGGCAAAAGAAAAATTATTCAAATTATAGATTATTGTTATTTATGATGTATATTTATGTGTAAATTTGTGGGAAACTCTAGAAATTAAACTCAAAGTTCAACTTAATTCCAGGATACCTAACAGAAGACCAGTTTTCTCTTATTATTTCTGAATTATGACACGAGATCCGTTGAGCGGATGTCCTTCCTCACCCTAACGCATTTAGAAGACGTGAATTTCTAAATGATTGTAACCAAAAGAGAACATAGTCAGGAACGGAGCTCGGATTGTTGCAGAGAACTGATGTCCCGCCTTGGATTGATACAAACTAATCTGTTTGCAAACATGCAGTTTGTTGCAGATGTGCATGTGAATCCAGATGTTTGCATAATTCAGATGTTTTCCAGAACAAAGTTTGAAATGAAAACATTTTGATATTCCAGCTCCACAAACCGCCAGCGAGCATTGTCCGCGGCGTGACGACGGACTGCAGCCACCAATATATAAACAACAATATATAAATATTTTCATGTAAATCTTACACCAACATACTGCGTCTGTATGACTGTGTACATGGCCGCGGCCATTCCTGCTCCTGCGGGCGTTTTCCTGTCAGAGCAGGAAGTGGATCATCCTGACGGGTTCGGGCTGCAGAGATCGACTCGCCGTGTTTCTCCACACGCGGTAAAACGCTGTTGTCATTTTGCTTGAAGTAAATATGAGTCAGTCCTGCCAGAACCCGCTCTGCGATGATTTTCAGAAACAAAGCCTGCTCTGATTACATGAAAACTTTGATTTTTTTTGTTGCAGTAAAAGTTGTGATTTGTTTTGAACTGATTTGATTTTTTCAAGCTTGATCCAAACGTCTCTTTGCTCTATTCATCAAGCGAGACAGTATTTGGTTTGTATCAGTGTTTATTTTTCCTGAGTGGGAGGAGTTAGGGGAGGGGTCAAATAGATAGACCACACCCACATAGTCCCTGCCATATTAAGAAATACACATAAATAACATTATTATTATTATAGTTGTTGTTGTTATAATTCTAACCATAAAAGGCAAATAAAATGCAGAAAAACATTTGCAAAAACCCAGGAGGAGAGTGAACGGCTTCACACAAAGTGAGAAACAGAAAAACTTTTAAAAGGGAGGTTACCACGACTCCATGATTTAAAGAAGTACAAAAGGAGTTATGTTATCATAAATAATAGTAGTAATATTGAATATTGAATGCTCGCAATTTTGTCAAACTGAAACTGGAATCTTTGTGTTCTGTAATTATTGTAAATAACTTCAAAGAGAGAAAAAATGACTTGCATGTCTATGTATAAATCTACTGAGATATTTATTCCCGTCAAAGTTGACAAGCACTTCGATGTCTGTCCTTTTTCGCTTTTATTTCCCAGAATTTGCGTGTCCTAAGCCCCGCCCCTCCGCTCTCCGTCGGAGGGGCGGGGCGGCAGAGAGACGGCGCCGTGTCGCTGTATCGGGTCGCCGCGTCCGCTCACAGCCGCTCACAGCCGCTCCTGCGTCCATAACCCCAAACTCAGAGGCTCCGTCCACTGGATCCTCTGATGAAAGTGCTTCCCTCCATTTTAGGAAACTAAACCCCGCCCCCAGGGCCTTAGCGGCCACGCCCCTGGTCCCTCTGGAGTCCTGTTCCGGGTCACCATCTCTCTGTCCGACGTCGTCTCTCCGCCGCATTTCACCAAACATCCGACCTTTTCCTGTCTGGTTCCCACTTACCAGCAGCTAGTCCTCTAAAACCGACTCAGTCCAACCAGTTCATAGCCATATCCAAACAAAAGTGCCCAGGCAGTCTGTAGACTACAGACATATCTGTAGACTACAGACGGTCTGTTGGACTGGGATCAGCAACTCAGAGTCACAATCGGTGGTGGTAGCATCAACTTTAGAGAAAAAGCGCACATCCACCGGATGGAGCAAAGGGACTTTCTTGCTGATCTTCATGCTCTCACCAACCAAACCGCCTCTGACTAAAACTAGATTTAAGTCTGGGTTAGTCCTTCAGACCTCACCACAGTCTTCCTGCTACCCAACTTTCCCAGAGGAGTTCCTGCAGGAGATCGTAGCTCTGCTTTCTCGAAGTCGTCAAAGGGAAGCAGAAGCTAGCTAGCTAAGTTAGGCTACAACTAAAGCTAAGTAGCTAGCTGAGTTCAGTAAAGTTAGTAAAAGTTAGCTAAACTCAGCAGAAACTGGCTTCGTTCCCAGTGAACCGGTTCAGTTCTTTTCAGGCCATTTGGCAGCTTCGAGGTCTGCGGTTCGGCCGGAGTCGCGACCCAATTCCAGGCCCGGTCTCCAGCCTCACATGCCTTTCGTAACAAAGCGTGCAATATTAGAGAACAAGGGCTGACCTGGTCATGCAGAGGCCACGGGCCGACGGGCAACGATCTCCGGCAGGAACTCCGACCGGAACCCCGCCCGCCGTCCGGGCGGATCCACCGGGGTCCCGGCGGATCCACCGGGGTCCGGGCGGATCCACCGGGGTCCGGGCGGGCGGATCCACCAGGGTCCGGGCGGATCCACCAGGGTCCTCCTCTGCCTCTGCCACTGTTTCAGTTTTATTATCATTAGATATGGCGGCTGATGCTGATGCTGATGCTAATGCTGATGCTGATGCTGATGCTAATGCTGATGCTGATGCTAATGCTAATGCTGGGGAGCAGGGGCCGAGAAGAGACGGAGATCAGAAAAAAAAGTCCGCACAGTAAAAAATCGCAGAAAGAGGACAGTGACGTCGCTCTTTGCACGCAACTTTGACCGGAAATGCAACTCGTGTCCCGTTTTTTTTGTGTGTGTATGTGTGTGTAGCGTAATGTAAAGCGATCTGTCCCCCTCCTCCCCGCTGCCCCCTGCCCCTCCTCCCCCCTCCCCTGTTGGCTGTTCTGTTTAGTTCATGTGACGTGCCAGTATCCCCCCCTTTGACCCCCTGACCCCGCCCCCTCGATCCCCCCGCCTCGCCCTTCCTCTCTTCATGGATCTTTAAGATGACAACTCTATGCAGATGCTGTCTTTTATAAGTGTGTCAAAATTTTAATTTAAAATAAAAACTAAAAAAACAAACCCTGACAGACATATTGAAATGAAACAAAAAAATAATAAAGAAAAGGATTGTTCAGTGTACTCTGTGACGTCATGGGATCATTATTGCTTCGTGGATGGATGGATGGATGGATGGATGGATGGATGGATGGATGGATGGATGGATGGATGGACGGATGGATGGATGGATGGACGGATGGATGGATGGATGGAGGATGGATGGATGGATGGATGGATGGAGGATGGATGGACGGATGGATGGACGGATGGAGCTCATGAGGAGACTCAGGACAGAACCATGAGGAACACCAGGAATCCAATTTCAGCCCAAAGCAGTAAAACTATTCAACTTGATTGGAAACGTCAGATCGGCTCTAAAATAACGTCAGCAGCATTTGATGCGACTCCTGCCCGCCCCCGTGTGGCGGGCCTGGGATTGTCCTCTCTTCAGCCCCTGAAGTTGGAGATGGAAACACGTGGAAACTATGCAGAGTGAAGAGTGCCAATTTAACATAATCTAAGAAATAATCATCTTAATTTACTACATGTTTGAGGCAGCCAAGAGACGTCAGAGTCGCTGCAGAAACAGCCAATCAGATGTCAGGGTTCCCAATGTCCCGCCCACCATTTTGTGCTTATCAAAATAACATGGAATCATTTATGGAATGATAAAATATAGCTCTGGAAATGAAAAACATTTAGTTGATGTACATTTCATTAATTCCATATTTCAGTGATTCTTGAGAAGTAGGACAAAATGGGTTTTAATTTTACCCAATTTTCAAAAAATTATTCCTAAATCTTACAAATATCACAAATAATGTTGTCATATTTGTGATAAGGTGCAGGCTCCCAGTTGCAAAATTTTTTTGAAAATTACATTTTTAATGGATATGACCCAGAACTTTGTCATCACCATCTGACAATAATAAATATACAATTATTTTTATTGACCCCATTAGTGATATTTTTACTCAGTTTTGCAGACAAATGCTTCTCAAGAAACAGAATAATTATTAATGAAAATAAAAAGCAACATAAAGTCCATCTGACAGACACAGAACTGATAGTGATGACAAACTATTGAGTAAAAAGAAATACTTGACACATGTGAAGTAAAGATATTTATGAAATACATTGAAATGAATTAAGTGCACATTTCAGTGAGATTTGTCAACACTTTCACTGAAAGAGTCACAATGTCAGTTCAAAACTGACAGTTGACAAAATGCCAAACGACCTGAATTTCTATGATGTTATTCTGAAGGCGGCCATATTGCAGCGCATCAGGTCCATGAAACCTGTTCACTTCACTAAGATTAAACATTTATTTCACAAACGTCAACGGTTTGTAAACTGTCAGTTATGTTGTTGACACAATGTGGTTGTGATGAACAACTTAGGAATAAAACAGAAGAAAAAACTAAAGAATAACATGAGCTAGCTAGAGCTGCTTAGCCCTGTTAGCAAAGGAAGAGGAAGAAGGAGGTCCTCAGGGATCTTCAGGGATCTTCAGGGTTCCTCAGGGGTCCTCAGGGATCTTCAGGGGTCCTCAGGGATCTTCAGGGATCTTCAGGGTTCCTCAGGGATCTTCAGGGGTCCTCAGGGGTCCTGGTGCCCCAATAATGCCTTATTTTTTTTTACATTCTTTTTATGTCTGATGGTGTTGACAAAAACTTGGCACAAATTTCAATGGAGTTGGAAAATATATAAAAATTATTTTTAATTCAATGTATTGATTCTTTTATAATTTATTTGAATACTTATACTTAATTGTCATATTATCTTAGTATTCCTTTAGTTGTTTTAAACTATTGTAACGTATTGAGTTCTGCTCCAGGGATTTTACAGACATCATCCACCCAATCTTATAAATAATATTCAGCAAACACCAAGAAAGCATCCATTGTTGTGCTCACATGGCCCAGGGTTAGTTTACTCAGATATTTGAAAAAAAAAAAAAAAAAAAAAAAAAAGGTATTTTGTGTAAATTTTATTCAAAGTTTGTGCTTTATCCGTATGAAATGTTTTGTCCCTCTTTTCGAGAATTACTGAATTAATGTTCATTTATTAAAATGAATGTTTAATTATTTCATAAGTATTCATTAGAATTTAGTACTCTTCACACAAAATTGAGAAAAACATGAACCATGTATGGAGACCCAAAAGTGTCACAATCCAACTAAATATATTTCTACTTCTTGTTTATAAAACATATAAAAATGGAGTATGAATAATTTATTAAATATGATATTTTATACAGGATTTAGCGAGACAGCACAGCACCCCATAACAGAAATCCATAATGTGCTGCAATGAGGGACAAGAAAATTAGTTGTGTGACAGAATTCATTTAATGTAATAAATTTAAAATGTATTTTTTTAATTGTGACACTTCTGGGCTTCCGTACTATTGACTCCAGAAATCAGACTCGAAAACCGATTATCTTTTCTCATCTATTTATTTTCAGTACTCAGCAGTAAGGGTTATAGTATATGGACAAGTTCTCTGTTAAGAAATGAATTATCAAAACATAGTTTATAAAAGTGTATAGTAAGCATTACATCATATATACGCATGAAAACAGAAAGTTCGAGCTTCAAACGGAGGATTACAGCTGCTCCAGACTTTCTTCTTCTCTAATCTACTGAATGCAGGCAGGAAGTGTCGGAGGACAGACGGCGGATGGGGACATTTCTGTGTTCTAGATCACATGGACTCCTACAGCACTTGACGGTCACTGCACGGCTTTCACTTTATTTTTATTTTTTGACTAGCACCGGTGCTCCTCGACACGCTGACAGACACACACAGGCTTCCAACAGTTAAATAAGGGAAACGGGAAAGAAACACCAATAAATACAGGAAGTGGGACCGACTCGGCCGGGAAGTCCGTCCGGAAGCAGGGAGTCGGCGTGACGTCACGGGGAGAAGAAGGCAGGATCCGGATGAGTCTGTCGGTTCCGAGCGGAGGGGTGCTTCACATCGACACGGCTCTAAAGTCACACAGCCTAAACACTAGCGCGGTCCGATACACGAGTTAATCATCAATAATCAATAATCAGCTTCATATAAATAAATGAGTTACTACAGGATCTGCTTCCTTCGGTCAAAGCCGCACAGATACGAGTTCGGGATCCAGTTCACACACACGGACTGAGGTTCTGGTGGATTAGCCAGCAGGTGGCGCTGCAGGCTGAATCCGCAACCAGCAGGACAAACATGGAGGAATTTCCGGTTGGAGTTGGAGGAGAACCAGCTGATCGGAGTCAGGAAAACTCAGGAGATAAAAAGTCCTCAGTCCAATTCGGAACCAGAACCTGTTTCTGGTCTCATTTGAGAAAAACGCTGTGATCTGTAAACTACGGTGACTGAGTGGGTCCAGAGCAGCCACACTAGGTGCTGTTCTGGTTCTGCAAGCGTGAAGAGGAAAACCGGGTTCTGACCAGCGATGGGATTCCCGGCTCTTTAGAGGGAACCGAATCTTCAGGATCCGCTCAAAGAACTGTTCAGATGATCCATTTTCAACAAGTCATTTTTATTTTCAAGTTTTTGTGGGTGAAGTTAAAAAACTTGATCTATATTTAGTTAAAAATGTTTGTTCTTTCAGAAACATGTTTTTATAAAATATGATGGTTAAACACGCGTTGTGCGCATTAATAACGTTTTTCTGATACTCTCAGAAACACAAACTGATGTCAGATCATCTGTGACCCAGTTTTTAAAACTGTCGCCCTCTACTGGTGCAGAACAGGCATCACAACATTTACTGACAGAAGCTGCAGAAGCAAAACCAGGATTTCAGACATCAACCCAGGTTTGGTCCTGGTGGAGGAGGAAAAGTCTCCAGAACCAGAACTTGGTCAATGACTTAGCAGCAAAAAAAGTTTTTTAAATTGAAAATGTTTACTTTGTTGCCAGTTTTCTCAAAAAATTGCGAGTTAATTTCAGGCCCTGAAATGAACGCGTTTAAACTGAGTCTCACTATCATAAAAATAGGAATTAAAATCTGGCTGTTCTTTCTGAATGTTAAATTTTTGATATGTTTTTTCTTTGACTTCACTTAATTTGCCCAAGTTCAGCTCAAAGTTGTGACAGGAAATCTGTACATTGAAGTTGAGCTCTCTGAGCCACCGTAGCAAACAGATGTTCTTCCAGCATCCACACCGTTTCAGGGTTGGACCGGGAATGTTGAGACTGATCCAGGACTGAACACCAAACTTTCTGTGCAGCGTCAGCAGCGGAGGAAAGAGTAGAGCAGTAGGAGAACTTGTTACGGTAAATACAGACAGTGTTGGATACAAACACGCATCTGTGGTTTGATAAATGCAAATGAAATGAGTTTTAACGAAGTCATTGGCACAGAAATCATCCGCTCTGAGTCCATGTGTGTGAACCAGATAACGGGAAGCGTCTCTCTGCTGCAGCACACATACGCGTCTTAAGTCTGAAAAAGTCCCATGAGTCTTTGCTGCCCGATGGTGGTGCGAAGGTCCGACAGCCGAGCTCCACTCGTGCTACGTTTTAGAGTGAGAAGGCTTTAAAACACTGACAAAGGCCACCAGCGGAACCAGCAGCGACCCGACGACCCAACAGTCCGGGTCAGGTTCAGGCGCTGCAGCGGTGGGGGGCATCATGCAGGGGGCCATGGTCAGCAGAAGCTCTGTGTGTGTGTGTTTATCTGTCCTCACACACACTGCCACCACACAACGAGGACGACGAAGGTTCAGCTACGGTTTGGCACCGCCAGCGCTAGACACCCGCTCAGACTAAACGAAAGGTCCGCCGGGCATGCCCAGGTAGTTGGGTGCTGCCATGGCCGATGGCGGCGGCGTGGTGCCGCTCCAGTGCACCTTCATGTGGTGCCGCAGGTTGGACTTGGAGGAGAAGCGCTTGTCACACTGCTGGCAGGAGAAGGGCTTCTCCTTGGTGTGGATCCGGCGGTGGCAGATGAGCTGTGTAGACACCCGGAACGACTTACCGCAGTCCGGGCACTGGTAGCGCTTGGGCTCGGTGTGAATGCGCCGGTGGTTCTTCAGGGACATCAGGTTGGGGAACTCCTTCTGGCAGGAGGAGCAGAAGAAGGTCCCGGTCTTGTGGCTGTTTTTGTGGTTGAGCAGCGAGCTAGCGTGGCGGTATGAGCGTCCACACTGGTTGCAGATGTGGGGCTTGGCCACCTCATCGTTACCCTCGCGGCCACGGCCTTTAGCCAAGCTGCCGGGATCGAGTCCTTGCTCTTGCATGAGGGTGAGGTCGAGGCCCGACCCCCAGCCCAGCTCCTGGGAGCCGCCTGGCCGGTGCTGCTGGGGTCTGGGCTGGCGGGGTTGCGGCATCTGGCCGTGGGTGATCTCCATGTGGAGCCTGAAGCTGGCCTGCGTGGGGAAGGCTCGCTGGCAGGACCGGCAGGTCAGCTCCTGCTGCTTCTGATGGACCCGCCGGTGGTTGTAGAGCTGCGAGGAGACGCGGAATGCCTTCCCGCAGTCATGGCAGCGGTGGCGGCGGGTCTCAGAGTGGATGCGGCGGTGGTTCTTGAGGGCGAGCAGGTTGTTGTAGGTCTTGAGGCACACGGCACAGTGGTAGATGCCGACAGTGTGGGTGTTCTTGTGGTTCAGCAGGGAGCTGGCGTGGCGGTAGGAGCGGCCACACTGATCACATCTGTGCAGTGACAAACGGTAAGAGGAGAGAGCGGGGGAGGGGCAGGGAAGAGACGGAGACAAATTAGTGACTGGTGGCAGACATGAAACATCACCTGATAAAGTTTACATACAGGTATATGATCTGAAATCCGGCTCAGAGCTTTCTACAAACTGTTGCACCAGCTAACGTTTCTACACAGATCACTGGGGGGACTGCTGTGTGGACAGGTGAGGGACGGGGACATGGACACACAAGCAGGAGGAAAGTGGGAAGTATCTGCTGCTTCCTGCACTGCACACAGCCTCGGTACGTAAAGGGATGCACTGAGCGAGTCTGCTGCCCATTGGAAGAATCAGCCACAGCTATGCTAAATTCCCGGTTAGTAATGTCGATGTGTGGACAAGTGCAGTGCAGCTAGCTCCAAATACTCCCTGCTATTCCCAAACAAACATCAAAATGCAGCAGCTTCATTCTGCTCAGCAGCCATCAGATCAGACACAATCAGAGGAAAGCTTCAGTCAGAGAAGAAAACAGCATGTAAACAACATCGGAACATGACATGAATGATTGAAGGCAGCCTACAAACTACAATGTGTGATATGCTAACTGAAAGCAAACGGGGATGACTTATCTGGTCTCTAATTCAATCTGTCCAAACTTCAGAAAAATCCGAATTCCGGCACGCGTATGGTCCCAAGGAAGCCGGATTGGAGATCATATACCTGTAATAGACACGTAGAGACCTAAATTTATCTGCACTACTTCTTTTTGTTCCAACTTCGAAGAATTACAAACAACTGACGAGAACTCACGTGTACCGACACTCTTCTCCCTCTCCTGGGGGTGCAGCGGCCTTCCTCCTGACCTCCATGCCTACCTGGTTGTCCCCACAGCGGTGCCGGGCCAGACCGGACCTCCCCTGGAAACTCTTCCCGCAGGTGGGGCAGCCGAACGGCGTGGCGCCCTCCTCATGCACCTTCTGGTGGTTACGCAGGAATCTTGCCAACCGGAAAGCTTTCCCACACGTGTGGCAGATGTGTTTCTTGCGCTGCGTGTGGATGCGCATGTGGTTGCGCAAGGCCATATAATTGGTATAGGGCTTGTCGCAGAAGTTGCAGCGGAAGTTTCCGGTCTTGTGAGTGTGCTTGTGGTTGAGCAAGGAACTAGCGTGCTTATAGGTACAGCTGCAGAGGTCGCAGGCGTACGGCCGCTCGTCAGAATCCATGTCCACAGAGCTCCTCTCCATGCTGATGTTGGCCGAGCTGCTGGTGGAGGAAGACGAAGGAAGGTGCTGAGCTGGGCAGTCGTGAGCAGACAATTCATCAGCCGTGGCAAATCCTTCGCAACAGCCATCGCACTCAAAGTCCATTTGGGCCCCAGGGCCCTGTGGGCCTTTGCACAAGCCAGCCGTAGTGTGAGTGGCAAGCTGCCGCTGAGTGCGAAAACCTTTGCCACACTCCTGACAGTTGTGCTTCTTCTGGGCAAAGTGGAGGCGCAGGTGGTTCTTCATGGCCAACCGGTTGGGGTACGTGGAGTTGCAAACGTTGCAGTGGTACTCTCCAATTTTATGAAGGTTCTTGTGATTGGCCAGGCTGCCGGCGTGGCGGTACGTCTTTCCACATTCCTCACAGGCAAACGGTCTTCGCCCACTTTCAGCAGGGTCAAACTTCTGGGGCCTGGAGGTCCCGGCCGACGAGTAAGGCTTCTTAAAGCCTTGATGGCTGTACTTGACCCCCATGACTGGGCCCTTTGAGGACTCTGCTCTCATTGTCTGCATTTGAGATGGTCCAGGTTGCTGGAAGCGGGAACCGTTGGGACCGGTCCGGACAAGACCTTTGGCCCGGTGCTCCTCATGGAGACGAAGGTGGTTGATAAGCTGCTTTTGGATCTTGAAAGCTTTGCCACATTCCTCACACTTGTGCCTGGAACAGGGATGACAGAACATGAAGGAGACACATAACAACCCCAATGTTCCTACAAAGAGAAAATTCCGTACTACATACAACTGTTAGCAGAGAGAAAGAAGTGAGATACTGCCTGTGGTGTTCCACAGGGATACCTTCTTGGACCCATGCATTTATCTTAAAAAGTAGACTGGCTAAACCAACATGATCAAGTTCTTCAAGACAATAAGCAGCATTACTTTCAACCAATTTCAATTGGATATTGTGATGCATTCGGTGAACTTTGAAGAGACAATAAACTAACAGAAGTCCTACCGGTTCATGGATGCTTGAGTCGATGAGGTTTTCTGGCCCTTGCTTGTAACTAAAAAGCATGAGCAATCCCACAACTGGAGAATAAGTTCATCATTTGTAAAGAATGTAACATTTCTTACGCTACAGAACGATGCCTCAGACAGCTGACATCCCAGCAGATTCAGTCCAAAGCTGACAGAAATGACCAAACAGCCCAGAGCTCTAATGGCCTCAGTTAGCAGGCTAAAGGTTAACAGTATTGGCACTGAACCAGAATGACTGAACCAGAATGACTGACAGAATGAACCAGTTGAATGAGAAACTCTTTCTCTCTAAAAACAGGATGGCTGCAGAACTTAGGTTGGCAAAGCTTCATTTGGATCAAGTACAACATTTCTGGAAGGTCCAAGCTGAAGCCCGGCCTAAACTGGATCCAGGCACGTAATCCAAGGCATGCCAAGTATTTCAGCATAAACAGAGTTAATATTTTAGTATAACACAGCATAACACCATAAAGAATGCTCTGAAGCCACGGGTCAGAAGACAACCAGACAGCGTTACAGGCCCAACCAAAAACAACGGCCTCTCATCCCAGCAGAGGAAGGATCTGAAACCGAAGTCTTTGGGATCTGAGGGAGTTCAAGTTGCAGAGTTGAAACTGATAGTTTGGTATTGGTTTGACTGGTACAATATTGGTTACATTTTCAGCTGGTACGACGCTTACACACTACACTGAGTCAAACCAACCAAGCCCTTTGAGCAAACTGCCCCCCTGCCCCCTCGCCTTAGTTCAGGGCACTGAACCAAGAACCACTGAAAGAAACGACACAAAAACCTCTGAAAAAGACACTGAGCACAACTTCCCTCTTTACCAAAGGTGAACAGAAATGGAGCGGCCTCAGATTTTACCTAAGCGGATCAAAGTTCACTTTTTTGGTCTCCATCATAGTTCAATCTGCCCAAATGAACTGGACTGGCTAGGCAGAAACACTGGAGTTGGATTAAAGTGGATTAACTCGGGCTGGTGGGAATGCAGAATTAAATGAATTATGGAAGGCCACCACCACAAGAGCCTGTGGCTTAATTTAACTCAACATAGGAAATCTCACTTAGGCTGGACGTGGATGGACTGATCACTCTCTCGCTTCTGTGACGGAGGTTCATGCTGTTGCTAGCTGACACCTCTGGTGAGCCCAACAACTAACAAGGTTTTCATTTAGTGGGCACTAAGCAATCCTGTGAGATAAAGTCTGAGTCCTTTGAAACAAGTGGTGTTCAGTCACAATAGGCTGAGCAACAACAGGACCGTGATGACCTTAATGTCCAGGATTGCTCAAAGAGTGGACCAGCGTGAGCCTTCCATTCATCCAAAGGCATGGCTAAAAACCTGCTTAACTTCTCATCATGGAAATTGGCACTGCGATTATTGGTTGCCGGTGATTTCATGACCATCCTACCGATCAACTGATCAATGCTCTGGCATCCCTTACCTCCCCTTGCCCAGAATGTGCAGCCCCACTGGCCCAACCAAAGGGCTGTTTCGAGTGCAGCCCACGTTTCTATTAACAAAATGTTTGTTCATCTCTTTGAAAAACAGCATGATGTCTTTGGAAACAGCAAATCCAGATTTTCAAACTAAGTTGCAGGGTTTAGCTTTCAAGACTTTTACAATCATATTTAACCGTTCACAGACGAGTTAACATGTTTTGAGATTTCTAGTGGAATTTCAGATGATGTAATAGCACTATTTCATGATATTTAAAATTGAACTATAAGCGTACCTTTTGAGGTCGAAGTGGGTCCTTTGGTGGTTCTTTAGTGCCAGCAGGTTGTAGTAGCGTTTCTGGCACACCAGGCAGCGGAAAACGCCAGTTTTATGAGACTTCTTGTGATTGAGGAGCGAGCAGGGGTGTCTGTATCCTCGTCCACACTGGTCACATTTGTGTGGTTTGTCACTTTGATCAACCATTGGCCTGCGCCCATCGCCACTGGCTCCAGCTACACCTTCACTGCCAGACATCCCTTTGCCTCCATTTATGCCAGACTTATTCATTCCTCTGTTCTTACCGGGGCACAAGTGAGTGACCAGGTGGTGTTGGTCGGCAAAAAACATGCCACAGTCCACACATATGTGGTTACGTCCGTCCATCTTGTCACTGCCATTGGCTGAGCTGCTGGTGATACCCTGCTGCTGGCCGTCTGGCCTCTGGGGGCCGTGGATTAACTGGTGATTCAGGAGGTCCTGCTTCCTGGAGAAGCTCTGGCCACAGGTGGAGCAGATCATCCTCCAGTCCCAGATTGGATGGTCCTGCTCCTATCGGGTTATTGGCGTGGCTGCGAAGGTGGCTTCTGAGAGCTCTTAGGCTGGCATAGTGATTGCCACATACTGAGCACTGATACACCTCTCCATCGTCATCGTCTTCTTTGTCGTTGCTGCCCATCCTCTTACCCCCACTCTGGGAGTAGGGTCTTTGGCTGCTGCCTTCTTTAATGCTGCTGGAGCTCCCGGAGGGCATGGATGTCCCTCGAGAGCTGTGGTAGTTCATGCTCCCCATGAAGCCATTAGACATGTTGCTTTGCTGCTGCTGTGGCGGCTGTTGCTGTCCACGGCGGGGACACATGTGTGACTTGATGCCTGAAACATCCCCGTACATCTCGCCGCAGTCGGCACACACATGTCTGTCTGCCTGTCGGTGAGTAGAGCTGCTCTGGGAAAGCGAGCTGCCGTCAAACCGATCATGGAACTCTAGGGAGTCCAATCCGCTGCTATGGCCGCCATCCGGCACAAAGTGGGAGGAATCACCAAGGTTTCCTGGCAGTGAGATTGGAGTGTTTGTGGTGTTGCCCTCCTGGACGTAGCTCTGCTGGGAATCCAGCGTGAGCGGCTCAGGAGACAGCCAGTCACTGCTGTCGTTGCCAATTGGCTGGTTGGAGGGACGGCCCTTGTGGCTCCGCAGGTGGCTATGTAGTGCTGCCAGGTGGGGGTACTGCTTACAGCAGATGGTGCACTGGTAGTGGCCGGTCTGATGGCATCGCTTGTGATTGACCAGACTCCCTGCATGCCGATAGCTTTTGCCGCATTCTCCACACTTAAAGCGGCGCTCTTCGTCATCTGGAGAATTGGCCTGAGGCACCCGGCCCCCAGAGGGCGATGCCACTGAGCCCTGTGATCCAGAGCTGAGTGTGTCCGAGTTGAGTATGGAGCTGTCCTGACTGTGGGAGGGTGGATGAGGGTCATGGGTTAGATAGTGAACTTTTAAAGTCTCTAGGTCTGGGTGTCCAGCCCCACAGTATGCACATGTGTAAATGGGGTTGTTGACTGGGGGACCCATAATTGGGTCGTATGGGCCCCTTTTATCCGCAGGAAGCGGGGGTAAGGGCAGAGGGTCACCCAGTGCCGGGGTGTATGCCGGGGACCGCACGGCACTCAGGTTGTGAGGCATGATGCCGGGGAAGCTGCGCGGCAGTCCGAGTGAGGGCGAGGCCGTGTTGTGCAGCAGGATGTGCTCCTGGAAGTCTGCCTTGTTTGGCAGTGCTATCTGACACAAGTGGCAGAAACAGGAGGCAGACTCATCACTCTGAGAGGACTGCGAGCCGGCACTGCGCTCCGAATCATGGAGGCTGCTGCCAGCGCCGCTGCTCACCATGGTCGCCCCTGGGGTCTTGAACTTTGAGTGAGTCCTCTCGTGGCTGTTTAGTGCAGCCAGATTGCTGAATTGTTTAAAACACACAGAGCACTTAAAAGTTCCTTGTTGGTGACACTTTTTGTGGTTCACCAGACTACCGTGATGCCGATACGTTCGGTCACACTGATCACACTTGAACGGTCTGTCCCAGGCGTCGTCAGATTCAGGGGAGCCTTTTTTCCCGTGGTCGTCTGTCTCGTGGCCAGGAAGGACACTATGTCCAACAGCACTGTTGTTCAGATGGGAACGGCCAAACCCATCCGAGAGGTCCTGGGCGAGGCCGAAGCTCCTCTCGTCTTGGCCCGCCTCCTCAGGGGCCTCCTCGTTCTCCTCCTCTGCGTGTGCACTGCTTGGGGACAGAGTATGGATCCGAAGGTGGTTTTTCAGAGCTACCGCGTTCGGTAGCGTACGGGTACAGACTGGACACTGGAATGAACCCACTTCGTGAGACTTCTTATGGTTTGCTAGGCTGGCTGCGTGCTTGTAAATCCGTCCACACTGTTCACACTCAAAACGACCGCTCTCTTCCTGCTGATAATGTGCTTTCATATGCTCTAGAAGACTTGGAGTACTCGGGCAGACCATATCACATTCTTTACAGGGGAATCCCTTGGCACGACTCATATCATGCATTGCCATAGTACTCTACCCCGGAGCAGTTGGAAGGAGTCACGGTTCACAACGTAGTAATGAACAGTGAAGGGTTGGGGGGTCGGGAGGGTTGGGGGAGGGGAGAAGACAAGGTTGCTTAGCTCTTTAGCTGAGAGGCCAGGCCATATTCCACCACCAGAGGACATCCAGCCAATCACGGCCCGCCTTGGGGTGGCGGGCCAGCAGGGAGCGATGGGCACACCAGCCAATGAGGAACCACTGTGGAGAGAAGAAGAACACAGTTACAGATGGATTCACACAGCTCCAAAGTACCAAAATCCAAAGTACCCAAAGTCAACAACTCTTGATTTCTACAATGAGGTCTTTAGTTTTGATGGGAAATGTTTACAAGTTAAAATTTTGGGAAAGTCAAGAGTTAGTACTATGGGTGTGCAATGTGAACTACTTATGTTCACAATATTTAATGTTATTTATTGCGATTTATTGTCACTGTGCATAGTTTCCAGCTGCACAGTAAAAAAGCTGCTAGAAATGAACATCAAGGAACTTCACAAAGACTCATCGCTCCGCAGACAAGCACCGCTTCAACGGCTGCTTCAGATCGCTAAAGGCTACCGCCGACAAACTGAGAACCTTTCACCCATCAGCCATCGCTTCGCTCAGTGGTCGCCTGTTTTCACTTAACTTTTTATTCAGTCTTTTTTAATGAAACATTGTTTTTAAAATTGCATCCAAGTTTCATTGTACAATGTTTGATGTTACAATGAATAAAGATTCTATTTATACAGCAGGTTTATTTGTATGACTCAATCACAGTTCTAACCTGTGTTAGCAGCCACGTTAGCTTTAGCAATCAGACTACAGACTCCACAGATGAACAGTTGTTTTTACTATGAAATTTGATTTTAAACATTAAACTTGATTAATTATTCATAACTGTTTCTCTAAGTGAAAACATCACTAGCCGCATCTTAATCTCTCTTAAGTGTCTCTGCTGGGCCAAAGCTGCGATTGTCGTTGGGAGTCACAAAGAATCCTTCTGAGGGCCGCAGATGGCCCCCGGGCCACACTTTGGACATCCTGTGGCAGCCAGACGGGACAATGTTGGCCCAGTTAAAATCAGAGTGGTCCACTCTCGGAAGCAGCAGGAAGCAGCCGCTTCCAGTGTTGACCCGGCCCGTGTTTGTTCTGGGTCATGTGACCATCAGCGCTTCACCTGCCTGCAGGTTAACAAGATGTACAATTAAACAGCCAACAGCAGCAGATCCCATTCAGAGCTGGACGTCCTCTCTGTGCCTCCAGATTTTTATCGTTTTGTTTTCTTATTCATGGTTGATCCCACAGTAGGGCTGGACATTCATCCATCATCACAATACATTTCTTATCATCATCAGAATTTTGATTTATCATTGTCACAATAATTTCCAGTTAATGAAGTTTAAACCCCCACAAACTGTCCTTATTATCAGGATTAATAGTTTGATTATTTTATCCACTGTTTAATGAAAGCATCAATAAATATCAATATATTAGGAAATACAGTTACTGTGTGCAGTTTAATGACATAAATCTCACTTATTTGTGTGACTGCACATTACAAATGTTTTTCAAGAGCGTTTTGAATTTCTGAAGCTATAATTGTTGTGCCATCCAGTCAGTCAACTACCTAAAAAAACAAGTGATCAATTGTGTTTACACTGCAAAACAAAACCTTAGTAAATACTAAGATATTTATAGAAAACACCAAGATCATTTCTAATCAAAATATCTTCAATGTAACTTTTCAGCACAAAATATGAGTCAATAATTCCTCAATGTTGATGAAAAATTTCTAATTTCATCGGCAGGAAAAATATTTTGTTATAAGTGAAATATTCTGCCAGCAGGAATAAAACTTTTTCATCAATATAAAAAAATGAAAGTTATTTTTAACTTATTTGCAACAGAAACAACACAAAAATACTTGATAAGATTTTGTATCGTCACTTTTATCACTATCACAATAGAATCACAAGATATCAGGATAAAACTTTAAGTCCATATGAACAACTACAACTAATAGTTACTATTTACTATTAGTTACTGTTTACATGTTTAACCATCTTCAGAGTTTGGTCCATATTTGGGCTCCATGCTGATAATAAAGCAATAAAAACTGATAAGTGTAAACAGCTGGACGGATTTCCTGCAGCCACTAAGAACCAATCAGAAAAACTCATTTATAGTCATATTTAAGCTGATATTATATATTGTTATACATTATTATTAAAAGTACATTTTTAAAATAGTCTGCAAGTATTAAACACACTTTTCATCAAAACACACTTCTGTTTGAAAAACTAACTTTTTCAAAGTCAGTTTGATTCAAATTTTTAATGATTAATCATTTATTTCTGTAATAATTAACAGCAACAAAATGATTCATTTGTGGAAAAAAAATCAACTTAACATTTAACAGGAGAACTGGAAGATGTTTGAAAAATCCAAAATAAACAAAAAAATGGCGAGTTGAGATCAAAACACCAGACTGATTACTTTCATCACTCAGATTTGCTAAAAATAGAAAAGCGATAAATAATTAAATGGAAATTATTGAGCTAGTTTTTATTTATTGTTGCGTGGGGCCCAATACAAACCACTGGCAGCCCTGGATTCTGCCATGGTGGCTCTGGTCCAGTTCATGAGCCCAGAACCCGGTTTTCCAGGGAACCGTTGACACCTCAGCATGATGCTGCCTCAGCGGGTTCAGAGTTCAGGTGTGAAGCTGAGCGGCAGCCAATCACAACTTTCCCTTCAGCTCATCATGTAAACAAACCTGCTGAGGCCTCAACCCGACCGGAACGGCCCGGCTGCGTTCACACACCCCCGGCCTGACCCGCCTTCACGGTCCCGCTGCTGCTCCGGTTCCCCTCCCGGTTCCTGGCCCGAACAGAGCCGGACCGGACCCAGACAGCCGCCCGGGGCCGCCTGACCTTGGCCCGTCTCCTCCCGCCCCGGTTCGGCCTCGACAGGAGTCCATCCGGACAAAGCGGGGCGATCCGACATTTGAGCCGCGGACATTCCTCTCCGAGCGGGGAGCCGCGCTCCGTCATCCCGCTCCGCTGCGGGGGACGGAGCGCGGCGGTGGTCCGGACATGATGCGGGGCGCCACCTGCAGCCCCGCAGCAGCCCACTCCCACCGGGACCCGACAACATCTGAAATGGCTTTCAGCCGCGGCAGCGAGCCATTTTACCGCAGCTAGCGGGTTAGCTCGCTTTTTAATCACAAACACAGACCCTCCTTGGTCCAGCCGAACTCCAAGCCCAGTCCACCGACCCAACATGGTGCCGAACCTCGGAAGAGTTTCCTGCGGTCATTTAAGAGTCAAATGACGGATATTAAGAGCAGAGGAGGCGGAGGAGGGAGCTGATACTCGGCCGAGCTAACGGTTAGCGCCAGGCTAGCGATTAGCATCTCCGCGATGAGAGAAAACAGAAAAGCGGAAGTTAGGGGCAACCAAACAACAAGAGAAAAACGCACATCCAGCAGTCCCGCATAGCTGCGTGTCCGGCTTGGAGGCTGATGTCGGAATTTCCTCCACATTTAGTGCCGGAAAGCTGCCTCCGCTGCAGCAGCTAGCCGCGGTTAGCAGCGCAGCTAGCTCCGAGCTACACAAAGATCCCGACAAACACACCGCGGCCCCCCTTTCATGGAAAACATCGGCTTTCCTCCGTTTTCCGTCACAAACTCACCCCTCGGTTGGCCTCTGCGCCCGCCAGCAGAAGGATGCTCAGCCTGGACCCACAGATTGTTCACCTTTCACAGATTAGACATGCTTATTTTCTCCTCCTGCTCACCCTCCGACTTTTTCTGCTGTGTCCCCCCGCCGCCGCTTCAGCAGCACACTTCCTGCCGCTGCCGCGCGCGGCGTGTCGAGCGTCGCGGCGCATGATCCCAAACATGACAGCGTCCCGCGGCATCAAGGTCCAAACCGAACCGAACCCCGCCTCTAAAGAAAGCATCTTCAGATATTAGTCTGATAATTATGTAAATTCATCTGTGCGGTCAGGGCCGCCCTCGGTCTGAATGGGGCATAGAGTTGAATTTGATGTGGGGCCCCTATTCCAGTTAATGAACAGTTTCAACACATATTTGTTAAAAAGGTTTCCGTTTAATTGGCTGACCTTTAAACCAGTCTCAGATAATGAATTATTAGTGAACAAACCAAACACAAGCATAAATAATTCAACTTCATGCTTCAGTTTGAGCATTTAACGATGAAGATAATTCCTTTAAATCACTGTAAAATAATAAACACTTTCATTTATTAATGTTGACAGTGTCAACAAATGTAATCATCTTCTCATTCTCAATAAACAAATGTGAAAAGTGTACATCAATAGTTTATGCTAAAACACAAGTGTTAATGGGAAGCCCCAGCTTTGTTTGCTTGTGTTTTGGGCCGGCCCTCTGTGGTCAAACAATAACACACCCACCCATAACAGTCAGTCACAATGAACACAACAAAAACCTGGAAATTAACACAAATAACAGAGGAACATAAATGATGGGAAACATAAACAAAGAAAGGAGAAAACTGAAAAAAACTCAGATTAATCTAAAAACAACAACAACAATAACAACAATAACAACAACAAACCCCCTGAGCTGCTGCAGGCAGCGAACATTCTAACCGTCACAATTAAATCTGCACGAAATCAGTAAATTTCAGGTAGTTCTCAATTTCTAAAGTCCAAACTGATGAATTGACACGTTGCATAAACACACACACACACACACACACACCCACACACACACACACACACACACACACACACACACACAAAACAAAAATACCAGTTAGCTTCAAAGATAAGCAGAGTTCTGGCTCCACTGTGGGTTCTGAATTTCTGAGCTCTCACTGACCGCTGCTGGACTATATGTCCCAGAATGCCGTATTGTGGCGCTGACGTCATATGCCAGCGTCCCGGCTGTGTGTTTCCCTCCTGTGGCTCCGTTTGGGTTTCTGCTGGTTCCTGGGTTCTTTGTTCTTCCTGCAGTTCTTCCAGAACCAGAGGATCCAGAGGCCAGGATGGGTCCCGTAGAGGTGAACGTTGTTTCAGCCAATATTCCTCCGTGTTTCCGTGGATCTGTGGGAAGTTCAGCGCCGGAAACGCCAAAAACCCGCTGCGCCGTTTCAGTTCATCATATTTTAGAAGCAGCATTAAAACATTTTACAATTCTCTCTTTAGCGAGCTGAGAAGATAATAAGTTAATAGTAAAATTTTCTGTTAATTTCCTCCTTTTTCGGGCGCATAAGTTTTATTCTTCACGAAGAAAAGGACTCTGTTTTAAATTAAGCAAAATTAAGATTTGTTTCCTTGTTAATTAAAAGTGCAGATATCAAATGAAATATTAGAAAGCTGATCAGATTCGGTTCGGTGTAGCGTTTAATTCGGGCTGACTCTGGATCAGTTTAGAGTTTGTTTTAAACAGGAAATAGTTTGAATTGTTGGGTCAGAGGTCACCACCTGCCTCTTTGTTTCTGAGCATGCGCGCTTTAAGATGGGCCTTTAAATGCTGTTTTACTCCATCTGGTTCTTCAGAGCTGTTGTAAATGATGACGACTCTGAGCAGGAAGAATCTCCTGTAGCAGTCTGTGTTACAGTAAATGTGCAGAAGCCTCTGACTGAACACATTGGTTCTGGTTCTGAGGAGGTTCAGGGTTGACCAGAAAAACTTATCAGACTCATAAATGTTTGTTTTTAGTCATTTTCTGAAAGTTTCCACCTTAGCATCCTTTTGAGGTTACCGTGGTGACGTTTGATCCTTTCCAACTGGCTTTAACTAACGTCTCGTTGCCATGGCATCTTCTCTGTCCTCAGCTCCTCCACATGTCGGTTTTCTCCCAAAGCTTTTCTCCCTGCGGCCGTTTCCTGGCGGCTGGGAACAACTACGGGAAGATCGCCCTTTTCAGGTGAGACAAAACAAACGCACCCACCTCTCTCACCTGTCCTCAGCGTGCAGCTCACACCTGTCCCCACGTTGTGTTTTCAGCCTGGCTGCGGCTCTCAGTCCAGACGCCACGACAGCCAATCAGAAGCCTGTTCTGACGTTCACAGGTGAGACCTGCCAGCCTGAGCGGCGTGCTTGATTTATAAAAAATGAGTCAAAACTCACCTGTGAACTCACCTGAGTCAAGACAAACAGAGAAAATAGCTTTTTAAAGTAGAAAGCCTGCAGATTATTGTTTCATGCAACAAAAATCTGTGATATTGGAGAGTTTTCTCAGTGTTATTAAAGCAAGTCAACAGGTAAAAAATCAGCTTGGAAAATTAAAAAAAAATTGCATTTTCACCTAACTTTTAGTTTTTTTCCACAGTTGAATTAAAAAAAAAAGACAGTTTTCTAGCGTAAACTAGAAGTTTGGTTCTGGTCCGGTTCTGGACCAGAACTCTGAGTCCTGCCTGTCCTCTGCAGCTCATGAAGGTCCCGTCTTCAGTCTGCTCTCCACCGACTCTGTCCTGCTGAGCGCAGGGAACGGCGAGGTCAGCGCCTGGAACTGGACCGAACTCATCAAGAAGGTACGGAAAGCCATCAGAGTCAAAAATCATCACAGATTCAACCCATCAGTTCAACATGTCAGTGATGTGAAAATGGTGAAACTCCCACAAGAATGAAAGCAACAGAGCAGAACGCGGTGCGTTCAATGACCGTATGCGTTTCAGGTGGTTTAAAATCTGAAGGTGGTTTGTAGGAAATATCTGATTATGACTCTTTACAGTTTGCCATAGATTAATACATAGCAGCTGGAAGGTCAAGGGTTAAATGATGACCTATGTGTCTCCTCAGAACGTGAAGCCGCTGTGGACGAAGAGGCCGAACTACAAGTGAGGACGAGTCCTCTACGTCCTGTCTGTCCTCTACTTCCTGTCTCATATCTCTGTTGCCTTCAGGTCCAGTCTGGAGATTCCAGAGATCAACTCCATGGCCATCAACCCTCGAGTGAGAGCACACTCTGACCTCTGACCTCTGACTGGCTGTACCTTTTTGATGATGATGACGATGTGTTTCCAGGACGACAGCCTGGCGATCGGAGCGGGAGACAACAACGTCCACATCCTGGACCTGGAGCACGGCGCCTTTAAGGTGCGTCTTCTTCTTTTTCCTCTTCTGCAGCTGATGACTGGTCATCTTACAGATCTCTGACCTCTGACCCCTTCAGGCGACCCTGCAGGGTCACACGGACTATGTGCACTGCGTGTGCGTACGTGAGCGGGAGGCGGAGCTCCTGTCTGGCAGCGAGGACGGCGCCGTGCGGATGTGGGGTGAGCTGTGGGCGGCGCTGCCGTGTGTCCGTTCTGATGATGATGATGATGATGATGGTGGTGGTGATGATGGTGTGTCGTTCAGACTGCAGGACGGGGCAGAGCGTCCACTGCATCGAGGTCCATAAATACGAGGTGAGCTCTGAGCTTTGACCCGCTGACCTTTGACCTCTTCTTTCAGAGCTGCTGACCTTTGACCTCTTGTTTCAGAGCTGCGCCAGGCCTCAGCACGGGAAGTGGATCAGCTGCCTTACCACGGACTCTGATTGGATGGTAAGAAGTCATGTGATGAAGCTGCAGATCCAGACGTGGTTTTATGTTACTGACCGGTTGCTATGGTGATGCAGCTGTGCGGCGGCGGCCCGTCTCTGTCCCTGTGGCACCTGCGGTCGCTGTCACCGACCTCGGTGTTCCCTCTGAGCGGCTGCCAGCGCCGGGCCGCATTCCACCAGGACATGGTGAGGAGACGCACAGCGCCCCCGCAGGCCGGAGGCCGCGCTGCAGCCTCACTCAGTGTGTGTGTGTGTGTGCGCAGATACTCGCTGTGGGCGACGGTGCCTTCGTCTCCCACTGCCTTCTGGGAGGAGAGGTCAAAGGTCAGATCCCGTGCACGCCACCGAGCCTCAACACGCTGCAGCTGAACACAAAGAGCTCCGAGCACCGGGTGAGACCCTGAACGCACCGTGCAGGGGGCGGGGCTAAGAGTGGGGGCCTGGTAACAGGTGTGCTGGTGTTCCAGGTGCTGACGGTCGGCGGCGGCAGCTGCAAGATCGACGTCTTCACCAACCTGTCCTACAGAGCCTTCTCCCTCAGCTTCTGACCAGAACCAGAACCAGAACAGGATCAGATGAGGAGTAGAACCAGGACGAACTCTAAATAAAATCCAGTCTTTGTTACATTTCACTGATTGTAACTTTCATCACTTGCAGTCCGCTGTGACCCGTTAGCGAGTCCAGAACCTCCCCTTGGTCCTTCTGGGCCGGAACCAGAACACTGATCCGTAAACAGGCCGTCTGTCTTGTCAAATTTGCTTCTTTAGGAGATTTTAGGCAGGAAAATAAATCCATATTATGACACCATATTAGGACCAGACTAAGAAAAAAAAAAGGATCAGAATATAGAAAGCATGGGAAAAGTTGACAAAATGTCTAAAATACTAAAAAGTTAAATATGAGAAATGCGTTTGAACTTAATTTTAATGTCTGATATTTATCAGTAAAGAGCTAAGAATGAGAAACTCCATATATTTTCTCAAAGCTAATCAGTTTCAAATGAGAGAAACGAATTAACCCTTTCATAGAAATATGATTAGCACAGACTTGCCCTGACTGATACCTTTAAACAACCTGAGCTGCTTGAACTTTGACCTCAGCTGAACATTTACAGGCTATATATTCATGTATTTTTTGCTGATGTCATGTTTTTACATCCTGGCTCTTGAACAGGGGCGTGAAAACTTTAGTAAGAGTCGAACCAGAGAAGTGACACTGCCGTTCATAATGAAATGGATTTTATTTATAAAAACAGCGGATGAATCTTTATTTGTTGCCGGGTTCCAAAAGTCTGAGAGAAAAACTAAAGTGTGACGCATTCAGGGCTGGTGGCTGATCGGTCGCCAGGTAACCAGGTGAGCAGCAGTTCATTTAATCCGGTAAGGTTTGAACCGGACCTGAATGTAGCGAGATACTGTGGCGGCTGAGTGGGCGGGGCTTCAGGCAGTGGGCGGGGCTTCAGGCTGCGGACAGGCAGGCCTGCCGGACGCTCTGGGCCCAGGTGTTGAGCAGCTCCGTCACCGAGTGTTTGTCAGGAAGCTGCAGCAGTTTGGACGTCATGTTCCTGTGGACCGTCTGCAGGAAGCCGTTGGCGCCTGAGACACAGCAGAGACATTTAGACGCTTCAGAGGCGCCGCAGATTAAATCCTGGAGAAATAGATTAAACCCGGCATCAGGATGCCAGAATCCTGTTTCCTCACCGTACTGGTCTCCGTCGTTGGCCCAGTGCGGACTTTGATCCGGGTAGTCTGCAGGAACGCTGAGCTGCAGCGGAGGAACGCTGGGCAGGTTTTTATCGTCTGAGGGACAAAAAGAGCAACAAGATGAGAAAACCAGATCTGGAGCTGATGTCTTAGAAAACAACATTTCCAGCATTAACGATAGAAAATGATCTAATCTGATATCTTGCAGCATTTCAGGAAGCACTTCCTTATATGGACTTTGCCTCGGAGTTACAGCTGGTCACGTTAAACCTAAAACCACATCCTCTAAACTTTGCTCCACTGTTTTTCCTCAGTGTCTGAGCCAAAGGAAGGAGAGAACATCTTCATGTTGACAGAACTAATGGATCGAATGTCTTGCTGCTAAAGGAAAATAAAATAACAGCTATTAGAGGTTAATGCATCATATATCAGATGGGAAATCTCTCGAGATCAAACAATAGTTCAGAGTAAGTAAACATGGCCGACGAGAAAAAAGCAGTGAAGATATTTTTGTTTTCTGATTGGCTAAACGTCACGTTCTCCAGGCTGCGTTCTCATCGGTGCTCTGGGACGACACGCACTGCAACATCGGGCCGAGACGATTCAACATGCCAAATATCAGTTATTGATCGCAGCTGATGCGAGTGAACCAGATCAGTCTGAACTCACAGCAGGAAGCTCGGTTCAGAGCTACCGCCATAACTGGAACGACTTGAGGTCGGAAATCGGAACAAAGCTCTCGCAGGCTAATCGCGCTGACCGCTACAGTTCAGCTTGATTTATGTGAGGCTTGGTCCTTTGCTGAATCAAGCAGCTGCTGGTTATTGTGACACTGAACACAGAGAGCTTTTAACATGCCGGTTTCTTAGGTCTCCTCTTCATCCTCGTCAGTTAAATGTAATATATATAATTATTATATAATAAATATAATTTTTGTTCTTCCTGACCTCAGATTTGAGCTGCAGACGTTTTTTTTATAATTTAATTTCCATTTCTCCCACATGAATCTGATCAGTAGTAGTAAGTGCTGGAGCTAAATCAGAGGATCATCAGCCAATCACAGCGACTCACCCAGCTTGCAGATGAGGTGCACGGTGCCGTTGTTGCTGCAGAAGGCCGGGTCCAGGTTGACCAGGAACTTCACGTCGAGGCGCGCCACCTCGCCCTGCAGGATGTTGGGGATAGTCTGACGCTCGTCTTCCTCGTGCTTCCTCTTCCTCCCACAGATGTTGGGCCCCCTGGGGAAAAGAAAAGCGGGTCAGACGGGGTGGGGCGAAGCGGCGTGGAGCAGAGGGGCGGGGCCTACGTGATGGGCGGCTCGTGGATGGCGCTCATGGCGGGGGCGAAGGTCCGGTACAGGGAGTGGTTGAAGACCGGGGAGCGGATGTTGGCCATGACGGCGTCCAGCAGCGGCTGGCACAGATACTGCTGCTTGGTGGGAACCGGAGGGGGGGGCGGCGTCGGCTGAAACAGACGGGAATCCTGTCAGAACCGAGAAGCGCCATTAAGACAGAAACACTGACGGGAAAACTTTGCTTTATTGGACGCTGGAACTCAGGTCGTTTTATTTTAGGATTTTTAGGATTCTAAACAATATTCAGTGAAGTTAGAGTCAATGTCTCTGGGAACAACTCAGTTACTGGCTTGAGCGGTGTTTCTACAGGCCGCTAGGGGGCGCTGTGGGGCCTCTGAAAGCCAAAGAGAGAATGAGAAAAGACATGCAAAACTAAAATAAATCTAATAAGATGAACCTTTTATTCTTAAATTTTTATCATAATTTTTGTTCTTCAATTATTTTTTCCAAATATAAGTTGAAATAATTTTTTTAAATGTCATTTCTGATAATCTGTCAGTACAAATCCACTTTGCTCTTTGAATTAGTGTAATGGCAAGAAATTTAAGTTTTTTCCATATTTTCTAAGAAATTAAAGTTTCTTAGAAAATATGGTTTCTACCAAAGGAAGAAACCATAAGAAGTGCCCAAATAAACTAAAATGCTATGTGATTAATAAAAATATTAAATACTTTACTACAGTCAAAAGAAGGGATTGTGTTGAAAAATCATAATACATTAAATGAAAATAAAAATTTCCCCCACTGAATTTCCTTATTTCGGCAGATCCTCATCATGTGGCCATGACAAAAAAAAAAAAAAAAAAAAAACTAAGATAACTGCAGTAAAGTTAGTCGCCTCTTCAAAAAGACCAACATTGCCACGGCACCCTGATTTACGAGCTCCTTTCAGAGTAAAAGCTCTTATCCGGTTCATGTTTGATCTGCTGCAAGTCGATTTCCAGCAGCTTTACATTTTGTATTTATGCAGTTGCAAAAAGAAATGATGTATCGGAAATAATCAGGGTCATTAAGCAAAGCTGAAAATTGTCTGTTTCCAGAAGGACACCTCTGGAACCAAACCAGCAAATGTTAGCCACATGGGATGCTTAATTTCAAAATAAAAGCCTATTAAAATAAGACGTTTTAATTGCAGTGCCCACATGTGAAAATTGAATGTGACCAGCTTTACAGTCATTTTCAAAGAAACTCATTTATGAGCTTTACGCAGTAACAGTTGAATGGATGAAGTCACGTTTTGAGCTCCAGCGAGGCGGTGAAGGTTGAAGCAGAAAGTTGAGCTCTTCTTACCACAGCCATGTCGTTCTTCAGCTTCTCCAAAGCGATTTCGCATTTCTGCAGCGTCTTCAGAGGACACCTGCAGGTCAGACGGACAAAGAAGCTGCAGGTGAACCAGAGTCTCTCATCTCCACTCCTTCACCTGGAAGCTGCTCCTGTCTAACTCCAGACTGGCCATGCGCTCATTCTGCCCGCCTGCTTTAATTACGCAATCACATAAAATTATGTACATTTTCAGGAACAAAAATTATTCAGATTTTAAGTGCAATAGACAAATGAAATAGCATCATTTCAATCTATTTCAGCCATTTTGTCCTGTTGTAGTTTGATTTTCTCAGGTGAGATAAAGATGGCCGTGGTCGGTCAGAGCTGCTGGCGACGCGTTAATCTGCCTGGTCCCTCCCACCAGAGCTCCCATAGGTCCCCACCAGAGCTCCCATAGGTCCCACCAGAGCTCCCATAGGTCCCACCAGAGCTCCCATAGGTCCCACCAGAGCTCCCATAGGTCCCACCAGAGCTCCCATAGGTCCCACCAGAGCTCCTCACCAGACCTAACCCTAACCCAATCTACCTTTCCAAATTATATCTGCCCACAGCCTGGATCCGTTTAAATCGCTTCTCAAACTTATTTTTATTCTTTGGTATTTAATTGAAATCATGTTTTTATGCTCTGCTTTCATCAGTTTCTGTTATTGTCATTCTTGTACAGCATTTGATGCAGTTTTACACCTGTTGCTAAAATGCTATATAAATAAATTTGACACTGATGCAGTAAAGATAAGCAGCTGTAATAAAATACACTGCCTGGCCTAAATAAAAGTCGCCACCTGGATTTAACTAAGCAAATAGGTACCAGCCTCCTATTGGATAATTCCTGCATAGGCGATTATCTTTCAGCTGACAACAAGTTATTTAATCCCAGCTGATGCAATGAGTAACTCCTCATTTCTTTAACAACCATGGCAAAAGACACATCCTGTGGTCGTGGAAAAGATGTTAGTCTGTTCAAGAAGGGTCAAATCATTGGCATGCATCAGGCAGAGAAAACATCGAAGGAAATTGCAGAAACTACTGGAATTGGGTTAAGAACTGTCCAACGCATCATAAAAAACTGGAAGGATGGTGGGGAACCATCGTCTTCCAGGAAGAAATGTGGTCGGAAAAAAATCCGGAATGATCGTGATCGGCAATTACTTAAACATTTGGTCAAATCAAATCGAAGAAAAACAACAGCAGAACTCAGGAGTATATTTAATTCTGAACCCAAAAGCATTTCCACACGCACAATGCGAAGGGAACTCAAGGGCTTGGGATTGAACAGCTGTGTAGCCGTAAGAAAACCTCTAATCAGTAAGGCTAACCAGAAAAAAAGGCTTCAGTTTGCTAGGGAGCATAAAGATTGGACTCTGGAGGAATGGAAGAGGGTCATGTGGTCTGATGAGTCCAGATTTACCCTGTTCCAGAGTGACGGGCGCATCAGGGTAAGAAGAGAGGCAGGTGAAGTGATGCACCCATCATGCCTAGTGCCTACTGTACAAGCCTGTGGGGGCAGTATTATGATCTGGGGTTGCTGCAGTTGGTCAGGTCTAGGATCAGCAACATTGTGCCCAAAGAATGAGGTCAGCTGACTACCTGAATATACTGAATGACCAGGTTATTCCATCAATGGATTCTTTCTTCCCAAATGGATCGGGCATATTCCAAGATGGCAATGCCAGGATTCATCAGGCTCAAATTGTGAAAGAGTGGTTCAGGGAGCATGAGACGTCTTTTTCACACATGGATTGGCCACCACAGAGTCCAGATCTTAACCCCAGTGAGAATCTTTGGGATGTGCTGGAGAAGGCTTGGCGCAGTGGTCAGACTCTCCCATCATCAATACAAGATCTTGGTGAAAAATTAATGCAACACTGGATGGAAATAAATCTTGTGACACTTCAGAAGCTTATTGAAACAATGCCACAGCGAATGCAGGCTGTAATCAAAGCTAAAGGCGGTCCAACAAAATACTAGAGAGTGTGACCATTTTTTGGTGGCGACTTTTATTTTGGCCAGGCAGTGTAAATAAACATAATTGCACAACAGACTAGCTATATATATTATAAATATATAAATATCCTTTACTGTCCCACAGAGGGAAAATGTATTAGAAAATAATACTGGGCAGTTATGAACATAACTTAACATGAACACTTTTACCATCTTGCTTGCTGCTTTACTAAACAGAAGTGATATTTTGAAATGATATATTTTCATAAATAATGGCTGAATTCTTCCCTGGGTTTGTCCTAATTAAGTAGGCCACAGTTTTTTCATTGTTTTTCTTAATGAGAAAGAAATTTGTGGCATGGTATGAAATATTTTTCTTAGCATCGGTATTGAGTTTAAGTTTCAGCAGCGAGGCAGCCCGAGTGCACTGAGGTCAAAATGGCGGTTCTGGTGTCCAGTTCTGCAGGTGGTACCGATACCTGATGGTTGGATCAGTCAGGATGTTCAGCAGACTCTTCATCTTGCTCAGGTCCTTCTTCCTGTCTGGCAGCACAACACAAACGTCAACTTCCTGTCTTCGTACAATTTTACTTATTTAATACTCATCACTAAATGTGGACCCAAACCAGACCTCCTCAGCTTCCCGGTTCAGAAATTTACTTTTAAAATATTTAAAACATAGAAGTATCAAATTATGAGACTGATTTTAACATTCGTCTCCAGGAGATTTTAATATTTTCTTTTATTAAGATTTAAAAAATGTTAAAATTTTAAGATTTTATTTGTTTTCAGATGAATCTTTTTTTTTATATAAATGAGACTTGCATATGATCCGTTTCCATGGATCATATGCATGGATCCATGGATGCATATCATGGATGTTTTTAATACATAAATAAAAAAACATAAAAAATTATAATTACAATAAAAAGATTTTGTAAAGACAATAAATATTTTATCAAGATAAAAACAGAAAAGGTAAATAAATCAAATATAAAACAAATTTAAGATTAAATAATAATATTGCAATTTAATAAAAAAAACATTTCATGTCAGAAATACTGCTTGATTTCTTTGTAGCCTTGCTGATGGTTCTTCTCTGAGGGGAACTAATCATCTGCAAAGAGAGGTCAAAGTCAGCTGCTCACCTTCGTTCTTGTCGATCTTGTTGATCATCCGGCGAAGCGGCTCGATGTATTTTGACAGCTGCTTGAGCTTCTCCATGTACTGCTGCTCCTCCAGAGACGTGGCTCCAGCCGGACTCATGCCCGACCCGGGGTTACCTGGTAGGGAGGGAGAGGAGCCAGCTGGAGTCACATGACACAGAACTGACTGACAGTTCTGGTTTCACTTTCACTAAAACATGCAACGGTTCTGTGTTTATATGGGCCTCAAGTTCTGTTCTGTGGATTGGAGGTTGTTGGCCTCAGTGGCGCCTCCTACAGGTTTACCAGTCCAGAACCCCACTAACTGGTTCTGGACTGGTTGAGAACCGGTTCAGAACCAGTGGTTATGTGAACAAACACCAACTGAAAGGGTGAAAATGGATTAGGATGTTCAATCAGAATGGATCCATATTTTTAACCTGTAGTACCAAGTAGGGCCACAGGAGGCGCTGCAGACATGTCACTGTCAGTTTTATTCATCTCCACAGAACGGAATCGTCAGCCATATTGTGAGGCAAGTCAATCTCAGAAAATAAAGCCACTCCACTTAGTTTATTTATTTAGTTGTGGATGTGAGAAATTAGGCTTACCTTACGAGCCTTTACTGTTAAACATATTTAAGGAAAGGAGATATAATTATTTTTCATTTTTTACCATCTAATCTAATGGAGCAGAGGCTTGTGCTGACACAACATCAGCAATCTCTGGCTCCAGTCTGGAGGAAGAAAGCCACTCACAACATGGCCGCCGTTGCCGTTTAATCCCAGCTCCTCTGGCATTGCGTTCCTGTGTGATTGTTACCTGGCGTGTTGAGGGGCCCAGGCGAAGCCACCCCATGGTTCTGCTGGGGGGTTCTGGCGGTGACGGGGCTCGGCGACGGCTGAGGGGAGGGGCTGGGCTGGAAGCCGCCCGGAGACGGCGTAGGGCCAGAGCTGCAGGCAGGAAGCAGGAAGTGGTTAACAGGCAGAGGTAGGGGTCGTGGCCTGTGGGCTGCCATCTGACCTGGCCGAGTTGGGCTGGGAGGAGGGGGGTTGCGGGGATGGCTGGGGGGCAGCATCTGTGGGGTGAGCACCTGCACAGGTGAGGGTGATGACATCATGGGATGCTGCTGCACCTGAGGAGAGGGAGGACAGCTCAGCCTGCGCTGCTGTTACCTGAATGACTCAGAGCAGGAGAACATACCTGTGGGGTCATCATCTGACCTCCGACCCCGGCCGTGCTGTTTGGAGGAGGGATGGCGGCGTTCAGAGGAGGCCGAGGGGGCCGGGGCAGATTCTGCATCGGGGGCCGGACCATCTGCGGCGGTTAGCATAACGTTAGCCTGACGCTACGCTATCATAGCAATAAACTTTTGAAACAATAAAAGGCACAATATTTATTTCTCGTTCTTTAAGTAACAGTGTGACTTTATGTCACAGCAATTACAGCCCCACTAACAAAACCATTCCCACAAAAGTGCTCTTCTTCTGGACTCGTCACATGAAGCGGTGCATGATTTGTGTCACTGAGCTGTAACTGTAAAAAAATTTAACTTTCAACTTGTTTGGAATTTATTATGACAACATAGAATCAAAATTCTTATTTATCATGATAAAAGGCCACCCCTATCGTTAGCATGACGTTAGCATGGGGAGGCCAGCCTCAAGGTGTCTCACCTGTCCAGGCGTGGTGGCAGCGGCTACAGCGGCGTTGAGCTGCGCCTGAGCTGCAGCCTGCTGGGCCTGCTGCAGCGGCAGCGTGGAGCGAGCCTGCTGCAGTCAGAGCAGAGCATGCGAAGGTTAGGGTGTGGAGCTGGACCCCACCGCCTCCAAAGCTAACTAACTTAGCATCAACGTTTGAGCCGCTTTCATTTTAAAGATGTTAATAAACTTCTGATAACTTTTAGTAAACTCTTTTACTAATATCTCTAAAATGAAAGCCAAAATTAAACACTAATTTAGTTAGATGTAGAGATGGTGGGGTGGGTCCAGCTTCGGTCCGGTGCGGCTCTGCTGGGCTGTGTTGCGCCAGTCCAGACCCACCTGGAAGGCCTGCATCTTGAGCTGCTGCTGCTGCTGTTGGCTCAGCGAGCTGATGGGGACGGACTGCGCCGGCATCTGACCCGGCAGAGACTGGGGGACGAGTCCTGGCTGGGAGTGAGGAGGCATCTGACCCGCCTGGACCTGCACCTGCTGCTGCTGCTGCTGTTGCTGTTGCTGCTGTTGTGCTGTTGCTGTTGCACCATCTGCTGGATGGACTGAGCCTGCGCCTGGTGCTGCTGCTGCTGCTGCATCTGCAGTTGCTGCTGCAGTTGTTGTTGCAGTTGCATCCGCGTCTGATGCATCTGCAGAGACAGGAAATAAGAGCTTGAAGACAGGAAGCAGCTGCTGACAAATATCACGGGAACCGTCAGCAGCAGAAACTGAGTGTCAAGAACCAGTGTCCACCAGCAGATGGCAGACTGGAGTCAGGCTGAAGCGGACCAGAGTCTGACTGAACAGAACTGGTGTGCATGCAGCCTGCACTTTGTGCTACATGGTGGCGCCCAAGTCAAGTGTTTGCCTACTTGGGCGCCACCATGTTAGAATGCGTTAGCAACTGGAATGCTGCTCCGTTGAGCTCTGAGGTGAATGGAATGTGACCTGAACATCTGCAGAACCCTGAGTGCATCTGGACTCGGTTCTCCTGCTGGTTCTGCTGGGTCAGTTTGTGGACAGACCTGGTTCTGCTGCTGCTGTTGCTGCAGCTGCTGGTTCTGGGCGTGCTGCAGAGCGCGGAGCTGCTGCTGCTGGAACTGCTGCTGCTGCTGCAGTGCGGCATTCTGCTGCGCCTGCTGTTGCTGCTGCTGCTGCACCTGCTGGAACTGCTGGAACTGCATGGACTGCTGCTGCTGCTGTTGCTGCTGCTGCTGCACCATCTGCTGCACCGACATCTGGCCCTGGGCACCCACTGCAGAGACACAGGGAGGGCAGGAATGACCCGGTTCTGGAGCCGGAGCCAGCCTGGAGTCGGCTCAACATGCTGAAGCAGGAAGAGAGAGAGAGAGAGAGCGGCACGCTCGGCGCAGCAGCAGGAAACACACTCACTGGCTTGTGGGTTTCCCGGCACCCCGGCCATGGCATGCTGGCCTAGCTGCATCTGCCCCATGGCCCCCATACCCCCCACCGCGGTGCCTGGGGCCCGGGGCCCCATGCCCATGCCCCCGCCTACCCCCGTCAGGTTAGTCAGGGCATTCATGGGATCTAGCAGAGGGCAAACAACAGACAACATTACGCAGCTCTGACATGCTCAGCAGAAACCCCACGAACCCGGTAGAGTCGGGCCCGGCCGGAGCCGAACCCCACCCAGAACCCAGCAGGGAGCAGAGCTCCACTCACCGGCTCCTCCCAACGCCTTCTTATCTGCAACACAAAGCCCAGCGGCGGTTAGCCTCAACCAAACACAACTGGCAACCGGAGAGACAGGAAGCTGCAGAACTCACGGATGTCCCTGAAGTGGATGATGAGCCGGGCCACCAGGGACAGGTACTCCTCCTGAAACACACACACTGCTGTTAGCGTCGGCTGCTAACCCGTTTCCCATCGTCCACCTGAGCATAACTCACTCTGGTCTTGGCTTTGATGAAGACGTGGTTCTCCATGTCCGTCCCAGACTTATGTGTCGTGTTTCCAGAACCGGCCTTCCTCATGGCGTCTTCACTGAGGAAGACCAACAAAACACTCAGCAGAATAATCATCAAAATTCATTTTTACTGTCTAAAATATACAAAAATAATCTCAACAAAAGCCACAGAAATGACAGGAGCATTTCTCATTCATCATATTTCAAACATGCAACTTCTTCAGACGCTTTTACTTATTTCACTTTTTTGTGCGTCTCAGTGAAATAGCTTCAGTGTTTTCAACCTCAATTATCAGAATTTAACCTAAATTATATTAATCATAAATCCAACAGATCAGGCCAACCTCCACAGTTTATTTATGCTTCAGCTGTGGTTATGTTTAAGAAGTTCATATTTATTTTTCATGCTGCACGTTTTTCTACTTACTGCTAAACTGAACAAGTCAATCCATTTAAAATGTGCATTAATTCGCCTCCTCCCTTTGATCCTGGTGTTAAAATCTGCTCAAAATAAAAGGTTTTAATGATTTTAACTATGTTTTTGGCAAGAATATTGTTTTAGAAATAGGCCCTTGAAGAAAAATGCAGGTCTGCTGTTTGAGTTACATAAAACCTTTTTGTTATTCGCATCTTTGCTTCTAAATTATCCTTGCAGCAGTGATGTGCGGTCAGGAGAAGCAGGTGAGGCAGAGACTGGGTTTTTTTTTGTGGCATTGTCAGTTGCTATGACTGCGCTGATACAGAGTGAGACAGAAGTGGTTTTTCCCTTTGCTGTGTAGTATAGCATGAAATTAATAAGACCTCAATTTCCAAGTTTGATTGATTTAAAGGAGTTATTCTCCAGCGGTGGCACAGCTATGGATGACATGTCGAAGAAGTCTTTTTGCCGTCCAGCTTCTCCACATGTTTGAAATTTCCTCATGCAAACAATAAGCTTGAAACCAAATGTACCACAGTTTCATAAATTAAAAAAAGTTTTTTATACATCTGACCATTTAATTAAAACTTAATATGGATGCATCAAAAGAATTTATTAATCCCAAATAAACAAACATTTTCCAAAAATTGAATAATGTCAAACTTAAAAAACACAAAATATGTTGTTTATTTCTGCCTCCTACCTACAGAAAGCATAAAACACGAGGCTCAGAGCCAAGATGCAGTCCCTTCTTGGCTCCAAGCCTCGTGTTTTATTTATTGAGCTCCCCAGTCACTCCTACAGCACACCTCACTGCTGTCTCACTCTCATACCTGTCCTGCACCAACATACCAGACATCTCTGCCACTCCACAGCTCCTCTCTGCAATCCTGTCTTATTCTTTTCCTACAGGCACAGTGCAGCCCTCTTTGCACTACTCTCTAAGCACAATTTAAAGTCTGAATTAGATATGAAATCATCTGTCTAACTCCCACTGATAGTTACTTTTGGTTTCATTAAGAGAAAGACAAATTTAAAATATTGCTTAAACACTTTAACAGGCATATCTATAGGATTTATATAAAACAATTGAGTTCTGGAGTAAAAACGTATTGTTTATAATACTGACTAGCTTTAGCAGCTAATTATGACAACAACAAAATCTGGTCAGAAAAAGACAAAACTAATGGATTTTAGACGTTTTATTTGCGCCGAATTAAACACCGGTTTAATGCCCATAAGACCACCTGAAATACAGTAGAAGTTTAGCACCTGACGGATTTTTATCCTCAGTTGTTTCTAAATTGGCAGTTTTTACAAAATGTTAGCGGTTAGCTAAACCAAAAGCTAGCCTAGCTGAGCGCAAAACCGTGAAAAAAGAAGCAACTTCCTCACATCTGAGCCACGACTTTCTGTCGGAACTGAGGGCTCCTCCAGTCGCTGTCGGCTCCAGGAACCTCCATGGCAGAATTGATCCAAAATTGACTTAATTTCTCTCCGTTCGACTGTTTTCTCCTTCCTTCTTCCGCTGCAGAGATAATGGCGGCGGTTCGGCGGATGTGAGCGGTGATGAACGCTTCCGCCTCCCACTGGTCAGAATTAGATACTACATGGCCCAGAGACATTAGAGCCTCACAAAACAAATTAGAATATTTTATACGCATTTTAATTGTTTCTGTTTTTAGGTATTAAAATAAAGAAAAACCTAAAACCTTTCCAAAGACATGTTCAGACATGAACATAGCAGGATAGAGATCCTGCTATGTTCCAAAGACATAGCAGGAAATTAACGTTTGTTTCAAATTTTTGCTTGAAAAAATTTTTTCAAGCAAAAAAATTTTTGCTTGAAAATTTTTTTCAAGCAAAGACATGGGCAAAAATTGATAGAAAATAAGATTTCTAATAAGAATATTTTTTTCTATTTGTTTAAATGTCATTTAATTCTAGAAGTGCAGAGCAAATTTAAAAACGACAGAAATTATGCTAAAATCCACGTTTCTTATAGCAGTGGTTCCCAAAGTGTGGGGTGCGCCCCCCAGCGGTATGGATGAATGAAACAAAAGTGATTCACTGTAAACATGGTTTGTAGTGTGTTTTGTTGCAGCCTGAAGTGTGAAATAAACTTCAGTGGAGTTTCAAATCAAAATATGTGTAATGGTTTATGTCTGGTTGAATGATGTGGCCAGTTGATTTTTTCTGGGGGGTGGGGGGGATCTTATTTTATTGTAATAAAAAACATTATTGATTTATTTACATGTTTATATTAAGAGTCATTCTGGAAGGTCCAAACATGGTAGTGGCAGTATCATGCTGTGGGGTTGCGTCTCAGCAGGAGACACTGGAATCTTGTAATTGTGGCTTCAGAAAACATTTATTATTCATGGAGATGATGACCGACCTGTCCAGGTGACCCCGCCTCTCGCCCGGAACGCAGCTGGAGAGGAACCAGCAACTCCCGACCCCGTTAGGGAGAAGTGTGACGGAAAATGGATGGATGGATGGAGATGATGACCCAAAGTGTTCTGTAGCTACAACTACACAGAGATGGTTTGAGATTTTGGGCTGGCCTAATTAAAGCCCAGAGGTGCTCACAGCTGATCCCCACCAACCTGACAGGAGAAATGGAGGAAAACGACTACGTCCAGATGAGCAGCCTCAGGTGCCACTACTAAAAACTGACTGGAAGGGGTCACTCGTTTCATGTTTAATATTTTTATTTAATGATTGATTTTCACTTTGAAACTATATCTTTTTCTCACTAATTTTTGTCTAATATGACAGATTGTATTGCTCACGATTGATCTGAAACAATGAAAGGCTTTGTGATATGACAAAAATGAAGTTTTCCTTTGTAGCATTCTAGTTACTAACACTAAACAGCAAACTAGGATATCAAGAAAAAGAGAAAAATAAAAATGATGATCTGAAAGAGTAAATTATGAAATGTAAAAACAATAATTGAACAATTCAAAGAACAAATTCTGTTTCATTACAATAAAAATGTTACAGCCAAAATCTTAGGGATCCAGGAAGCCAAGCAGAACCAGAACCTGCTGCAGAAACGGGAAAGAAACGAACTACACTTCCCACAATGCCACTCTGCCTACTCAGACCAACAGTCTGCTTCCCCCAGGAGGAGGGGCGGGAAAGTGTGTCATTGGGGCACGAGGCGCTCCCGAGTCACGTGGTCCCGTTTTCTGCCGCGTGAGGCAGCAGCGTCCCGGAACATGATGATGATGGTGATGATGATGGGTCTGCGCGCAGTTTGAAGCGCGAGCAGCACCAGAGACAGAACCAGAACCACGGCAGAACCGCACTCTTCCTGCGGGATTTCTGCTCCTTAGCTGCTCCCGCATGCGCGTGCGTGACTGGACCGCAGCTCGGCTTGACGGCCACCGACATGGACTCAAACAACAATAATTCAGGTAAATAACGTCTCTGGGTCGGGACCAGGTCCACGGGGTTAGAGTCGGGCACGGCGCGCGTGCACGGTGTTTAATGGAGGTCCTTCTTCTTCACCTACGAGCCGATGCGTTGGCGCGTGCGTGACGGCTGGTGCGGGGCTCGGAGCGGAGCAGAGGAGGTCACTGCGGCTGCGCTGCGACGGGGTTCAGGGTGAAAACGGCCAGAACTTAGCAGGAGTCCGGGCCAGTCAGTCCGGTTCTGCTCTAGGGAACACAGAGGGGCCGTGTTCCGGTCCGGTTTCGGTCCGTCAGCCGGCCTTGGACCCCTCTTTCGGACCCCTCGTGCACATGTCAGCCGGTCTGTCACGAGGACCGTCACCGTGAATGCGCTCGTGCTTTCGGGAAGTGGGTCAGGATGACGGCAGGTCTTTCGGCTTCTGGTGGACGGAGTGTGTGTGCGTGTGTGTGTGTGCGTGTGAGAGAGAGAGTGTGTGTGTGTGCGTTCACATGGAGCGGCGCAGTCAGCCATGTGCGCTTTGTTTTCACGGAGCAGCTCGGCCTCTGATTGGCTGCTGCGGGGTCTGAGCTCCTGCTGTAGCCCCGCCCCCTGGAGCAGCAGGCGATCAGCTGATCAGTAACCAGGTAGCAAACGAAACAGGTTACACGTGTTGGTAAATGTTGGTAAATTGTTATGGGACTTGAAGTTGAATCCTGCAGTCAGGAGGAGATCCAGTCAGTTATCTCACACACACACACACACACACACACACACACACACACACACACACACACACACACACACACACACACACACACACACACACACACACACACACACACACTTACTGATCCTGCTTCCTGGAGTTGAGAAGCATTGAAGGAAGATGTCTCCAGATTATGCTAACGCTAGCTCCAGGATAATCTGGGTGAAGAGGTGTGAAACGTGACAGGAAGCTGGTTCTCTCTGCTTCCTGGTAGCAGACTGAGCAGTGATTGATCAGTCCGACTCATTGACCTCTGGTGACCCCTGTTGTGTTGTGTTTAATTCCAGAGGTTTGGATTGTTTGCCTCGCTTGGTGTTTTGAGATGACGTGAGTCATTTGAAGCTGAATTTCTGACTCAGTCCAAACAGAAACGTCTCACTCACGGTGTCCAAAGATCGATGAGAACAGCTGAAAGTCTCTCTGTGATGTTGGAGTTTCAAACAAATGTTCTTCCTGAAAGGGTAAAGGTCGGCTGTAAGTGCTTCCTGTAAGGCCTCATATCCCTCGTCCCCTCAGGGTTATAATGCCAGAGATATGGACACATCGCAGCAGCATGTACGGGAAAACAAAGATGCCCAAAGTGTGGAGGAGAGCATAACTATGATGAATGTCAAAATGGGAAGGAAAATTGTTGTAACTGTGGAGGACGACACAGGGTGACTTATAGAGGATGAGGTCAGAAGAAAAGCATGGAAATCAAACTAGTTGAAGTCACTAATATAAGTTTTGCAGAAGCTAAAACAGTGAAGCCAAAAGATGTGATAAGGAAAGTTCAGCCGAATCCAACACCAGAACAAAGACAGAGTGAAACTGAAACTGTTAACAGTTGAAAAGATTCTGCTGTTCATTGCTGATGCAATTAATTGTACAGATCAAGCAAAGCAAAAACAGAAAAAAAATCCAAATAATTGTGAAAGAGGCAGAGAGGCTTTTTGGTATCAAGGACATAAATGAGACTAGAAGGACAGGAAGACAGAAACAGATCATCGGTCAGTGGAACGCTGGACGCCTTTTCGCAAATGGACAAGAGTTTAAAGGATTTATTGGAGAATTTAAAGAAGATCCAGATATTCTATGTATTCAGGAAAGTTGGCTTAAACCAAATCTTGATTTTGTTCTGAAATGAAATGAAAGCATCAGAAGAGACAGAGGGAGGATCTGGGTTTAAAACATTCATAAAACTGGGAATTCAATTCAGACTATTGGCTAAAGGAAGAGAGTTAGAATCTATTGTTACTGAAATCTGGACAGGAAATGGACAATTTAAAATAATCAACTTGTATCATCCATGTAAAAGACTTTCAATAGATTTAATGGAGGAACTTGGTGTTTATTTAGAGGGTAAAGTTATTTGGTGTGGGATTTTAATGGGCAAAACTCATTATGGAGCATCATAATGATCAAAATGGGGATTTAATAGAAAAAATAAGGGAGGAAAAACTTTGCTATGTATAAATGATGGAAGTGGAACCAGAATTAATTTTAGATCTAATACAGTCAACAATTGATTTAACATTAGTTTAAAATTCTCTAGCAGGTGTTTGTTTATGGCAAGTGATCAATAAAACAACTACAGGAAGTGATCATTATCCTATTATGGCTGAAATAAAGTTAAAAATAGAGAGTTATTGTATAAAAGGGACAAAGAAACTGTTTTAAGCCTGCAGATTGGAAACATTTAGGAACAGTAATGAAATGAAAAATGTTAAACGTGGATATGAATAGTAGTATTGATGATTTCAATTTTCTGTATGTATCTTAGAAGCAGCTGATCAGGCTATGAGGAAGGGAGGGGAGAAGGTTGGAGTCCTAGTGGACAGCAGAAGTTATCAAGAAACAAAATAAAACTTTCAAATTCACAACTTTCAGAATCTGAATGAATACAAGAAATTTCAAGCAAATGTAAGAGGAATGATTAAAAATGCAAAAAGAGATTATTGGAGGAGTTTTGTAGTGCAGGAGGGAGGGAGACGGATATTTCTAAGGTGCAACAATTAAAAGAGAGTCCAACATTAAATGATGGAGAAATAACAGCAGTTACTGACAGAGAAAAGGCAAAAATGTTGCTAAATATTTAGCAACATTTTTGTTGTTAAAATTGTTAAAATTTACAGTTCTGAAAAAAATCTGAGTGAAGAAAGAAAAAATGGAAAAAAAAGACAAATTTAGGGAACAAGGATTTATTACAGCAAATGGGAGAAACAAATGATCCATTGAATATGTTGCTTACAATAACAGAACTGAATAGTTTAAGTTATCAGCTCCAGGAAAAGATCCAATTTGTTAAGTTATGGTTAGTGATTGAAGTGAATCTTCTGCATTAGAAACGTAGAGCTGGATATGTGAGGAAGCAGAGATTACTCCAATCCAAACCACGGAAATGAGTCAAAAGTTGTCGTCCGACAGCGTTAACATCCAACTGATGTAAACTAATGGACAGAATGATAAATGGAAGATTAATTGTGTCGTCTTGTCAGAGTGGCTTCAGGAGAGGCCGAGCAGCGATGGAGCAGTTGAATGAATTAAAATACAACAAACACTTTACAGAACCAATACGATGGAGTCATCATGGGTTATCAGCTCATGACCGGATTAAGGGGATGAAATGGCAGACAGGATGCTGAGGAGAGAACCAGTCAGGTAAGGATAGATATTAATGTTAGATATTAATGTTGTGTTAATGTTAGATATTAACACAAGACAGGTGGCAACAGCTACAGGTAGAAGAAAAAGAAAGGAATGTTTTCTTTACTGCAACATCTCTTTCTTGGTGCATTGTGATTTTATCCTTCCTGGATAAAGTTTGTTCCTAAATAAGAATTAAAATGTTTTATTGTTGTTGATAAAAGTGATCTAATGTAAATGAATATTCTACCCAGAGAAACACAGAAGCGTCCAAAATACCAGCAGAGAAACAGGAAAATCTCCGGCTGGCTGCAGGCTGAGGGAGGGCGGGATTTCCGGTCACTGTGACGTCACATGACGGGTGGTGGTGGCTGGCAGGCGGGGGAGGGGCTTCCTCGGTCCCCGCTGTGAGGCCGTGCGCAGTGGAGGAGGCACGTGGCGGATGGCTGCGACCGCGCGTCAGGAAGAGGAGGAGGAGGGCAGGATGGAAAGCATGGTGAGGAGAAGGAGGATGGTACGAGGACGAGGAGCAGGAGGAGGTGCGAGGAGCGAGGAGGATGGCGGCGTGAGCAGGATGAGCGAGGAGGCGCGAGGGTAAGGTAAAGAGGAGGAGGAGAAGGAGGAAGAAGAGGAAGAGGAAGAGGAGACCTCCATTCTTTTTTAGTTTCATTTCCTCTCTGGCTGTCAGGGATCAAACCTCTCCGTTTACACGCCTCATAGCCTTTATTTACATGTAGCCTCTACAATAAGAGGAAGGGACATAACATTTCCTCACAGAGATGCAAAAAACACCTAGAAATGCAGGAAACAGCCAGAAGGAGGCTGAACTAAAACCCAGAGGCAAAAAATTCAGAGAGATTAAAACGACAACAAAGAGAAAATAATCTTCCAAGCAAATGGTAAGCTAACTGAGAGAGAGGCTAAGTTATCACAGAAAGATCCTAAAGTACCATATATATGCTAAGCTATCCTGCATGTATACTGAACTAACATATGTGAGCTAGGATGCTAAGCTACTCCACAGATAGCTATGCTACAATAGATGTATGCTAGGTTGCTAAATTAACCCAGATGGATGCTATAGTGCTAATTTAACCTATAGTGATGCTGAGATGCCCTAAAGTAGGTAACTGTGGTTGTGTGGCAGAGTTGTCGTCTTGCAATCGGAAGGTTGTAGGTTCGATTCCAGCTTTCTCCTGCCACATGTCGATGTGCCTCTGGGCAAGGCACTTAACCCCAAAATTGCCTACCGGTCTGCGTATCGGTGTATGAATGTGTGTGTGAATGGGTGAATGTGACTCTAATGTAAAGCGCTTTGAGTGGTGAAAATGACTGGAAAAACTCTATATAAGTTCAGTCCATTTACCATTTAAAGTAATACTACAATAAAGGGTAGCTTAGCAACTGTCCCATAGTAATGCTAAGCTAATTCAGAGCGATGTTAAGGTAACCGAGACAGAAGCTAACCTAACCCAGAGAAATGCTAAGCTAACCCAGAGGGATGCTAAACTTCATGTGGAGATAATGAAGCAGTCATTGAGACAGCAGAACGGTCCCCATGCGGCAGCTGCCTGCAGCATGGCTGCATCACTACTTCCTGTTTCTGCTGCCTGAAGCTCAGGCTGCTAGAAACGAACCATCCTTCCATCTTTCTTCCTATTTTCTCTCCTCATTGCTTCCCTCATAGGGAAAAAGACAGCGGCGCTCTGGGTTTTATTTAGCGGCACCAGACTGAAGAGGCCTGGATTCACTCACATGCCACACTTTTCAGATTTAATTTGTTCAAAAAGTCTGACTTTCCTGAAAATATTTTGAAATTTGTGTTTGGACCGAGGTGTGAATACTTTGCAAAGTTGCCATGGAAACAGGCCGATGCTCACCTGCAGGCCTCTGTCCTCCAGCAGGGGGTGTCATCTCCTACGTGGGCCCGGACTCGGGGGCCAGCCCGGACTCGGGGGCCAGCCCGGACTCGGGGGCCAGCCCGGACTCTATGGACAGCGAGAACTCCGGCTTCGCCTCCTCCTCTTCCTCGCTGCCTTCGTTCCTCAGCAGCGACGGCTCCTCCTCCTCCTCGGCGGGCGGCTCTCCACGGGGGCGGGACGACGCCGATGACGCCACCGGGCCTCACAGAGCGTCGCCCAGCAAGTCCGTGGCCAGTTTGACCAGTAAGTGGTGAAGGTGGATCCGTTTCCTGTTTCCTGTGAGGCAGTTAAACATCAGCAGCAATAATTTGGTTTATTTATCCTGAAAGAAAATGGGGGTTTATTCATTCATTTATAAATGTTACATTTTCAAACTAAATATAAAGTTTACAAACAATTTAGTTTACAAATACTTTGGCGCTAAATATCTATTATTCATTTAGTCAACAGTTCGCTGACTAAATGTTTAGTTTGGAACAAAATATTTATTTTGCAGGTGAATATTTTGCATATTGACTAAATATTTGGTTTGGGGCTAAAAACTTAGTTTGCTCACTGAATATTTAGTTTGGAACTGTGACATTTACAAATGAATTAATAACATCTAGAAAAATCAACATCAATTCTCTTTCAGACCAAATAACTGTGGGTTATTAAACATGTTTTGTTATGTTGTTTTCAACTGAACTTAGATTACTTTGCAGCGCTGAACCCAAAAATGGCCTCCATGTTTCTCAGGCAGGTTTTATTCTAATCCGATCTTCTGACTGAATTTATTTTTGTGACATAATTGATTCATTTCATCCAAAACAGGTTTTTGGAGAAAGAAACGTTTTTCATAAAAAACGTTAGAAATGTTACAAACTTGGCTTAATAAACACTGATGAGGTTAATTACATGGGGAATATTATTGATCCTCAGGATCCACATGTGAAAACAACAAATGCATTTTGATACTGATGTTGCTCCATAGGTCAGAAAATTGGCCTGATTGAGTAAAACCAATGTGCTTTTTGGATTCAGCTCATCAGAAAGAGTTGAAACCCAGACGATGTTTTGGCTGCTGATGTTTGACTGGGTGGCATCACCGTGTGGCGGCGCTGTGGCGGAGCTAACTGTCACGTGAAGCTGTCTGCGCTTCCTGACGGTCCGGTTTGTTTCAGAGCTGAACGGCATGGTGCTGCTCTGTAAGGTCTGCGGAGACGTGGCGTCCGGCTTCCACTACGGGTTCGTTCACGCCTGCGAGGGATGCAAAGGCTTCTTTCGCCGCAGCATCCAGCAGAACATCCAATACAAGAAGTGTGTGAAGAGCGAGAGCTGCAGCATCATGAGGACCAACAGGAACCGCTGCCAGCAGTGCCGCTTCAAGAAGTGCCTTTCTGTGGGCATGAGCCGAGACGGTGAGTCTGCACGGCGTTTCCCTCAAAAACAGTAATTGAGTGAAACGTCATTAAATATAGAATTAATGTGTCGCAATTAAATGATCTGATTCTCTTTTAAATACTTGGTATAATTATTTCATGATTGAGTAAAGGGTTTCATGTTCCTGCTCTGAATCGTGAATTAATTTGAACTGTTCACTTCAGCCGTTAAACTCAGTGGGCGGGACCAGGGGAAACCCTGACGCCTGATTGGCTGCTTCAACAAGTCAAGACAACTTATTAATTAATTCTATGTTTAATAAATGATTTTTGTATTTATTTCCAGTTTTTCAAAATGATTAAATTTTTACAAGTTATTGTAGTTTGTCATAGATACTTGGTAGATTATGACACCTCACCTGTCCACCGGGGGAGGTGTCCAGGGTGTCTCCGGGCTTCGCCCCCCTTCCTGCTCTCACCTTCCTCCTCTTCTTTCTGCAGCCGTGCGTTTCGGCCGCATCCCGAAGCGTGAGAAGCAGCGGATGCTGGCAGAGATGCAGAGCGCCATGAACAACATGGTGAACGACCAGCTGCAGAGCGACTTCCAGCTCGCCAGCCTGTCGTCTTCCTCCTCTTCCTCACCAGAGGGCGCCATCGGCCCCCAGCCGTGTCCTCCTCTTCCTCCCCCTTCCTCGCCGCCCCCGAGCCCTGGGATCGACTCCACCATCAGCGCCATCGCCTGTGCGCACCGTGAAACCTTCCTGTATGCACACGACAAGCTGAGCGATCCGCAGCTTAGCCCCTCCCACCGCAACCATGGGGGGGCGGAGCTTTGTCCAAACCGCATTCGGAACGGTTTCAGCAAAAACAATAACAAAAACACCATGGACTGCTTCCTGCAACACGGTCCCAACAACACAAGCAATCACCATGGCAACAAGGGGTGGAGTCAGCATTCCAGCAACGTGATTGGAGGAAAGAGTCATGTGACCCAGAGGCAGAGCTGTCCACCAAAGAGTCGCTCTGGGATTGTTCTGGTAAGACCCGGGATGCTAGCGCCCATCGCTAACTGCTGCTGCTAGCTTCACCACTTTAAACTGTTGCTAGCTTAATCTCTACTAAGAGCTGCTAGCTTAACGGGATTGTATCATTCCCAGGCCTGTCCAATGAACTTGCAGCCCCATGCAGACCCTTTAAAGACGCCCCACGAGATCTGGGAGGACTTCTCGCTGTCATTCACGCCCGCTGTCAGGGAAGTAGTGGAATTCGCCAAGCACATCCCAGGATTCAACGCTCTGACCCAGAACGACCAGGTCACCCTGCTGAAAGCAGGCACCTTCGAGGTAAACCATGATGTCATCACAGACATCATGATTTAAGAATTCATAAGTTTATACTTCTGATTTTAAGTTAGCCTCACAAAAACAACTTGTCTTACCTAAGGCTAGCCTGACCTGAATCTAAAGAGATTCTGTTTATCAATACATTATTGCAAAAAAGCCATATTTTTAAATGCAATATAAAATTAACTGCTAGCTTATATTAAATGCTAGCTATTACATTAGTACAGCAAAAACTGATTAGATAAAACAAATTAGATTAGCTAACATGTTAGCCTACATGGCTAATACTATGTTATCAATCATAACATAATACTAGCTGATTTGTATTAGCTGTCAAAGTTAGCTACTGTTAGCCAAATCCATATTTATTTGACTTATTAACCAAGAGTTTAAGAGTCATTTAGTAAATAGACTCCTAATAATTATTTAAAGTTAGTGATTCTTGCCTAATTGAGGGAAACATTTATACATTATATATTTTATGTTCTTGTTTTTCTAGATGAAATATAGAACCGTTTTTTCTTCTCGCTCCAGGTGCTGATGGTACGCTTCTCATCACTGTTCAACATGAAGGAACAGACGGTGACGTTTGTCTCTGGCGCCACCTACTCTTTGGAGGAGCTCCATGCGATGGGGATGAACGAGCTGCTGGCAGCCATGTTTGACTTCAGCCAGAAGCTAGCTTCGCTGGCGCTGAGCGCCGAAGAGCTAGGCCTGTTCACCGCCGTGGTGCTTGTGTCCGCAGGTGAGCGTCAACACGCCGGGTCACTTCCTGGACCCCAGGTGTCTCCCAACCAGCTAACAGCCATCCTCCTTTTGCACTACTTTGATTTGCGATGAAAAAGCCTGCAGCATGGTGCTGCCATTGCCATACAGTTGGTACCGCATCCTTAGGTTTGAAAGTGACCATATCCCCAAACAAACTAGACTAAGATTGCTGCACATCCAGCGGTGGCTGCTACCTTTAATTGGGGACTGTTTTTCATCCTGGCCAGTAACTGGAGTTGCTAGCACTGGCTAATGACAGAGAGGCAACAAGCTATGAGCTAGCATTAGCTTTGGAGCGTTCCTTCTTCCTCTGCTAAATGTTTGCACTGTTAAGCTAGTGTCAAGAAAATCCGAGATCATCCCACTTCCTCATGCTGGAGATTTTAGTTAACAGTAACAATAAATAAAGTTACCTTTAAAATAAGTCACACAAATCACATCTAGACCCAACATTAGACCCAGACTGCAATAAAATAAACCTGGTTGTGTGTGTTGTTTTTGTCTCCTGCAAACTTTGCTTTAATTCTACTTATTTTTTCTATCTAATCATAAGAAATCATAGTCAGAGAGAGAGATGAGACAGGAAGAGCAGGTTTCCTGGAAAAAGAGGAAGTAAGTTTCCAGCTTGCAGATTTATAAAAATAGCTGAGACCAGTTTTTATTTAAAAGCATAAAAGTTAAAGGATGAAATCTAAACATTTTGAGTAATTAGATAAGATTTAAAGTAAAGTATATATATATATATATATAAATATATTAATATTGGGTTACTTATAACAATACTTAAATTTACACTCATGGGAAAACTTACAAGTAAAACAAGTAACTAACTTTGGTATCAAATAAAAATAAAAGAGTAATAAGTTGTGATTATCATAAAATTATAAATGAATGCTAAATCAAAGAAACTAAAAGGTTTATGAATGTGATTCTAATATTGAACTTGAAATGGTGTAAAACATGTAACTGCTATTAAAGATCACTGATGATGTGTTGGAGGTGGATAGTAGGTGAAAGGTGAAAGGTTAGGGGTAAAATGGGGACTAACAGGAAAGCAGAGATGACCAAGGCCTTATTTGGGCATAGAAGGACATGGGAGGAACGTTGAGCAACACTGAGACATTAGCCAAGACATCAGGACAAGATGTCTCTAAGACAGTGATGGAGACGAGTACATCTGTCCAAACAAGTTACCCAATAAAGCAAGCACAGCAACAGTGTTAGCCAATGAAAATGCACCGAAGCGGGTATAAACCCTATATAAGGGGAGAGCAAAAGAGGAATCTTTGGTTGGATCATCCAGGCAGCTTCGAGTCAAGACCGAGACGGACAAAGAACTCTGCAGCTGAAGAAGAGCCGGGGCCACAGAGCCGAAGACTGTCCTGCACATGGGGACCAACCTGTCAGCAACATGTGGCTTCAAATCGCACTTCTCTCATCGGCTGGGTTCAGACCCCAAAGACAAAGATAAAGATAAAGGCAAAGATAAAGATAAAGGCAAAGATAAAGATAAAGACAAAGATAAAGATAAAGCAAAGATAAGATAAAGGCAAAGATAAAGATAAAGCAAAGATAAAGATAAAGCCAAAGATAAAGACCCAAGTCCTGTGTGACTCACCATCGATGCAGAGATGAAGCTCATCAGACCAACAGAGATCCCTGCCTTCATCAATCATCCTCCTCCTCCTGCTGGGGTTGGAAACACCAAACTCCATCCGTCTCTCTCAAAGGTTCCCTTTTTAGTTCTTAGTATCAGCGTTAGGGAAAGACAGGCTAGATGATTGATTTTACTTATTTGATTATTTCTGCTACTGAATTAAGCTGTACTGACCCTTGAAAAATTGCTTTACTAATAAAATATTTAGCATAAAGAAAATCTAAAAGATGTTGTGGACATTCAATTAATGAGTCACCTCAAAGTTCTTCGATGGTAGTAAAATAACTATGATGTTTGATTCTGGGGAAGAAAAGTAGGAAATGTTTTATAGGTTGCTTTAGCCCAAATTAAAACAACATCCTTGGGACTCGCCAGAGTCACTAAAACCAACCTGATTCAGTAACAAGTGCACATTGTAATAAAGAGAAGGAGCGACCGTTAACAGATGGGCTCTGTGGAACTAGTTGGCTGTAGCTCAGTCTGGCTAATTCACAGGGGGAAGAAGGGTGAGACATCTGGATGGAGGCTGTAGAAATCAGGCGAATCCTTTCTAGAAACCAGCTTAAACAGAGTTTACTTCAGTTCTGGGTAAATCCCAGCAGATTTAGGAAACTCAATTGACCCGTTAGATGGAGAGCTGGTAGCACATCTCCCCTCTCAGAAGAGGAAGTAGTGACTGAGAGAGGAGAGAGTGAAGGAAGGGGGGGGAGTGTCGCGGCAACAACACTAGGCTAAGAATAACTTTGGATAGGCCATCATTAACATTGGATGAACGAGGGTTAGCAGTCGCTAGTTTGTTAGCTTGTCTAAAGCTAACACTAACAAGTAGCCTCCTCCTCCTTTGCTGGTTGCTAAGTTATGGTTCCGGTTGCTAGGTAACTGATGTCAGTGACCTAACTGCCGTCATTCCTTCACAGATCGGTCCGGCATCGAGAACCTGCCGTCCGTGGAGCATCTGCAGGAGAACCTGATCCGGACGCTTCGCCGTCTGGTCAACAAGACGGCCGGCGGCACTGACAGCGATCCGCCCGTGATGGATTCGCCGCGCTTCACCAAGTTGCTGCTGCGGCTGCCCGATCTGCGGACACTCAACAACATGCACTCAGAGAAGCTGCTGTCCTTCCGCATCGACCCCTGACAGCACACTGCTGGAACAGACGCATGCGCCCGCCAAAATAAGGCTCTGCTCGCCTGATCCAAACTATCATACATTCCCACTTCCTGTTGAGACCATCGTCATCATCCCTGATGTTCTCCAGAGCAGCTGGATGGAAACAAAGATCCCCTTCCAAAACTCTCCTGCTCACAAAACATCTGCACCTGTCAGCAGGTCGGCTCATCCAGATGTTTAGGAGCGCGGCTAGGTAACATCAGATCCAGACTTCCAGCACTTGGTGCTTCAGGTTCAGCTCTTCCATTCGCTCTGAGGGATTAGCTCCGCCCCGTCGGCACCAGCAGCCAATGAGGAGAGGAGGAAGCTCCGTGAACCAATGAGACGACAGGATGCTGAGATCTGTAAAACCTGTAAATACTGAGAGATCCAGATATACTTGAAGTGTTGCTGTTTGTTACTCATCTGTGTGAAACTCTGAAGCCTCTGGATGAGCAGCAGAGGCACAAAGTGTTGAGGCAGGGAATCTTCTCATGTCTATATTTTAATGTTTGGAAAACCATTTAAGTAATTCTATAAATTCTCACTGAAGATGCTGATCTGACTCATTTCATGCTTTCACCGCTTCGCCTGCGTAAAACCATCAAAACACCAAACAGAGTTTAATTCATAATTTTTTATAATAAAATGTGAAATGAAAAATTCTGCTGAATTAGTAACAATCTCCATTTGAGAACTAAAATCCAAACATACAAAAAGACGTCAAATTAAAAACTGCATAGTGCGTATAAGAAATATTATCCACTTTGGGTTTGTTGCCCTTTTGTAGCTTTTACAGCTCAATCGTGATCAGCAAAATCTTTTTAGCAGACATTACAAAAAGTCTCAAAATGAAATCAAGGGTCTATGAAATAATGATTAGGACCCAGATGCTAACCAGATGAGCAGGCTAACTACCGACCGGAAGGAGGGGAGGAATATTCACCCACTTCTTTTATTTTGGTTTAACTATTTTGGAGAAATTTTTTTTTGTTTTTTGCTGATTTTTATTTATTAATTTATTTATCTGCAGGCCAAAAAGCCGCTCTGATTGGTCGATCGCCGCAGCCCTAAGATGGATGGATGGATGGATGGATGATGGATGGATGGATGGATGGATGGATGGATGGATGATGGATGGATGGATGATGATGGATGATGGATGGATGGATGGATGGATGGATGATGGATGGATGATGGATGGATGGATTGGATGGATGGATGATGGATGGATGGATGGATGGATGGATGGATGGATGGATGGTCCCTTGCTCCGACCAATCAGGCGCCAGCTGGCCGGAAGTGGAGCTGAGCTAAACTTTGAGTCAGTTTCCTGCTGAAATCAGAGACTGACTGAAAGGTTCTGGTTCCGGTTCTGGTTTCAACCCAATGTGGGAAGAGATGAGCAGGAAGTGCCAAACCTTCCATCAGCAGATGCAGACCACCAGACTGTATTTACCTGCAGTAATAATTTACTGCATCTGGTCACGTGACTCCGTGGCTGCACGTGCTCACCTGATCTGCGTCATCATATCACGTGATTCATGAACCTCAGCTCCAAGTTCAGACGTGCTACGTCAGAGCTGCAGTGGAGGCGAACAGCGGCTCCTGGTGGCGGCTTGCAGAATCACAGCTTCTGTTTGTTTACTGTTCATTCAGTTTCAGCAATTAGATAATTAAATTCAGAGTTAATTTCCTTTAGGTTTTATGGTTTAGTTTTCATTGTATTTGTGTTGTTTAGACAAAAAAAAACTCAAGTGACTAATTTAATTCAAAGTATTTTTGATTTTATATACCATTTTAAATTTTTGGATTTTACTGAAATATTTTTAAAATGATTTGTAAATTTTTGATTCAAGATTACATATGTGTAAATATATACAAATTAATCAATATAGAATATTAATAGGTGTAATTATATAGGTTCATAAATGTATGTAAGTATTTTTATAACATATGGATCTAAATAGATAGATAAGTAAATGTAGATGGATTATTTCCCCGCACAAAATTGAACCAGAAACATTAGAGAATATTTTCATGTGTGAAAAATTAATCAGTTACTATGGCGATAGAATTTATTTTATTGTTTCAAAGTAACACAAAAAGAAAAGGGAGAAAAACCTGAGAGACAAACTGGAGGACAAGACTGGGGGACAAACTGGGGACAGCTTGTCCCTCCTTCAGATCAGCGGACTGCTGCAGAGGAAAACCAGCCATTCGGTCAGAGAGAGTTCAGCTTTACGAGGCTGGAAGACAGAAACAAAGAAACCAATCAGATCAATAATCAATAATCTGACTCAGTTTGTCCAATAATCTCAACAATAATACAGAATAATCTGGAATCAGGTGACAAATTTGCTGAAACTCTTTCTAAATGGTTTGACATCTAAACTCTGTAGCTACGTCTGATTGGACAGAGACCCTCCTATTGGCTCACAGAGCGGCCAATCACAGGCTGCGGTACCTTCAGTCCCTCCGTGTCCAACGGCCGCCCGTCACGCAGCACCGAGCTGAGCCGGGCCGACCCGGCTACCGGGTAGCCGTCCTCCACCTGCAGGTGGCAAACCAACGCCGCCGATTTCAGGTAGACCAGCAGGCGCTGCGCCGGACACCAGTCGATGGCGAAGCTGCAACAGAGCGCCGGACATCAGATACGGCACAGCAGGACCACCTGAGGCCCCCCGCGGGGGCGTGGCCTCACCTGGCCCTGAGGCTGTGGATCTCAGCCAGCAGCGCCGCCTGGCCCGTGTAGCTCTGCAGGACGTCCAGCAGGGTGGCGCTCAGCACGTCACGACGTCCCGACCCGCATCCCTCCACCTGCCCGGCTAACTCCTCCCCCACCTGCAGACGCGGATCACCTGGTCACATCAACAGCAAGTGACATCAGCAGCAGCATTTAGAGGTCTGCACATTACCTGCAGGGTGAATCTGTCATCATGGCGCCAGTGGACCGCCAGCCTTGGTGGCTGCAGCTCATTGGCTGACAACTGGGAAGAGAGGTGGGGCCTGATCTCCAGCAGCAGCTCTGATTGGTCAACAGAGATGAGCTGGATCTGCATCACTTCCTGTGTGGCGGTGGCGTGTTCCTGCAGCCTGACAGGAAGTAAGAGTTAACGCCAATCAGTCTCTTCCCTCACCGGTCATGTGACCCATCTACTCACAGGTCTCTGAGCCATCGCCATGACACCAACTGATGGAGCGCCGCCTCTGACTGCGCCCTTAGCTGCTCCAGCTGGCAGTCACATGACTGCAAAGCATTCTGGGCCTTCTGCAGCAACACAATGAGCTGATCCTGATGCTGCCGCTGCAGGGGAAAAGGGGCGGGGCATGAGAACAATCTGGACAGAGCAGGGGTGTGTGTGTTTCTCTGTGTATGTCCACCTTGATGTGCAGCAGCTGCAGCAGCGCTGTGACTCTGTCTCTCCTGTCCTGGACTTGTTGGACTCTATCCTGCAGGAATCTGAGCAGCGACTCCGTCTCCTCCATCCCTGACCTGGTCTCCGCCTTCAGAGCCTTCCACCTGCTGCGAGCCCCGCCCTCTGACACACACACAGAGGTAAATACACACCTGCCCTGCGCTCTGTCTGAAGGGCAGGTGATTTCATTGATTCCAACACATTTCAGTAAAACTTCAAAAGTAAATGTGTGCGTGTACCAGGTGGCAGGGGACAGGGCAGTGTCATCAGTTGCTGGGTAGATTCAAGGCCTTTCAGTAAGAACACCATGGAGTCCAGAACAAACAGCTGACGCCACAGAACCTTCTGGACTCGTCGACTCTCCTACACACACGTTTGTATTTCTACAAGTTAACAGCTTTAACACAAACTCCATTCATCAGTCCTCACAAGGTTAGAGATTTTAACACAAAAACTGCAACACAAACAAACTCTGTCTCCCTTTGAATATCAACATATTATTGGTCTTGAATTAAACATCTTAAAAATATTCCGTTGAAGGGGATAATTTTACAGCACCACTCTAATAATGCTGATATAGGAGATTTGGGTTCGGAACCATAGGCCTCAGGTGTGCCATGAATGATTGGACCGGAGACCAGGTGCTGACCGTGAGGAACAGAACCGTCCCTGCTGCCTCGGCGCAGTCCGGTTCGGGCTCCCCGCAGGGCTGCAGTAGGACCGGGTCACAGCGCTCCAGAACTCTGGCCGACAGAAACAGAGCGTCAGTTTCAGACAAAACCGGACTGGGATTAAGAAAAATGCATTTTTTTAAAGCTTAAGATCATTTTACAGATAATTCTTGTATATCAGCAAGCTAAAAGCCCTTAAAATTAAATCACTTTTTCACAACAATCTGCAAAATTTTCAAATCTTTCTGAGAAAACTTACCGCCGAACTTCCGCCATTTTTGTTTTCAAATCGCCCCGCTTCTTCTTTCTCTGTTGGTCTTTTCAAGCGGTGGGCAACTAGCGTGGATGTCTACTACCGCCACCTACTGGACTGGGGAGTAAAACGGCAGATAAACAGAAAATTATATTTTAAAAGAATTTAACTATCATCATTCGCGGCTTGTTTCCCAGGAGATTTTTGGGAGTAAAGTTTGTCTAACTTCGTCTATTTTAACATTCATACTTTTTCAATTCTTTCTTCAAGCTTTTTCGTTTATTTTCATTAATAAAAATCTGATTGGATTTTTAGTTCCTTAATAAAGAATGTATAAACATGTTCCTAAGAGTTTTAATTTCTGATTTTAATAATAGATTTATTTTTTTTTATTATGATAACTTTCAGTGATTGGTTAAAATCTTGACTTCTTGCATTATTCATTTTCCATGAGACAAATGATCTATTTGAAGAACTGAAAAGCTGTCTGAGCTTTTTATTTCTTATCTCTACTCAATCTCTGTAGAACTTATATATATATATACATATATATATATATATGTATATATATAGTCACATCCATCTATCCATCCATCTATCCATTTTCTGGTGCTCTGGTTGTCAGGCTGGGGTCACTCTGGACAGGTCACCAGTCTTTCGCAGGGCAACACAGAGACAAACAGGACAAACAACCATGCACACACACACACACACACACTCACACACACACACACACACATAGGGAGAAGAGACCACTTAACCTGACAGTCATGTTTTTGGACTGTGGCAGGAAGCCGGAGTACCTGGAGAGAACTCACCATGCAATATATATTACACTTCTGCTTTTACAGCAATCTTTGTTTCGTCCTTGTTAGATTCTATGAACAGTCTGTCATAAACAAAACCAAACAAATAAAAAATAAACAAGAACAGCTGCAGCAATAGAAGTGAAATTGATCAAATTAAAAATCAGACTCAACAAAACATGACAAATAATTATAAATAAAAATGGGTTTTTTTATTTGAAATAGCATGAATTTTTAAGGCAGCTGAAAAACCCCCCAAATAAATATAAAAGCAGCTTCAGTGACGAGACACATCACGTGACCTCGTGTTGCCGCTGCAGCTCTCAAGCTAGCGGTGTTCTTAATAGCGTCCGGACCGAACCGGACCGAGCTTCGGCCTGTTAACCCAGACCCACAGCTGGGAGGATGAGCTAACCGGTGGAGAGGCGTTCAGGCTCTCAGGTAGGAGCAGCCCATCTCACCTGTGCAGGTGTGACGGTGATGCGGCGATTAGCTTTTAGCCGGGGGAGCTAGCCGCGGAGCTAGCGGCTGTCTGTGATGATCAGAAGCACAGAGAGGCTTTGAACCGAACGATGGATGGTTCTGGGTGGTTCTGGTGCGGATATAAGTAGTTTTTAGTAATTTAAAGTGCTTAACATGATCTCATCGCCGATGCTAACCTAACGTCATGCAGAATCAGGCCTATGTTAGCATCGTGCTAACGAAGCTAACTGCAGCTGAAGGAAAACAGAAGGACCAGAAGAAGATGCGATGTGCATCTGAGTCCGTCTGTTTGGGTGTGACCGAACCGGTTCCACATGGTTCCGGTACTGAACGAGTCTTTATTTATAAGTTTCCATTCCTAAAACGGATCTAATAAACGGTGGATCAGGGAGTGGAATCCCGGATTAACCGGCGCAGGTCATTTATTGACATGATGGGTTTGCGGAGGAAAGGTTCTGCTGATGACAGGTTGTTGTCTTCCAGGTGTTTTCAGCAGCAGGATGCCCATCCCGCCCCCACCCCCTCCCCCAGGAGGCCCGCCTCCCCCCCCCACCTTCGGCCAGGTGAGGTTAAACTCCAAACATCCTCAGAACAGCAGCAGCTGTCATCAAAACACTGACAGCCTCTCCCCCCTCAGGCCAACACCACCCCTCCAAAGCTGAACAGGGAGGAGGTCAAAGGTCGCGGCGCTTTGCTGTCGGACATCTGCAAAGGCACCAAGCTGAAGAAGGTGGCGGTGGTGAACGACCGCAGCGCTCCTCTGCTCGACAGTAAGATTCAAACACCAAAGAGCCAAACACCTCCCACAGAGCACCCATACATTCGCTTATACCAGTACCTAAGCCAGAGCCAGCCCAAGCAGCAGGGGGCGCTGTCTGAGGAGGCCCAGAAGAAGGCTGGAGGACCGAGCTCCACTCCGTCCCTCCACAGTAAGAGCTCTGTGTTTGACATGCTTTAGGCCGGCTGCAGGAGGCTGCGCTCAGGGCTAATCAGCCGCTAGCGTCCACAGGGGGGTCACATGACCTCAGGGTCACATGAATGAGGCTGAATGTTGACCAAGAAAAAATAAAACATAGTTGCCCTTCGACAGCCAATCATGGCCCTGCGATGGAAAATCAGGGCTGGACTGAAACATTTTTTTGTTACATGAATAAAGTCATAATATTAACAGAATAACGTTACAAAACTATGAGACAAAGTTTTAAATAGATTTCCAGTTCTTTCTTCTTAACGCGCTCAGTCGTTTCAAAGTTCTGCTCATAATATTTGGATGCTGATGAAGATGAATTATATCCCATTTAAACTATTATTATATAGTAATAATAATAATATTGTAATATAAAACATATTTCAATTATTTTCCATGTAGGAAATGACTACTTCATTCCGGCAATATTATGACTTTTTCTCAAATATCTGAATTGTTTTCATCTTTTGACGGTTCTCCTATTATTATGACTTAATTCTTGAAATATTTTGACTGAATTTTTGTTGTATTGTGACTTCTGAGGCCCCTGGATCCATGATGGGAGGCGCCACACTATCTCTGTCCCACACACACACACACACACACACACACACACACACACACACACACACACACTGCAAACACGAAGCGACCCATGACGCGCCCGACGCTGTCGTCCATGTTTCCTGTTTGTCTCTCTTTCCTCATCTGATCCATTGCTGTTTCTCTCAGTTTTCTACCGACGTCTCTGCTGAGTTTGAGCCCAGGTGTGTGTGCGTTTGTGTGTGTGTGTGTAGCAGGTGGACAGGTGACAGAGCGGCTGCTTAGCCAGACACTGCAGCTTCCTGCAGCTGCTGTTAGTTTAAAGTCTGCTTCAGGAAAAGCTCAGTTAGCATTGCTGGGGGCATTTCTAAAGCGCCAACACTGATTAGCTACAGAAATCTTGTAGAAATCAGTTTGAAAAGGAAAAGTTTTGTGTAAAGTTATTTTTTTAATTTTTCCATCATGCTTCAATGTTATTTCCTGCTTTGATCCTTTCATGCATTTTTGAGAAAGCCTTAAATCTCCATGGCAACCATTCAGCTGCAAAATGGAGCCAAAGCTCCTCCCCCGCTCAGCTCCTACAAACTAGCCAGCAGCAATTAGCAAACACCTGGAGCAACTGCTGAGTTCATGACAGCAGCTACTGCTCAGAGCAATGCTAGAAAGCTTCAGAAAGAGCAGGAGTTTCTTAAAGAGACAGAAACCCAATTCCAGTCCCTTAATTTACAAAGCCAATTTTCTAAGTCATATTTGGTATGTATAGCATTTTTATACCAACAGAAGGTAATATAGTTACTGGATTATACTATAAAATGGGGCTATGAGTTTAAGAAGATAAGGGTTAATCCTGTGTCTCAAGGTCAGTTTAAGTAATATTTTTATTTGAATAATGGCTTTTTTTTAAAAATATATTTCTCATGTTTCACATAATTTCAATAAAATTATGTGTATCAACACTCATCCCTCGCTTCTTATAAACATCTCAGAAAAATCCCTCCTGTTAGTGATTCATGTTGATGCTCTTATTTTGAAATCTGCAACCCTGTGGGGGTGGGGCCTGAGCAGGAGTGGGAGGGGCTCAGTTGTATTTTGATTTCCTGTGCTCTCTGATCACCTGTGATGTCACTGATTCTTAACATGTTTCTGACTGTTTGTGCTGGCGATGATGTCATCGGAGCGGCGTGCGAGCGTAAACACTTTAATTTACCGTCTCACTCACCACCGCCTCATCCCACCTCATCCCACCTCACCGTCTCCACCCGCATCCCGCCTCACACTAACCCATCGTAGAGCACAGCGCCCTCACCAGGCTGCACCCCTTCTCACCTGTCTGTGGTTGTGGTCCCCAGAGCCCAGAGGAGGCGGAGCCACCACAGGACCCAATGGCAGCGTGGCAGGAAGTAAGTCGAGCTCCGCTCCTCCAATCGGAGGCCTGTTCACAGGTGGAGTCCCCAAGCTGAAGCCAGTAGGAGGTGAGGAGCCGATCAGGAACACTCGGTGGAAGGAAGACCATTTGTCACTAAACAGCTGAAAAGTGTGGTGTGCTTCTAGTTTTAACCCCGGAGTCAGTCCAGCTGCATCAAAGTTTAACTCCTGACTCAGGTGAATTCAGGTCTGGACTTTAACTAGGCCCGTCTAAACCATCCCATAATATCTGTAGGTGTGAGTTCAGAGTGGCTGGTTTTACTGTCCTCCAGCATGATGCTGCCACCACCACGTTTTGTTCAAGGTGAAGCTTTAGATCTGACGGGTTTAATGCACAACACACAGTCATAGTTTGTGACAGATTTTCCTTCCACTGAATTTTCAGTGGACTTGCTCCAGTGTGTGAATACTTTATTCAACCCTGTTTGTGCTCAGACTCGTCGTCGGGACGACCTCCCTCCACCCGTCCTGCAGCGCCTCGCCCTCCGAGCCACCGCCATGACGACACAGAGAGCCCCTCCCCTCAGGCGTTGTCACCGACGGAGACGACTCGACCTCAGCGACCTTCGCTCCCCAACCTCTCATCCTCCCCCGCCACCCCCTCTTCCCCGTCTGCCGGCATGAAGCACTCCTCCTCCGCCCCTCCTCCTCCCCCCCTCGGTCGCCGTGGCAATGCCCCCTCCCCTCCCTCCTCATCCTACAACAGAGAGAAACCCCTCCCACCAACACCCAGCAACACCCCGCCCCCCCCCCCCCCCCCCCCCCTGGCCCCGGCCCCTCTGGGGGAAACCCGCCCCTTCCAGCTCCCGCTGGCCCCGCCCCCTCCGGCCATACCGAACCAACGGCCCGGCAGGGGGCGGCGAGGCGGCGCCCGAGCTGCCGCAGCGCCACAACTCTCTGAGCAACAAGAGGCCCGCCCCCTCACCTGGAGGCCACACCCCTACCAGAGGCCCTGCCCCTCCGCCGCCACCGGCATCGCCCACGCCGTCCCAGCAGGGTGCCAGCAGGCCGCCACCCCCCATCAGAGAGCCTCCCAGCAGGGGAGCAGGTGAGTGACATCATCAGCCACCATGTTTTGCTCTTATCCAATCACAGAATGGTATTGATCTCCTGAACCAATCTGTCCTCAGCTCCTGCAGCTCCGGCGTCAGCGAGGGCGGCCGGCAGAGAAGCCCCGCCTCCTCCACCCTACAGGACGCACGGTAGCCCCTCCCTCTCCTCAGACCCCCATTCCAGAGGAAAGCCTCCCCCCCCTCCCTCTCGCACCCCCTCCGCCCCTCCCCCGCCTCCCCCTCCCCTTCGTAACGGACACTCCTCCTCCATCCCTCGCTCCTTCGTCGGTGAGTCTCTTCCTGATTGGTCGGTTGTGACGACTCCTCTTGTGTTTTCCTGTTTCTCGGAGACTCGGCTGTTTCTGACCCTCCATGCTGTTAGAAATGACTCGGTAGCGAGTTAAAACATGTCTTGTCTCTCCTCCTGCAGACGACTTCGAGTCCAAGTATTCCTTCCATCCTCTGGATGACTTCCCGCCTCCCGACGAGTACCGACACTTCACCAAGATCTACCCGAGCAGAGCTAGCCGAGGTAGCAGCTTCGATAACTCTGCCTCCTCGCTAACAGACACGTTACTCGCCAAGCTGCTAATGTGCTATTAGCAGAACTTGTTTTTCTTTCAGTGCCTTAGTCTTGGCTTCCATTAATCACCTTTGGTTTCACCCTATAGCATTAGCACAGCCGATGTTTCTGATTAGGTCCTTGGTCAAACTAATGTCTGCAATCAGCTCTTTAGCATTAGAGAAGTCATTTTTATTCACTCTTTAGGAAGACTAATTCTAGTGATTAGCTCTTTAGTGTTAGCAAAGCTAATTTTTGTGTTTAGCTCTTAAGCAAAACTAATGCTTATGATTTGTGCTTTAGCATTAGTGGAGTCAATGTTTACGATTAGCATTCTAACTAATCATAAACATTAGCTAAATGTTTAGAACTTAGTAAGTTTTAGCAAACTAAATTGAATCCTGTCTTCTGATTGGCTCTTTCTGTTTCAGTGATGAGGGGAGCTCCACCTCTTCCTCCTGTCGGCAGGTGAACCTCTGGCTCCTCCCTTCTCCTCCCCCTCACCTGCTTCTTCATCCTGTTTGTCCATCTGCACCTCATCTTCACTTGCAGCTGATTGGCTGAGGAGATGTCCGACAGACCTCCAATCAGAGAGGAGGACTCTGGTTAAAGGAGCGGCGCATTTTCCTCCGCATGTTGGATTTCTGTTTGCACTTTTCGTTTTGATCAGATGGACGCAGGAGGCCCACTGCTGGTTCTGCTAGCCAACCGGTCTGGGTTCTGACGGGTCCGGGAGGGTTCTGGAGGATGAAGATGAAGTAAAAACTGAGCGATTCTTTAATCATCACTGACAGAAACACTAATCAACGATCCAGGTCGGGTTCTGGATCTGAACTGGGATCAGATGAAACTCCATGAAGAATTAAAAACCTGTAAATATTCACCATCATCATCGTCGCCAACAACGCGTCCAAACGGGCCGGTTCCTAAACAGGTCGCCTATTTAAGTGCCAACATGGACCAAACCAGGACAAACGGACCTGCTTCATAGTTTCCCATGATTCACTGCAGCTGCACGTTGGGTAACAAAACCGTTTGGTTCTGATCGGGTTGTGGAGCCGGTTCTGATCCTGAAATGTTAAAATTTTTGAGGAAATCCTGCAGAACCCGTCTGATTCTGAAGGGTTAAGAAGAAGCTGCTAAGTGATGTCACTGGTCGCTATGGTGATTCCCTCCTTTTCTCGCAGAAAATTTTAAATCATATCAAAATATTTTTTCTGACCCGGCAGCATCAGAACCTCCTGCTGGGTTCCCATGGTTCTGGTTCTGCTGCAGGTTCAACAGAACCGCCAGGCCCAGTTTCACCAATCAGATGTGAGAGTGGGCGTGTCTTTCTGCCCTCTGGGCTCTGATTGGACAGAGACCAGGAAGTCCTCCACAGACAGACCTCTGACTGGATGAGAAGCTGGCTGGATCCAGAAGGTTCTGGATGTTTTACCGGGTCAGAACCACCATCAATCTGAGCTGAAGTATTCTGGGAAAATTATCGAATTTAACCTGTAAAATGGATCAGAACAGAAACTGGGTTGGGTTAGCTCCATTTGGACTCTGGATCATGGTTGTGATGGATCGGAGCTGTTCTGAGATTCTGAACGTTTTTTTCTGTCATTCTGAGAACCCAAAAGGTTCTGGTTCTGAAGTCAGCATCTCCTAACTTTTAGGAGAAATTAATAAAAGATCAAATTTATTCTGGGATAAAATGATGGAAAAGGTCCGAAGCTGTTCAGATATCATGTGGAGGTTCCGAGAAAAGCCAAAGAGTCATTCGGACCTCGGTCCGGCTCTTACCAGTACCTGAGCCCAGGAGCAAATCTTTGATTTTACTAATAAAAATGATCATTTGTGGTTTCAGCAAGAATAAAAGTTTAGTTTTGATTTCCATTTCTTCTCCTGAGACTGGACTTTCTCCTGCGGTTCCGGCTCTGTATATATTTGTAATATTGCAGCTCCTCTGTGCTTTGATCCGGCCATGTTCTTCCCGAACCGCCTGATGTTTCTGCATGCAGAACGTTCTCCTGTCCAGTTCATGCTGGGTCAGAAATTTCCTGATTTGCTGTTTGTGTCAGAATAAACTCGGTGTCGCCCCCTGGCTGCAGAGGACGGTGTAGTCCTGCAGCAGTCCCAGTCCAGCTGCATGCTCTCTAACTGGTCTAACTGGTCTCTGAATAAACTCCAGCAGCTTCTGATCCCTCTGTGTAACTCTGTGACTCCCAGCTAAAATGTTCTGATTAATCCTGGGAATTAAAGTTTTAAAAGTCATTTTTCTGACTACCGATTTATAAACATAATTATTCATTTTGCACACATGTAGAAGTTTTTGTTGAAGTTTGTCTCAATAAGCAATGAAGGCTGCATTAGTGGTTTAAAAAATATTTACATTTGCTTATATTTAATATTTCACTTAATACATAATTAAACCAGATTTTCATTTATTTAAGCCCAAAATATGCAATGAATTTTTCACATTTTGTCCCATTTCAGCCTCAAACTTCAGTGTTTTTCACTCTGTTTCCCCTAAATGAAACCCAAAGTTTTCATCACAGCTAAATTAGTATCAGAGTATAAATGCAGCCAGGCATGTGCAAGTTAAGTCCCCACACCACTAGAGGCTCCCAAGAGCACCAAGGTAACGAGATAGAATGATCATCCATCCATCCATCCATCCATTTTCCGTCACCCTTCTCCCTAACGGGGTCGGGAGTTGCTGGTTCCTCTCCAGCTGCGTTCCGGGCGAGAGGCGGGGTCACCTGGACAGGTCGCCAGTCTGTCGCAGGGCAACACAGAGAGACAAACAGGACAAACAACCATCACACACACACACACCTAGGGAGAATTTGGGAAGGCCAATTAACCTGACAGTCATGTTTTTGGACTGTGGGAGGAAGCCGGAGAACCCGGAGAGAACCCAGCATGCACAGGGAGAAAGACCCCGGGCCGGGAATCGAACCCAGGACCTTCTTGCTGCAAGGCAACAGCGCTACCCACTGCGCCACTGTGCAGCCCAGAAATGATCATAATTATCAAAATAATAATAATTGTATCTTTTTTCTGTGTAATGGTGGTGTGAATAGTTTGTAGGTTTAGGTCATTTATGAAGTTTTTTTTCAATAAGAATGGTTGATTTGTGACGTTCGTTAGCTAATCCTGTGCTTTGCATGGTTCAGTTTAAGATGGCCAAAGTGAAGGCAGTGGTCAATATGCAAGTAAAAGGAAAGAAGTTTGGTTTTTGGAGCGTCGCTGTCTGGAAGAATAGAAAACTGAAGTCGAGAACATCGCAGTGTGAAGACAGTTAAACTGGTTTCCGCACACTGACTTGGTTTTCTTCATGCAGTTCCCCGCCCGAACGGATGGTGGCAGAGTTTCATTTCCCCCTGTTTTTAGTGGCTGACTCCGGAAACACGTGATCGTGGTGAGTTGGAAAAACAGTTCCAGCCCATGTGTTGAAAAGCTGCTTCTCTTGAGAAGAACCTGGAAATCAGCTCGGTTTCTGCTGGGAAACATGGAGGACGGAAACCTCATCAAGCTTCCGGCGACCGCGGATCCAACAACGGTGAAGAAGAGAAGCCGACCTGCGGAGTTGGACCCGGAGGAAGAGGAGCAGCTGCGGCAGCAGAACCTGAAGAGGCTCGCGGTTCTGGGAGGGCAGGACGAGTCGGTGAAGCGGCTGGAGACGCTGGTGTTCGGGGCGGAGGAGGATCTGCTGGGGAGGCTGGTGGAGGTGATGGCGGCGCCGGGCGAACTTTCACTGAGCTCCTGTTGTTCTGTAATGCAGTCACCATCTTGACATAAAACATTGGCCCAGTTTAAAGTTGTTTAAGTAAAAATCTTTATTTGACGTTGATGCTTCACCAGATCTCATCCAGAAAATGATGTTTTTATCAATAAACAACTTAAACAGCAAAATGTGACGACATAATCAAAATGTGACGACATAATCAAAATGTGACGACATATTAAAATGTCATTTATTGCAGGAAAATTCAGCTCAACTTTTTAATGACAAACTGCTTCTTTAATTTAACGGGACGCTGCTTCAGATCTTATCCTGGACTTCATTTGACTGATTTCAGTTACTGAAGGAAAATTTGTCTCACTGTTTAAAAATTCACAATGCTTTGGATGTTTATGAAGTTCTTAATAATTCTTCATCCTCAGCAAAAGCCTAGCTCTACACATAGGCAGAGTTCTTCAGCTGTAAATGTGTGTGTTATTGCAGGAGGATGAAGAGGAGCAGACCAGCGGCCTGCAGCTGGAGGATGAGGAGGGCGGTGGGGATGAAGACTCGGAGGGGGAGGAAGAGCCTCGTCTGCAGCTGCAGCCCAGGAAAGCTGCCTGGGTGGACGAAGACGATGAGCTGGAGGAAGAGTGAGTCCCAGCGATGAAACACTGACTTCCTGTTTCCACCTGTAACAAATTCAACAGCGTCTGTCTGTCTGTCTGTCTGCATCAGGGTGGACTTGAAACACCGTTACCGTAGAAACCTGATGAAAGGAGGTGCAGAGTCTGTCATGTCCAAGAAGAGGCTGCAGCAGAGGATGAAGGAGCAGTGAGTTGTTTTTACAAACAATAACGATGCAAGAACATATTCTCAGATTCTATCAAACTTTTAAGTTCTAATAAACGTTTAACTCTGGAACTGGAAGACCTTTTGAAAATCCAAAATAAATCAAATGACTTAGACTAAGCAAAACTGTCCTACAGAGGAGACCAAAACATCAGACTGAAGACTTTATCGTCAGGTTTTGGTAGAAATAAATCAGGCGAATTTGTTTTAGTTGACCGTGTGATTTATTGATTATTGCGACCCGCCTGCATGGACGGGTTCCTGTTGATATGAGCTACAGGATCATAAAACGTTCTAAAAACAACAACCTGGGGCCAAGTTCAGAGCCTGGTGGATCACCGGAAGACGGCTTCTGAGACTCTTTATGATTCTCCATCCAAGAGTTGCAAATAAAAATGAATTTTGTTTTCAGGTTTCAGAAGTCGATGGGAGGAACTCCATCCTGGGCGCAGAGCCGCGACCAGAAGAAGAAGAAGAAGAAAGGTGAATCCATATTAGTGTCCTGGTTCCGGTTCTGGTTTTGACTCTCTGTGATCCTGCAGCTCTTGATGAAGAGGAGGATGAGGAAGAAGAGGACGACCTTCTCAGGAGAACGGGGAACTTTGTGGCGTCTTCAGAGAGTCTTCCCAGCGGCGTCTTGAGGGTGAGTCTGAACGGTTCCGCCGCCGCCGCCGAGGAATGGACCGACGTACTGACCTGCTGGTTCTGATTCTGGTCCCGGTTCTGGGTCTCCAGATGAAGAAGTGTCTCCATGCCAACAGCGCACGCCCCTCGGCGGACCGGCTCACCACGGTCCAGTTCCACCCGTCGGCGCAGGTCGTCATGACGGCGGGACTCGACCAGTCCGTCTCCCTCTTCCAGGTACGGCCCGCCTCCTGCGGCTCGGGGGTCAGAGGTCGCCGTGTGAGTCTAACCCGGCTCGTCTGCAGGTGGACGGGAAGACGAACCCGAAGATCCAGAGCGTGCATCTGGAGCGGTTCCCGGTCCACCAGGCCCGGTTCAGCCGGGACGGGCGGTCGGTGATCGCCACCAGCCTGAGGAACAAGATGTTCTACCTGTACGACATGATGGAGGGCCGCGTGGTGCCGGTCCGCTCCGTCAGGGGTCAGTCCCCCACCGCCGCTGAGGCCTGCCGCTGAGGCTGACCTTTCACAATAAAAGCTTCTCTGTGTCGGTTTAGGTCTGAGTGAAGCCAGAGTGAAGGACTTCTCTGTGTGCCCTGATGGGGGCGCTCTGCTGCTGACCGGGACCAACGGATACCTGCACATGCTCACGCTGAAGGTTCTTCTTCTGCTGCTGGTTCTTCTTCTTCTGCCAGTGACTAATCAGCTCAGGTTCTTCTTCTTCTTCTCCTCTCCGTCTAGACCAATGAGATCGTCCGCAGCATGAAGATCAACGGTGATGTCAGCGGCGTGGCTTTCTGTCCCGACGGTAGCAAAGCCTTTGTGAACTCAGGTGAGTGTGTGACTCTGTGTGATGTCATCGCCCCCTGTGGGTCATGTGACTGTGTGATGTCATCGCCCCGGTGCAGAGGAAGGCGAGGTGTTTGTGTGGGACGTTCGCAGCAGTCGGTGCCTCAGCCGGTTCATGGATGACGGCTGCGTAAAGGGGACAGCCATCGCCGCCTCGCCGGACGGGCGCTACCTGGCCTGCGGGTAAGCCACGCCCACTCAGATCTGCTCTCTGATTGGCTGAGAGTAGATTGTAATATGCAGACCGTCAGGTCACGTGATCCCTCCTCTGTGCCTCAGCTCCCAGGCGGGCGTGGTCAACGTCTACTCCCAGGAGGCGTGTCTTAATTCAACCAGTCCGAAGCCTCTCAGAGCAGTGATGAACCTGCTGACCTCCGCCACGTCTCTGACCTTTAACCCCACCTCTGAGATCCTGGCCGTCGCCTCGCGGGTGGAAGATGAAGCCGTGCGGCTGGTGAGTGCCGGTTGCCTTGACGCCGGTTGCAGTGACGCTGCTGGTTGCTAACCTCCACCTGTCTCTGCTCAGGTCCACCTGCCCAGCCTCACCGTCTTCTCCAATTTCCCCGTGGCCAGCAGGAAGGTCGCTCACCGGGTCAGCTGCCTGGACTTCTCGCCACGCAGCGGCTTCTTCTCATTGGCCAACAACAAAGGACACGCCCCCCTGTTCAGGTCAGCCAGCCAATCAGCTCTTCTGGTTTCAAACGGTGAATATCTGAAGCATTTCCTGTGCAGCTGGAGCTTCTGCAGCACCATGGAGATGACAGTGAGGACACCCGCCAAACCGGAACCTAATTTACAAGCTCTGTGGTGACCCAGTCACTAAACTCAAATGTTAAACTCCAGGCAGCCGATGTTCTGACCATCTGTGCTGCCTTGTCAGATTGTCCTACCGTAGCACAGATAGGTAGCTCGGTCTATCTGTCCGTGCTACCCGTCTAAAACTGCTGCCATCATGTTTACCATCTGCAGCGGCTTGTTAATGTTCAATATATTGGATTATTTGAGTTTAGAGTTATGCTTAGCTTAGCACTGAACAATTTATGTCCATGACGAAACCACCAGAAGATCTGAATATCCTAGTGTTAAACATAAGAATGTGTAGATGTAGCGCTGATCCTTTATCAGAATCTCCTACCTGTTAAACTCAGAGGAGTTTGTAAGAATAAAACTATCAGACACAGGAAACAGGTTTTATTGGCATCACGATAAACTTTATGCTCACAAACAGCCACTCCCTCTGGGTCTGTGTTTGTGTTCAGGTTGCTGCACTACAAGGACTTCTGAAGAGACTCTGGACCAGACCCGGAACCCGACCGGAACCAGAACCTAGCCAGTACCAGGCTGAGCACCCGAAGCCAGTTGGGTTTGGGTCAGTCGGTCCAACAGGAAACAGAACTCTGCGACTGGTTTTTCTGTTTGGATTTATAAAAGGCTTTTCAACAGAACCAAGTCGACCCATTTTGTTTTATTCTGAAGTTTTTCTCTCCTCATGTTTAAACTTCAATTATTTAATCAGAATTTTAACTTTAAATCAGGAAATCTTGGTTTTTCTCAGAATGACACGATTTCTCCTGATCGGGTGTCCGAGATCATCTGTGACCTCTGACCTCATGACCTCTTCCTGGAAAAGATGAAGATTCGATCTGCAGTTGATTTTGACCCGGTTGCAGAACATTAAACTAAAATGTGACGCTGATGAAACGGCAGCGTTCTGCTTCCTCGTCCAGAGCAAGCACGCGGCGACAGTGGCAGGAGCAACCAGTAGAGGCAACATGAGGGAAACGCCAATTTATTCACCAGAAGAAACACTTTAGATCAGGGCGGGGCCCTCCGGGTCCTCCAGGGCCTCCTGCAACGTTTAGATGCATCTCCACTTCAACACACCTGAAGTTTGTGTAAATGCAGAACCGGACTGCATTTAGGAGCTGATTCAGCGATTTGATTCAGGTGTGTTGGACCAGGGAGACGACCAAGAGCTGCAGGACAGCGGCCCTCGAGGACCAGGAGTGCCCACCCTGCTCTAGATTAATTACGCTCAGATGTCAATTTGTTTGTTCATTTTTATGATTTTCTACTTCCAGTTGTTAAACATTTAAAATTAGAATATTACATCAATAAAGCATTTCAAAACACACATATGTTCTGAATGAAACATATTTAGCACCTGATTAAAGCTTATTTTAAACTGACCGATGGGTTTTATTGGGACGGATGTTTTAATTTATTTAATTTACAGAACCTGGAAGGAGAGTAGTAGGAGAAGAAAGAGAGGAAACATCAACAGTTTCAGTGAATTGGACATTAAAATCTTCAGTGATGTAAAATTCACTCCACATATCTACATTAATAATCCACAAACAAAGAATCTGAGCTGGTTGAAGAAAACAAACATCTGAAAAAAGCAGCTGAGCTCCGTCAAAACTCATCAACGTTCTGCAACTCCAGGAACCGAAATGTTTGTGAAAAGGTCATGCATAGAAAAAATAAATTCACACAATAAAATGGAACTATAAAACCATAAAGTCTGGTTCTGGTCCTTAGTTACCAACAGAATACTAAGATGGACCAGATCAGAACTGTTTCCGATGCTGACCTCTGACCTCAGGTCTGCAGTTTTGGTTCTAGACGGGTTTAGACGGCTCTCAGGTCAACCGCAGGCTCTGACATCACCGGTTGCCATGACGATGAGCTGGGAACTGCTGCTGCTGTTTTAATTAAAACCGGATTTCAAACCAGCAGCCTGTGACATCAGAGAAATCGCAGTGAGCATGCTCAGAGCGCCGCCGCAGGAATGCTGTGCGTCTGGTCGTGTCGCAGCGCTGCCCTCCAGCAAGGCATCAGCACGGGTCAAAGGTCAGGTGCCCTTTTCAAACTGTTGCAAGTTCATGTGTTTTATTTAGTTTAGTTGTGTAAATTTTGTCCTGCTACTGAAAGTATATTTAGCTATTAAGAAAGCTCAATTTACTTCTTAATTTATTAATTTAATTTACTTTTTTTCAAATTTCCTTTTAAGTTTGTTGGGGTTAATTTTATTTTCTACTTTTTATTTTACTAATTTTTTGTTGATGTTAATCTCAGTTTATTTTATTTTTCTTTTATTTAAATTTCATGCTAGTTTTATTATTATTATTATTATTATTATTATTATTATTATTATTATTATTATTATTATCACTTTCCTTGTATTGGTTTTTAAAATGTAAATTAGTTTTACTAATATTCTTCTAATACTTTTCCGTTATTAAAGCTTCTGGTTTTCCAAACAGCAGGAATAAAACCAGCAGGTTTAGAAATGATCTGTGACTGGAACAGGTGCAGCAGGTGTCTCCACCCGCAGACTCACCTGGCCACTTTCTGCTAGCCCCGCCTCCCGATGACGTCACAGACCTGACTTTCAGGGTTTGAGGCAGAAACTGGACGAGTGGCGGCGGAGAAGGTAAGGAACAGTTTCAGTTAAAGTGATTAAATGTGAAGTTTGTTTGCTGTTTCCGGTCAGCCTGTTTAATTTGAGTGAAATTAGAAACCGTTCAGATGTTTGGGTTTTTAAAACGAGGGTTCTGCTCAGCAGCCTGGTTCTGAATCAACCTCATTTCTGACGTCTGCTGGTTAAAATCCAGTCCAGAAGCTTCAGCTGAAGCTCACCTGTGGCCCAGGTGAGCTGCTGGGAGGGAGCAGGTAGAGTCACCTGATCCTAGGTGATTCCTGTCTGGAGGTTCTGTTCTGTTTGTCTCGGAGAGAAGGAGCTGCAGCAGCTTCAGGTCGGGTCCAGGTGTGACGGACCCGGTCCACCTGTCAGCGGACTCTCAGGTTTACCGGAGGAAATGACGTCACGCTGAGTTTTTGTTCACTTTTCTGCCTCCTGCAGGTCAGACGAGTTGGACCAGGTTCTGCTCAGGAGCCGCATTTAAATAAAGTCAATTAGTATTTACATGTCTCAGTCATATTGTGTTACAGAGTAGAAATAAAAAACAACATGAAATAATTTAGCTCTAAAGTATAAGAGCTAAGTAATGATCTGAACTGGGAGAGCCGGAGAGCAGAGCTCTGGTCCAGTTCTGGTCCAGTTCTGGACCAGAGCGAGTTCTGGTACCGAGTTTCTCCTCCACAGCCCGGTTCTGTCCAGCGGCTCCTTACAGATGGCGGAGGCACCAGAACTGTTCTCGGAGCAGGAGCTGACCTGCTCCATCTGCCTGGACCTGTTCACTGACCCGGTTTCTACGCCCTGCGGACACAACTTCTGCCAGGTACAGCCCTCCTTCGCCGTCGGGGCGCCGCTGTCTGACTGACCTTTGACCTCTGTGTCCCTGCAGGCGTGCATCGGCGGGTACTGGGCGTCCAGTTCGGTTTGCACCTGTCCTCTGTGTAAGCGGCAGTTTGACGAGCGTCCCCAGCTCAGCATCAACAGGGTCTTTGCCCTGATCGCCGATAAATTCAAGCAGACGCGGTACGGCGCCACGGGGTTATCGGCGCCGGTGGGGAACGGCTCGCTGGACGCTATGGAGGACGGCCGCAGCACCAACCCGTTCCTGTCGCCGCTCCCGGTGCCGGCGGCCCCAGAGGACGTGGTGTGGTGTGACGTCTGCTCTGGGGTGAAGCAGCCGGCCATCAGCTCCTGCCTCACCTGCACCGCCTCCTACTGCAGCGAACACCTACAGCCACACTACAACACCGCCTTCTACGCAAAGCACCAGCTGCTGGACCCCCAGGAGGCCCTCAGGGGCCGCACCTGCTCCACACACCGGCGGCTGATGGAGGCAAGCAGCACAACCTGACCTTCAGGACCAGGGTGATCCAGATACCCAGACCTGCTAGATTCACACTGGGTTCACTCTGGGTTCATACTGGGTTCACTCTGGGTTCATACTGGGTTCATACTGGGTTCACTCTGGGTTCATACTGGGTTCATACTGGGTTCACTCTGGGTTCATACTGGATTCACTCTGGGTTCATACTGGATTCATACTGGGTTCATACTGGGTTCACACTGGGTTCATACTGGTCTGATGGGCAGAATGAATCTCCTGTGTTTACAGACTTTGTAGCCAGGAAGTGTTCCATCCTTAAATGCAGAAGTGGATCATTTTAGCTTCAATAAGTTCAAGCTGAAGAGAACTTTTATGAAAAATGTTAAAATCATTCTACCAAGCTGCTACTAGCATTAATGCTAAGGCTAGTTAGCATAGCCACCGCTGGCAGCGGATAAACTGATTCCTGTAACAGTAATTTGTTTCTCATCAATGTTCACTTTCGTTCACCAGCTGTTCGGTTCTGTTTGCAGTGTCTTGTCTCCAGGTTGTCCTGCTGAATGTCTTTGGGTGGAGACCGGTGGACGCTCAACCTCACATTATTTCTTTGTCTCCAGGTCTACTGTAAGACATGTCAACATTGCATCTGCGCCATCTGCGTCCTGCAGGATCATCGCACTCACAAAACTGTCTCCGTCCAGACTGAGAGACTCAGCAAACAGGTAGAGAGGACAGAATCTGCATCCTGCTCGAGTCCGACCCGCTCTGCAGGTTCTTCATCATGTCAGTGTTTGTGTTCAGAAACTGGTGGCGAGGACGGAGCAGGAAATCCTGAACCGCATCAAAGAGAAGGAGATCCATCTGAGCGACCTGAAGAGGAAGCTGGAATCCGTGCAGGTCCGGTTTGCCTCACGTTATTCGGCTCTAATGGTTCTGGTCCATTCCTCCATTCTCCATGGTTCCCACTAAACAGCAAGCAGTTGGACTCTCCCATAGTGCAGCAGATAATTGAACATTTCAGCAAAAGTTTTACTCAAGAACTGCATGCCAAAATTTTATATGGCAGCCATTTTTCAAGATGGCCTCCATGGTTGTCATGGAATCTTTGCACTAAAATTACCAGTTAGATCAAAGTGTTTGGTGTCAATCAGAGACCACAGGAATAAGATTTATTTTCTTTTTCTGGAGGACATTTTCAACATGGTTGCTATGGAGAATTTGTTTGCACTAACATCTTCAGTAGGTATAGCCAGCAGTGGGCACAGCTAACCAGAAAGTTTGTTTCACTAATTCAGGAATTAAAAATCTTAGCTCTGTTCCCACTAAACACAAAAAATTAACAGAGGCTAACACTGGACTGCTAAACACATGAAGAATTGGTTTAAGCTAATGCTATGCTGCTAAATGGTTGAAGCTAACGTTAACCGTTAAGGCGAGTGTCTAAGTCTGTGTTACGTTTTTATCTCCTTCCTGTTAGCCAATGGTTTGAGACTCGTTAACAGCAAAGTTCAGTTTGTGATTTTCCTACGTTATTTTAAATGAATACGTTGAAGAAAGTTGGAAATATCTGTTGCAGCAACGTTCATCCGAGTCATAAACATGGGGGACATTTTGCAACAATAATTGGTTTAAAAGTCTCAAAAATAGCAGCCATCTTGGAAAATGGCCATCATCCTGCCGGTTATTCTGGACCAGAACTGCCTGGTGAAGTTCGGTCAGTGAAAAGGTTCTGTGTGCTTTGGTCTCAGAACTACGCAGACAAAGAGCGAGGTGATATTGAGCATCTTCTGGATGAAGTGTCTGCCTCGCTGGTCCGGATCCGGACTCAAGTGGTGGGTGGGATCCAAAGCCAGCTGGAGGCTGTGACGTCGAAGGGGGAGGCCATGGTGCACCGCCTGGAGGCGGAGCTTAGCCAGCTGACCGACAGAAGGGCCACGCTGGAGGTCCAGGCCATCAGTCAGGATCACATCAGCTTCCTACAGGTAACAGCTGACCGGCTGCTGTTGGAGGCGTCACAAGTAGAAGACTTCTTCGCCTTCCTTTCTTCTTCCCCTCGTCTCAGAGCTTTGAGGAGGCCACGGCTCCGCTGGATGAAAAGAAACACGATGACGTTGATGAAGAGGCCGAGTTGTCCCTTCACTTCCACCTGGATGATGTGAAGAGCAGACTGTCCGATGTCAAGATCAAGGTAGACGAAATCTGGATGGGAGAGGTCCACCCGAGGGCCTCCAGAGGTTCTAGAGGCTCCAGAGACTCCAAAGACTCCTGTAAGTCAAACATTCATAATGAATGGGCCTCCAGGTGAGAGGTCAGAGTCTAAACGATCTCTTTCCAGTTCCCCCAGGTGAGCTGATGGCGGCCGAGAGCATGATGAGCCTGAGAGGAAGCAAGTCGACTTTGAGGATGAGTCAGTGGTCTCTGAAAGGTAAGACCCGAGACCGGGGTCATGGCTCAGGGTCAGGCCTGACCTTCCTGCAGTGGTTGGACAAATAAAGTCCTTATATTACTGGAGATGTTTCAGTTTTGTTCCGTTTTCCCCCTCAGACACAAAGAAGAGTAAGCATGTTACAGGTACGTAGATTCAACAGTTTTACATTTGTCAGGTCTGGTTTTAGATCCAGACCTGGATAAGGCTCTGGTTGGGAGTCAAACCCAGGACCTTCTTGCTGCATGGCAATGGAGAAGACAACTGTGCCACCACCAGGAAATATCAGCTGGACCTTAAACTCCTCAAGCTTTTCTACTTTAAGAGACAAATTGACCAGATCAACGGTTGCTATAATAATGCTCAAAAATGTCTTCTGCAGTTGTTTTGTTTTGGTCACCAAATCATCCGGTGCGCCAAGCAGTGCTCTGGAGAATAAAGGAAGGTCATTTCTGCATTGGAGTTTTTCTTCTCAATGTTCTTCTTTGTTCTGTTTTAGGACTGAAGAAAGCCCGGGCTTACATAGGTGAGATGTACCTCAGATCATTGACCTCTGTCTGATCTTATTGGCTGAAAGGCATAAATGTTCTCCGAAACAGAACTGTTCCTTTCTGCTCAGTCTGTCATGACGTCCAGCCGAGACCTGAATGTCTTTCCACATGTCGTCCTGTGCTTCTTCAGAGGATGTGACGCTGAACCCGGTGACGGCGTACCCATTCCTGATCCTGTCAGAAGACAGGAAGCAGCTGAAGAGAGGAGAGAAGCTGCAGTTTTTCAGAAACAGCCATCACCGATTCGACGTCTGGTCTTGTGTCATCACCAAGGAAGGATTTAGCTCTGGGCGTCACTACTGGGAGGTTAGTCAGGATCTTGTTTTGTTTGGCATCAGAGTGGTGCTTACATTCATTTTACTGGTTTAGTTGTTGCTGACCATGAGGTAGATGTTGAGTGGCTTCTTGTCTTCTTTAAATGCCTCATTTTTGTCTATTTTGTCTGTTTTCATAATGGCGGCCTGCCGTTCCTGGGCTCCCTTCAGTTGTAGGTCCAAAGGACAATGGTACAGTACAGTTAGTCACACAGCAGTGCATGCTGTGTCGTTTTGTACTGGTACTGATGGCATCATGTTAAGTGTTTGGGTTTAACTGCGTCTGTCCAGTGAAAGTCCTGCTGGTGGGGAAACGCTCTCCTGAACATAGTGGACCGTAAAATAGCATACCGGACCGCATCGACCCGTACCACGCAGGGAAACGAGGCAAACTATCAGGATGTTGTAGAGGCCACAGGAAGATCCAAGTTTAAAGCTTGTCCTATATTTGGATTCTTTCATGGTTTGAGATGTTTGGAGATAAATATCTGGTCTAGATGAGGATCGGGCTCCTTGTTTGGTTGGAGATAAGCTGATGGTCTCACTTTTTTTCCAGGCCAAAATCTCTCTGAGGCCAGTATTCGCATGAGATCTTCTCAAACACTGACAAATAAAGATTCTTACCAGAGAGTAAGAATCTTGTTTAAAGTAGGTGAGAGGGCCTGGACCACTGGAGATTAGGCTGAGGAACACACTGTGGGTTCAGACTGCTGATCAGAACAATGGGGCTGAGATCCTCTACCAGGACCTTGGTGTGGGTAGCACCGAATGGTAAAAACTCGAATGTTGGAGCAGATTGGGACTTTCAGGGTATTGACTCTTTGGTAGGCCAGCTCTAGTCATGGATGGCAGATCAAGAAAGCCAGAGTCTTCTGGAGTTGCTATGTACTGAGATGTTGCCAGTTGAAGGTGATTCTTTTCAATGGTCAAGTTCTGATGGTGTTCTCCTTCAGGGGGAAGGTCAGGATCTCAACGTTTATGAATCTGACTTGTAGGGGATCCTGGTCAGGTGTTAAATCTGGACGGGATCAGGATGTGGATTAACAGGAGACTAGGTGAGGGTGACGGTCTTCTGTTTAGTCTGTCTCTTCTTAGAGGTCAGGATTTGATCAAAGAAACACAATCATTTGAGTCTGTTCTAGTTCTGCATTGACCTTGTTGAGGATGAGAGACTTGCTGAGGGTCAGGATGTGGGTCAGGATCTTACCCTGTTGGAGGTCAAGGGTTGGGCTCTTAAATAATGTGAGATCTTGGTGGTCTTAAAATCAAGGTGCTGGTTACAGTGTTTTGCCAGTCCAGCTCTCGGTGAGGACAAGAGGCATCTTCTGATGCATCTGTTTGTAAGTCTGGGTTTTGTAGAGGACTCCTCAGTCTGCTGAAGTTGTGGAGATCTGGTTGAGGACATGAGTCTCTTTCAGGGTTTTTTTTAAAATTTGGACTCAAGGTCATGGGCAGGAATCTCTGGATCTGATGATCGCTGATGGGAGACCAAGGATCAGGAGTTGGTTGAGTGTCAAGGTTTCTTCACAGGGTTGGTCAACAGAACCAGAGCTTGCTTTAATAGACCCTGCTTTCTCTCTTGCAGGTTTCTGTTGGGGAGAACAAGGACTGGAAACTGGGTGTGGTCAGTGAGTCGGCCCAGAGGAAAGGCCTGTTTGACATGAGTCCCACAAACGGATACTACGCCATCTGGTGGTGCGGCAGCCAGCTGAGGGCGCTCACTACACCTCCTCTGACCAAGGTCTATGATGGTGCCATTTCTGAAGTTAAACAGTCAAAAATTAGTTAGAAAGCTAAATGTTTAGCTTCTGCTCTAAATATGGTCTGGAAATTAAATATTTACCTTGAAGAAAAATGATGAGTAAATATTTAAGTTGCTAATTAAACTTGTGGCTTGACACTGATGTTTATAAATGAGTAAACATGGTGAAAATATGACTTTGAAATTTGAATTCTCCTCTTATGACAGGCTAGCAAACTCAAATATTGCTGTAATATTTGACTGGAACTTTACAAACGACGTCCTTTAAATGCTTGAATCCAACTGAGAATGAATGTTTGAAAGCTGACAGCAGAAACTCACACTGCCACTGGCTGCTCTCTGTCTCCGCCCTGCAGGTGAAAGGTCACCACCCGAAGCTGCGACAGGTGGGCATCTTCCTGGACGTGGAGGAGGGTCAGGTCTCCTTCTACAACGTCAAGTCAGGAACGGAGATTTACGGCTTCCACACAAACACGGAGTTCGCCGAGAGAATGTTTCCTCTGCTCGGCACCGGAGACAAAGAGGTTCCTCTGATCCTGGCCACCGCCCAGCATCACCCCGCCTGAGGGAACCGGGCCTGGACCAGAATCAGGCTCAGACTTTAGGGAGGGGGAAAGGAAGAGGTGGAGGTTAACCGCAGATGAACTGGACAGGATCCTCAGATAGAGGAGCCTTTTCCTTCTTTAAGACGATTATGTAATAATATATTAGATGTAGTGAGTCAGAAGTTAAAATGAATGAGTTATGTACATAGTTACCATGTAGAGGTGTCAAACTCCAGTCCTGGACGGTTTAGTGTCCTGCAACTTTTAGATGAGCCTCTGCTGCACCTGAACAGAAGAATGAGTTCATTAAGGCTCTGGAGATCTGATCCACAGAATACGGAGGTAATGAAGCCGTTTCATTCCAGTGTTTTGTGCCTGTTGCTCATCTAAAACCTGCAGGACGGCCAGCGGCCCTAAGGACTGGAGTTAGCCGCCCCTCATCCAGAGGCACAGTTTGTGGTTTATGAAGCCAATCTGTGAAGATCTTAAGATACTAATGGAAATACTTGGATGATATTATGGTGAAAATGTGGAGTTTTTCCTACTTTAATAATAAAATATGGGAGAAAAAACCTGTGGCAGTGTACAACATGTCTTTATAACAGAGAATAATCAGCAGTTTCAGAGTTCTAGTTTGGTTAATGAATTGATTTGATTTTGTCGTTACAGTTCTTACAGTAGATCTGAGTTGGAAAAACCGACTAAGGAAAATGCTGGAAGGATTTCCCTGTGGCTCAGAGAACAAACTTTAAAATATTTTAGTTTATAAATCAAAGGTCGACCTTCAGACCGCTCAGGTCCTGGTTCTGCTCTGCTTCAGAACCAGAACCAAATATCGAGAAGCAGCAGGCACTTTCTATGAACACAGATCTGGAACAAACTTCCAGAAAGCAGGCGAAACCCCGAGTTCCTTCAAATCCAGACTAACCCGTTTAGAGCCGGTTTGGTTAATAACTGGATTAGATTAATTGTAGTCTGAATTACATTTTTATTCTGCCACTATAGTTTTTATCATGTAAAAACATTTTAAACTGCACCTTTGATGAAACCTGCTTCACATGTTGATTTGAGACTAAACACTGCCCCCTGCAGGCGGAGGCCCGAATTACACGGTCATCCAGTCAAACTGTTCAACCAACGGGCTGAAAGGCTCAGCAAGGAAGAAGTTCAAAGGGGACAAAAGCCTTTTCTGGAGACTAAAGAGCGTATTTGGACACTACCATTCTAACTGAAGTATGGGGGTGGCAGCATCATGCTGTGGGGCTGTTTTGCTCCAGGAGGATCCAGAGCGCTGCATAACATTGATTACGAACCTGACCCAGTTCCACTGGTTCTATCAGGAATGGATGAGAACTCCTGAACTGAGATGCATGTAAACATAAATCATAAATCTGTCAGTTTTTATTATCATTTAGGGTTTTAGCAAATTGAAAATATTTCATTAATTTTGACCTGAACCTAGAGAAGTTTGGTCTGATTTAACGGTGGATGTAAACTTCAGATTCACTCTAATATTTAATTTACAAAATAATTGAATGTGAATTCACACGTTTGTTTCAGCGTCGAGGTGACTCCTGGTAAACGCGTTGGTGTCGTCCGAAGCCAGAGGTCAACAGTTTTCTCATCATTCAAGTTCATATTTTATTTAACATAAATCATATTGCAGTCAAAGTGAACAGCTGGGGTTTCAATATACACAATAGAATCATAACATTTCAAGCCCGCCCCCCGAAAACCCACCCCAAAATAAAAATCAAAAGCCCACCCACACCCCACTCATTTAAACAAGCACCCCCACTAAGCTATGCCCCGCCCACATCATACTAGGCCCCGCCCACCAACATTTCATGGGATTTATTGAGCAGCAAACTCCAAACAGATAGACTCCATCTTGTCCCATCAGCTGGCTCCTGCAGGAATAAGCCCCGCCCATGCCGATCGACCAGCCAATCAACAGCTACAAAGACTTTAAGGCATGTCCCTCCATCAAGTGATAGCCCCTCCCATCTGCTACTTGTCCTAGACCCGCCCCTTAAAACTAGCTCCTCCCCTTTATTCAGACCCTGACCTTCCACAACACCCCAACAGGGGGCATTGTGGCCACTTTAAGCTAAAAAAAAACTAAAATTATTTAAGAAAAAAATTAAGGCGAATCTGTTCCCTCTGATCAAGAAGCTCCGCCCCTCTGCTACACTTCCTGCGAGAGCGTAGTGAGAAGCACCGCCTACTTTAAGAACACAAAAAGCTCCACCCATCTGGAACACTTCCTACAGGAACTCAGAAAAGTTCCGCCCCTTTTTCAAACTGTGCAAAAATGTTAGGACAAAGCTCCGCCCACTTTTAAGAACCTTTCAATCCAAGATCTACCCAGAGGCTTGTGAGAAGCCCCGCCCCTCTGCTAGACTTCCTGTGGAACAAATAAACAAGCTCTGCCCCCTTTAAGAAGACAAAATCATTCAATCAGAGACTTCCTGGATGAAAACAAGTGAAGAAATTCCCACAGATCGAAACGAAAAGCTCTGCCCATCTTTTATACTTCCTGCATGAAAAGCTCCACCTCATTTATAAACTGTGTGCAAAAACATTAGGACAAAGCTCCGCCCCCTGTTAGACTTGGTAGGATCAAAGAGAGAAGCTCCACCCCTTTGAGAAGCCATCCAATCAGAGACTTCCTGCAGGAAGGAAGTGAGAAGCCCTGCCCCCTTTGCTAGACTTCCTGCAGGATCCAGGAAGCTGTTTGGAGTTTGCTGCTTTCTCTCTGATCTGTAGCCAATGAATGAAGGCGGTGACAGGAAGGGGCGTGTCCTACAGAACGCCTGTGTGATGTCAGGCATCTTCGCCACGCACGCAAAATAAAAACAGGAAAACAATCTGGTGAGCATCATTATCAAGGGCGTTGTGACGTTGACCAGAGCAACATTCACAATCACCCCTCCCCCCACATCTGTCCATCCTCAGCACCCCACCTTCATCCTCCTCCTCCTCAGCAGCAGAGTCCGCTCAGATGTGTCGGTGCCCCCCCACTGTGGCGAATCATGGCTGAAGTGAAATAGAAATGGAGGAGGAGGAGGAACAGGAGGGGACAGGTGAGGAAGAGGAGGAGAGGGAGGTGCAACTTCTTCTTCTGTGGTAAAACTGGAAAGCGTGTTGCGTCGTGCTGCTTCCCATCGTCATGGTGACAGAAGAGGAGCCGAGGAGGAAGGAGGGGTCAGGCAGACAGTGGGAGAGGGGGGAGTGGGAGGAGCTTGGAGGATGGCGGGACAGGACGGGGCTACTTCAGACATCTCTCGAAGTAGGTGGCGCCGACGTAGCCGCCTCGCAGCGAGCGGTGGACGTTCTGCTCGAAGAGCCGCCGGTTCGTCTGCAGGACCTCCGCTGCCTCCTTGTTCAGCGGGTCCTCCGGGTTCGGCTCCTGGGGGTCAGAGGTCACATGATCACATGGGGTCAAGAACATTAGCTGAGCTGAACAGAACCACCTGGAACCAAAACCTAAATATTTCTCGCCGGAAGCTCTTACTGTGTCCAAACTGTTCTGGTTCTGAACCGGTTTCCAGACTGTTTGACTGGTAGAGGTGAACCTGCTCTGCAAGAACATGATCCAAGCAGAGCATTCTGGGTGAAAGGATGCCTTTCAAGTTACCCTCACTTGAATTTAAAATAAAGAGATAAAGCCTGGCAGGGTGGGAGGAAAAGTCTGGGGGCCCACCAGGCTGACCACACAGCGAGGGAAACTCTGGCTTTACTCCAGACCAACTTTTCTGTGATCATCAGCACACAATCTGGGATGTAATAAATATCAAAGGACGACATTTAGGCTATTGTTACATGTAGCTGGTGATCAAAAAGAATTAAAAAATAGATAAATATCTGCTAAATAAAAAATGTTTTCATCCTTCAAAATAGGAGGGAAAAGAAAATTTTCCTCCCTGATCTTCCGGTCGACCCGGTTCTACTGGAACCAGACCTCCACCATCTGCTCCACCTGCAGCTGCTGTGGCTCTGACCCAAACCAACCTGTTCCCCTCCTGGCCTGTGGGGGCGCTGCACCAAGAACCACTGTGGGAAACGACACAAAAACCTCTGAAGACGCTGAGAGCAACTTTCTGTTTCACCAGATGGAGGCGTCAGAGTTTAGTTGGAGGATTTATCTTCAGTCTTTGGCTGAAGACCAGGAACCATTTCTGCTGCTAGCGCTAGGCTAGCATGTTAGCTCTGGCTGGATTTACCCAGAATGCCCTGCACTGTGGTCCACTTTCTGCTTTTGCAGCGCTCTCTGGCGTTTACAGATGGATTCAAACTGACCCAGAGTTCACTTCAACTGAGCCCAGACTGAGGTTTGGAGGACTAGAGGACCAGAGGTCAGAGGTCGACTAACGTTCACACCTCACCAACCTGACCAGACTTTTACTAGGCAGATGGACTGGAGTGGAGTAGAAGTGGACTGAACAGGACTAATAAAATGCTTTATTTAATTTTTTTTTCCAAAATGGAACTGAAATGTTTTTTACTAGCCAGACTGAACTCACTAGAAATAGATACTGTAGACCGTAGATGATGGAGTTTATTGTCAGAACCGGCTTCCAGTCCTCTCTGTGGACGAGGAGCAGAGACAGCCGTTAGCAACATCTTCATTCATCACAACAGAAAACAATTCAGTTTATTACTGACTGAACACAAGAACTGAGCAAACATTTATCATTATCTAAATATGTCAGAATGCCTTTTTTTATTTAGGTCGGAAATAGGACTTTTCAGATAGTTTTAACTATCTGAAATTTATTCAACAAAATTAATCTTAAGATGACTGACAGACTGGACACAACAGAACCTCCTGGTCCGGCCTGGTTCTGTAAACTGACCTTAAAATATTTAGGCAGACGTTTCCCTCCAGGTCGATGTTGGGGTGATAAACCATCGTCTCACACTTCACCTTGGGGGGGTCGTGGGGGTAGCCCTGTCCTACCTGGAACACACAGACCGGGCCGGATCACCGGGCCGGATCACAGGGTCTGGGACTGGTCTTAAAGCTGAAATATTTCACTTTATGTGTGATAATTATATATAATGTGAAACTGGAACTCAACGTTCCAATTATCTGAACTGGATCGGGAAGAATTTCTGCTAAAATTCAAACAGAAATTTTACCTTAAAGCTGAAGACAAACTTTCCTCCTTTGTAAAAACCCTGAAAGAGAAAAAAAAAAACATTTAATGCGTATGATGAAGAAAAACTACAACCTCATGGTTCTGACCAGTTTTTACAACAAAACTTACAGCTGAGCTTCTACTGGAACAGATTCAAAACCAAAATACAAGTTTTGAATAAACAATCAGTGAATTTTCGACCAGTTTGGGAACAGCGACACCGGCACCCGTCTACTCCAGGTGAACATCAGGAAGATATTCTTTACTTTGTTGGACTCAGTAGGAACCCTGAACATTGAATGGAGCACGCTCCAACGTCCGGATGTGCCCTGAACGTAGCAGAGAGACTCAGACCAGACCAAAATGGCTGCCTGATCAAATTTCACTAAAAAGCTCGTTAAAGATCATCAGAGACCTGACCAGACGTTTAAGAAATGAGAAAAACCTTTTCAACGTCATCATCATCATGTCACATTATTATTATTATTATTATGGGATGCTGGATGAAGAATTAGAGGGAAAATCAACATTTAATCCAGTTAGGAAACTGGCTGAAACGTAAAAAATAAGGAAAATATGAAGAACTGGAAAAAACAACAGATACAGTAAGAAAACGTGATTATTAACAAAAGAATTTTACTATCAAATCAAGACAAAGCAAAACGTTATCGTCCACGTTTTAATTTTGTTAGAGTTCCTGAACTCACCTCGTCTGGCGAGATGATGAGCCTAAAGTTGAGGAGGTCGTCATCATCGGGGAAGCTGATTTCACACGTCTTTGGCAAGTTTAACTCATTGATGTCTGCAACACAAACATCAACATCCTGAGCCCATCGCTTCACCCCTCAAGAGAAAACATGGCGGTTAGCAAGTGGAACGGATCAGGAGTTTTATCATCGCTGTGGTTCCAGCATCAGAATTAAAGGCGACGGTGTTCAGGAAGGACCAGTGGCCGGTCAGAACCCGGTGGAACCGGGCCGAGCAGACATGTTGGTTCTGTCAGGATTCACCAAAACTCCACTTTACCTCCAACAGCTGGTTAAACCTCTGACTACAGCTGGTTTAAACAGAAGTTAAACCTGGTTTAGGTTAGTTGGTTAAAACCTCTGATTAAACCATTTTAACAAGTTTAAGACTTTAATTAAATTATTTTAACAGGTTAAACCTATGATTAAACCAGGTTGTAGGTTAAAACCTTTGATTAAACATTTTACAGGTTAAAACCTCTGTTAAACCATTTTGACAGGTTAAAACCTCTGATTAAACTAGGTCAGTTAGTTAAAACCAGGTTTCCATGGTACCTGGGATTGGGCAGGTGTTGGGTATAGTTATAGCAGGGTGTGAACGTTTTAGCCCCCACTCAGTTTGTTTTTAACTATGGCAGGGGGAGCTAGCCGTCGTTAGCTCCTGGTTGTGGCGCTAACTGTTAGCCTGCTTGGGTAAGAGCAGCCGGCCTGGACGTCCTGATCCTCCTCCAGAGCGGTTGTTTTTACCCGGTGTTTACTGCTCGGTGCCCGGCCAGGAAGCCCCGCTGGGGCCTGGCCCAGCTAAGCGGGCCCCGGTCGGGTTACTGACCCACCTTTCTGTATTCGGAGCTGGGCCGCACTGGCTTTCTTCCCCCCGGCTCCGGCTCTGTTTCCTCCAGCAGATTCCTCGTCTTTCTTCTGCTGCTTCAGGGAGAACAGCTTAATCATTTTCACCTGTTTGTAAGCTGATGTCCGAACTCGGTGTCCCTACGCCGGGCGTGAACGTTCCACTAGGTCGCTGTGAGCGGCACCGTACTGCGGATGGAGCCGGTGCGTCTCAAACTAACTAACCACACCGAGAGAAGCTGCGAGCCGCCGAGCCAGCTTAGCTTGTTAGCTGCGCAGAGGCCGGGCAGGGAGGAGCCATGGACGCTGGTGCGACTCGTCAGCGCGACTACCATATTGGTAGGGTGAAACGTTAACTGGAAAAGCCTTCAAAGGAACAAGGGAGCTGCAGTTTTGGCTGAATTAATCATTCAACCAAATGAAAATTAATTTAATTTGGCTGACATTTCGGTAAAAACACCAAAAACACTAAAAAGTACAAACCCTAAAAAGGGCTTTTATTTTGTTCTCAGCATCATTGGATGTCCCTTCCAATTTCAGTGAGGATTAAGAATAAATACATTTATTTTAGTGATCAGTTGGTACTTTGTGAAAAAAAAGTAAAGATTTCCAAACTCTATGTTCTTACAAATTTATAGAAAGGTTCCTGAATTCAGAATGATAAATAGTAATAGTTTTTGCACCAGTTCAAATCTTATACAAATCAAATACAGCTGCATTAGAAATATATTTGTTGTAAAAACTGTTTGTCTGCATTCCTGGTTGTTTGTGTTTGATAACACAAAAATATTTGTTCCTTTAGTGATTGAATACATAACATCTTGAGACAAACATATTAGTACAGATTTGTAACAGTAATATGTACAATAGGTAAATTCTTCAGATTTTCTTACTTTTAACCAAAAAAATGGTTCATCCAGGTTTCATATTATTATCAAATCAAACTTTAAAGATAAATGGAAAAGTTTCCACCAGCACTTGTTCTTGGACTCTTTATCTTTTGGGCTTGTTAGTTTTACATTTCAATTAATTTGCTTTGTATTAACTTTGATTTAACTGTGAATATTTGAAACTTCCATTAAAGGCAATCCATATATCACCAGAGATTTTTGTACAGTGTGAAAATTATTGCATTGTTATGTTTATTTTTGTTCTGTTTTTTTTTGTTGTTATATATATGTAGTATTTTTGGGTGTCTTGAAGGATGTTACTTAAACGATATAATAATAATAATAATAATAATTAATAATATGAAACCAATTTATTTCCAAGTTGGATTGTTCTGTGTTTTGATTTACCAATGTATATACTTTTTTTTTTTAATTTTTTTTACCTTATTTAAGTTATCACTTTACACAGCGTTTTGTCTTATTATCTATGTTTTGGTTGTACTTCTTTATTTTAAACTGATAACTTGACTCATTTTTGGGGGGGTGAAGCTAAAAAGACTACACACCCCAAAAATCCTGACGTCATCGTGCAGAGGTTGAGCATGCGCAGTTTTCCGATCCATATTTTATTTACTACATTTGTTCCACCATTTATTTATATATTTTTGTCGTTACGCTCAGAGGGTGAAGCGGCACGCGGCTTCTGCGGTCACCTGTGTGATGTAATCAATGCGGAGGTTAGAAACGTGTCACAGGTGACAAGCTGGCTGACAGCAGCGGTGATCCAAACTACGCACAACACGCAACAAGCAGGCGCCACACACAATAGACACGCGAACAAAAGCCGCGCGCAGCGCTTTAACTGATTCATGTTCATGCGCGAGGACTAGTTTTTTAGCGGAGGGTTACACGGGGATGTTGAAGGCAGCGCTGGTGAGACCGAGGCGTTAGTGTGTTTTGTGTTTTTTGAAGCCTCGCAGGAGAAAGAGGAGCAGAGTGAGGCAGACTCTCACTGCAGAGAAAGAGAGAGACCGCGAGAGAGAGGAGTGAATGGGCACGACTCCGCCAGCCCCTCAGCGGCGGTGCGCCCTTCACGTTATCCACAGCGATCGATTCACCAACTGAGACGTTTCGACCCCCGCGCGGGTCCGTGAGGCTGGCCCGGCCCAGGAGCTCGGCGGAGCGGCGGAACCAGCGTGATGGGACACGAGTGAGGGAGCAGCCTGGAGCACAGAGCAGCTGCAGCAGCCCCGCGGAGGAACAAACAAGGAAGCGCTGAGCTAAAGCTAACGGCTAATAGCTGAAGCTAACGGCTAACTGTTGGCTAATATCGATTCTAATGAGCCAGCGAGGAGCATGCGAGCTAACAGGAAGAGGTGAGAGGCCGCGGTGTGTCTGTGTGTCCGCAGCCGGGGGCTCGCCCCCTTCTGCCTTTCCGGCTGCAACTGATCAATGTTGGGATCCTGAAGGAGGAAGCAGCCGCAGGGGGTAAATAGCCTGCTAACACGTTAGCATCTCTGCCGTTGTGTTTTCCTGCAGGTGTGGATGGGGGGCTATGGACAGGGACTGGGTGTCTGTACAGGTGTGGTACAGGTGTGTGATTGTTCAATTAACACAACAATAACTCGCGCGGCGGTCCAGATCCCTGAATGGAGGCGGCTATAGCCAGCTAGCTGTTAGCCGCTAGCAGATCCTTATTATTCCTGGCTGCCAACATGAAGCTAACAGGCTCCCAGGTGATCAATATTGCTGTTATTGGGTCTATTGCGGTAATCATTAACGCTGTATTTAGATGTCTTTATAGGAATTGATTTAACACCTGCTGTGTCTTACATACAGTCACTGTGAATCTGCAGCTCTTGGTTACTGTCAGAATAAAACCTGCCTGATAATAACTGGACTGAGGCTGGTAGTAACTGCTTACTTACTTAACATTTTGGATCAAATGTATTTTTAAGAGTAGTTTTACTACACTGTACTTGTACTTCAGTAACATTTCTGGTTCTTCTAGTCACTGTGAGTAACTTCACTCAATGAACAACAAACATGTTTAAACCTGCAGTTTCTGTTAAAGTGAGACCTCTTGTTTCTACAAAAGCTTTGTTTAAATATTTTTTTATCTGCTGAACCTATGAAACATTTGGAGATCAAATATTTAGACAGGAAATTATGGATAAATATTAGGATGGTGTTATACAATGTTGCTCTTTCCTGATTTCTTATTTCTTGTTCATTTCACTTCAGTGTTTCAGAATATCCAACCAAATTAAATATCAAAGAAACACAAGTGACCTTAAAATAGATCTTAAACAAAGTGTTGTTTATTAAGGGCGAAACCTGCTGGTGTGTTCGGATCACTTTGCTGCTGCAGAAGCAGATTGTTGTACAACAACAGGACCAAGCAGACTGGCTGCTGGGTTTGTGGATGGTTCTGTTCTGCAGCCGGATAGAGGCTTATGTTCCTTCATGGTGGATCCTGCTGCTGGTGGTTCTGCTGGAGGGTCCAGCTGGCCAGGAAGGGTGAGATGAAGACCAGGACTCCCCGGTAGACCCAAGGCGGTTCTACCGGGTCTAGTTTCAGGACCAGGCTCGGTTCACCAGCAAACACAGAATCTGGGTTCTGAGGTCTTCCAGAGCGGGTTCTGCTGCAGGGTTATGGTTAGGGTTATGTATCCTTTTTTTGTATTGTTTATTAGTGCAAAATAAATAATGGATATCAACAGTGACTTGTATAAAATGTTGAGGTTTTATGTTCAAAACATTCGCTCTTATGTTGCAAAAATCTAATGTTTCCAATCTCTGAAGTTTATTTCTTTAAATGCAACATGAATCTACGTAGCAATAATAATATTACGTTAAACTATAAAAATGTTTTCCCAAAAACTTATTCAAGTGAATGTAACCAGTACTACCCACTTTTGAACATAAACACCTCCAGTAGCCTACAGGCTACTAGTTAACCAGCTTAAGGTGCTGTATTGGTGTTAGCTGGTCATCTTTTAGCTGACATTACCTGCATCCAGCAGCTTTACTGAACTCACTCTGTTAGTTTGGGGGAAAAACTGCAAAGTTCTTTGCGTTTTGCTGGTTTGCTGCCATCATTCTAACACTGCTGAGCAGCTCTGTGCAGCACCAGCAGCAGGTCTCCTTCGCTGCCACACAGGTAAACCCAGCTAGTGTCTTAGCGCTCATGTTGTGTTTAAGGGCAGCTCAGAAAAGCAGGTTATGATGTGTTAACAACAGATTAAACAGTTTTAAGTACTGAAAAAAATGACAGAAGGCACAGCTATGGGGAGTGCGGAAGCCTCTGCTATATCAACAAAAGATAGGAGTAACAGAAAGTTGGCCACTCTGAGGTAAAATTAAAAACAACTTCCAGTCCAGGGGGTCATGGCAGTCTGTGGGCGGCCAATGCCCACTGAAATTGGCCCGGTTCTGATTGACCCAGATATTCTCCCTTCATCATTGATGGCGGTCCTACAGAACCGGAACTGTTCACACCCAGAACCCAAGCTCATGCTGACAGACGTATAAAACCATCCCGGCCTGGTCGGTCTGCTGTGGTTGCCATGACGACAATGATCGGATGGATTCGGCGGCAATTGAAGGCATCGGTTTGGGATCTGTTTGGGTTCTACTCCAAACAGATCCCAAACAGAACGTCCAGGAGGTTCTGATGGGATCCATTTGCTTCTCTGTTAGCATCTGGTTCTGACCGGCCCAATCGGAGCGGCAGAATGTTATTTAACGGATTGTTTCTCATTTATCATGAAATATTTCTTATAAGAATTGGATTTGTTGTTTTGATGCATTTCAGTTACACTAAAAAAAACAGACATTTTGATCAGAAATGTTATTTTTTATTTTTCTCCACTTTTTGTTCCACAAAGCATCAATAAATGTCAGTAAACTGAAATCTGACTAAACGCTGATTTAAATCCTGGTTCAGATGAAAGTGTGACTGTAAAACTATTTTCCTAAAAATATGTTTTCCATCATAATATTTATAGTAGCACTTAATATTAAACCAAACTCAGTGCATGTCGCCTCCTGTCTCTGCAGAGCCGTTGCAACTTTAACCAGTTTATGTTTTCCTGACATCATGCAGGCAGCTGCAGGAGTCCTGAGGTTCTGGAAGACTGGAGTCTGGTTCTGACCCGTCTCTCTCTGACTCTGTGTGTGCAGCTGACTTGTTGGGGGATGTCGGGCAGTAAGGCGCTGGGCGGGGGGGCGGGCAGCGGGGCGCGGCGCAGGCGGACCCGGTGCCGGCGCTGCCAGGCCTGCATGAGGACCGAGTGCGGAGAGTGTCACTTCTGTAAGGACATGAAGAAGTTCGGCGGACCGGGGAGGATGAAACAGTCCTGCCTGCAGAGACAGTGCACAGCGGTGAGACGCACACGCGCACACCTACACACACACACACCTACACACCGCACACACACACACACACCTACACACACGCACACCTACACACACACACCTCACACACACACACCTACACACACACACCTACACACACACACCCCTGCGGCGCACACGCACGCACGCGCCTGCGCACCGCACGCACGCCTACGCACGCACGCGCACGCACGCCTGCGCACGCACTGCGCCTGCACGCACGCACCGCACGCCTGCGCGCACGCACGCGCACGCACGCACACACACCTGCACACCTACACACCTACAGACAGTAGTTTGTATTTCTGTTCATATCAGGACTTTGTATTGACGGCATTAATTTTAGTAACTGTATTTATTCCTCACCCAGACATTTTCCTGAACCACAACCTAATTCACACATCACCTCTAAACTTGACCTCTGACCCCACTCAATGTATCAGGATTCAACACAAAAAACACTCAAACATTTCCTATGAAGAATAGAACATTCAGTCCGTTACAGTTTTATGTTTTCAGGCTTCATGTTTGTTTTGTGATTATTATTTAGTGAAAGCAGTGGTAGATTAGCTACATTGCTATTAGCGAAGCAATTTGACTTAATGTTTAAGTATTTTACATTACTAATTTTATAGGTCAGCATCATTACATATGTTGCAATTTCTTTTATAACATTTAATTTTATTTTATGAATTTAATCATCATTTTTGAGTTAATGTGACTGAAATTAATTCAATTCAAAAATAGTGTATTAAATTGTATTTTAGAATATTCTGTAATTAATGGGGATCTGGAATCTGAACCAAAAGGAAGAGTAAAAAAGTGTGTGTGTGTTTGTGTGTGTGCGCAGCCTGTGTTGCCTCACACCGCGGTGTGTTTTGCGTGCGGCGAGGCGGGGAAGGAAGACACAGTGGACTCTGAGGAGGAGAAGTTCAGCCTCTGCCTGATGGAGTGCACCATCTGCAACGAGATCATCCACCCCACCTGCCTCAAGGTGAGCCGGGTTAATCAAGGAACCATGTTGGGATGACTTCCTGGAGGCGGAGCTTCAGGAAGAGCAGGAGCTTCTTAAAGAGACAGAGGACCAATTTCAAGTAATATTTATTGAATTTATATTTATTAAGCATTGTAATGATAGGTGGAGGAAAACACAGAACACCGGCCCTTTAATGTCTGGACCAGGTTCTGACCTGAGTGACCTCACCTATCCGGTCCAGAACGTCTCCAGAACCGAACATTTCTCTCTTTCTGTCTGGTTTAGTCCATGAGACTCTGCGCTGTTGCCTTCAGTTTGATGGAAATGAACCTGGACAGGTTGTGGAGCTGGACCGGTTCTGGAGAGCAGAACCTGCTGATGCTGTTTGTGTTTCTGTCTCTCTGCAGATGGGAAAGGCGGATGGGATTATCAACGACGAGATCCCAAACTGCTGGGAGTGTCCCAAGTGCCACAAGGAGGGGAAGACCAGCAAGGTGAGTCGGCCCGGCCCGGCCCGGTCACCATGTAGGTCAGGGGTAGGCAGTCCTGGTCCTCGAGGGCCGTTATCCTGCAACTCTAGGATGCCTCCTTGGTTCAACACAGCCGAATCAAATCGCTGAATCACCTCCTAAGTGCAGTCAGGTTCTCCAGAGTCCTGCTAATGACCTCATTATTTGACTCAGGTGTGTTGAAGTGGAGACGCATCTAAAAGTTGCAGGAGACCTGATGTAGGTAGTGAGTTCATCTCTGATGTAGGTAGTGAGTTCTCATCAGGTCCGTCTCTCGGGTCCAGGACCAGGCGGACGGGTCAGGGAAGCGGCGGTTGGACAACGGGGAGGCGGGGCGCTGGAAGTTGACGGATGACCCGCCCCCCAAGAAGAAAGCTCCGCCCCCATTGGAGGAGGGGGTCAGGCTGGAAGGCGGGCACAAGAGGAAGAAGGAGAAGGAGCAGCCAATGGACAGCGGGCCCAAGAAGAAGGTGAGCCTGGTCCGTTCTGTGTGGTTCTGGTTCTGGTCTGGATCCATTCTGATCCGCTCTGTTTCCTGTTGCCCTTCAGATTAAAGGTGCGCACGAGAAACGCCTCAAAAAGGTACTTTTCATTTCTCTGATCAGCTCGGAAATATTTCAATAGTTTATCAATAAAAAACAGTGAAGACCAGAAGTTTACATACACTCAGTGAAGCCACGCCCACCAGTTTCCTGTGTGCAGTTGGATCAGAACCAAACTTCTCTAGTTTCAGAATCACCAAAATGATTTCTGTTTGTGCTGAAAGGCATCAAGCAGAAACATGAAGACATTAATGAATAATCTGACAGATTGTAATCCATCATTGAACCTTTGATAAATGGAAAAGGTTTTAAGGTTGGCTTCTGATTTCACGGACAGGAAGCAGCATGTCGGTTGATGTCAATTTAAACAGAAGTTTCTTTCTGTTCTGTGGTCAGAAACCCAAACAGGAAGTGGGCGAGTTGAACGGACCCGGTTCTTCGTCTGTGGCGCTGCCGGGAGGCCAGCAGAGCTCGTCCTCCTCCCAGCCAGCAGGGGGCAGCGCGGCGGCGGCTGGAGCGGCGTCCAGCGCCGAGCAGCGTTCGCATCACCGCGAGAAGCTGGAGCGTTTCCGCAGGATGTGCCTGCTAGAGCGCCGGCCCGAATCCTCCTCCTCCTCGTCCTCCAGCTCCGAGTCCGACTCCGAGTCCGACTCGGACGACTCGCTCATGGACGAGCAGGGGGGCGGGTCCTCGCCCTCGTCGTCCTCCCCGGCCCCTCCTCTTGTTGTCTATGGAAACAGCGGCGGGAGCCGCGCGGAGCGGGAGCGGAGCCGCAGCGAGCGGGAGCGGGCGCGGCGGCTGGCCGAACTCGGCTTCAGCGCCAGCGACGACTCAGAGGGCGAGGGGGCGCGGGGTGAGGAGGAGCGAGAGGAGGAGTCGGCGCGAGGGGGCGGAGACAAGGCCCGGCGGCGAGGAGGGGGTGGGGCCGACATGCCGTCAAGGGGACGGAAGCCCGGTCTGATGGACCAGGAGGAGGACGACGTTCCGGAGCGGAGCAGGAAAAACTCTGCCTCCCTGCCCCCCCCCTCGCCGCTCTCGTCCAATCAGATTCCTCCGTCCTCGCTGCATGATGGCTTCGTGGCGAAGCAACGAAGCAACGGACAGGAAGCGCGCAACGGGCGGACCCGGGGCGGGGCGGGGGGTGGGGAGAAGGAGAATGCCAGCGGCGTTCTGACCAATCACAGACACGGCGGCGGAGGGGGCGGAGCCAAAGGTAGCCGCGGCAACAAGATCCGGAACAACAGCAAGACGCCGAGCCAGAGGAGCGGCGTGTCGTCCTCCATCCCCACCTCCAACGGGGGGGGCGTGGCCAGCACCGGCCTGCTGATGTCGGCCATGGCGGCGTCGCCGTGCTCGCAGCCGTCCCGCCTGGCGCCGCGCTCCCAGGTGATGAAACGCAGCCCCCCGGCCGTGCCCTCACCCCCCCGGCCCATCCAGATGGAGCGGCACCTGGTGCGGCCGCCCCCCGCCTGCCCGGAGCCCAGCTGCCTGCTGCTGGACTGCGGCTCCGCCCACATCATGACGCGTGACGTCTGGCTGCGAGTCTTCACCTACCTGAGCCAGCGGGAGCTCTGCGTTTGCATGAGGGTGTGTCGCACCTGGAGCCGATGGTGAGTCACTTCTTGTTTCCTGCTGGGCGGCTCACTTCCGGTCACCCTTTGACCTGTCGACCCGTTGACCCGTCCAGGTGCTGCGACAAGAGGCTGTGGACGCAGATCGACCTGAGCCGCCAGCGCTCCATCACCCCCCCGATGCTGAGCGGCATCATCAGGCGGCAGCCGGTCTCCCTCAACCTGGGCTGCACCAACATCTCCAAGAAGCAGCTGATGTGGCTCATCAACCGCTTACCAGGTGTCGGCCTGACGCACACCTCCGTGCCGCTCCGTGTCGCATCCCGGATTCTTCTTGTGAATCTTGTATCTCACCGTCTCTCCCCTCCAGGTCTTCTGGAGCTGAACGTCTCCGGCTGCGCCTGGCCGGCCGTCTCGGCTCTCTGTCAGGCCGTCTGTCCGTGTCTGAAGCTTTTGGACCTAAGCAGAGTGGAAGATCTTAAAGACTCTCACCTAAGGGAGCTGCTGGCCCCCCCACCTGAGTCCCGGACAGGCGAGTACCTCCCGCCTCTCTAACCTTCTGTTGCCCCGCCCAGAGCGGCTCTGAGTGTCCTGCGCTCTGATTGGTCCTCAGCTCCCATCGAGAGCCGGGTGGGGCGGTTCCAGAACGTGACAGAGCTGCGATTGGCCGGTTTGGACCTGACGGATGCGTCGTCCCGCCTCCTGGTGCGCCACACCCCCCAGCTGACCCGGCTGGACCTGAGCCACTGCCTGAACGTCAGCGACCAGACGGTCCGCAACCTCACCGTGTCGCCGCTGAGGGAGAGCCTCACTCACCTCAACCTGGCAGGTAGGCGGGGCCAGCGCTCCTCCTCCTCATCCTTGCTCTTCGTCAGGCTCACTGTGTGTGTGTGTGTGTGTGTGTGTGTGCGCAGGCTGTGTGAAGCTAACTGAACAGTGCGTCCAGCTGCTCCAGTGCTGCTCCGCCCTGCAGACGGTCGACCTGCGCTCCTGCTCCCTCCTCTCCACCGAGTCGGGACAGCTGCTCTCCTTCCCCTTCCTGTCCTCCTCCTCTTCCTCCACCACCTCCTCCGCCGCCGCCTCCTCTTCCTCGGCCGGCGCCGCCACCGTCGCTGCTAACTCGTCCTCCTTGGCTCTTCCTGATGACAGAACGCTGCTGAAGAACAGCTAAGTCATGTGACTGCTTTAAGCCCCTCCTCCGCCCATGTTACACTACAAGCAGGTGAGGAAGAGGAGGAGCAGCTCTTCCTCGGAGGAGACTTGGTGAAACCCTGAGCATGTACATATTCGTTCTCTGTACATTTATGGGTGTGTGTATATACCTGTAGTTTACTGTAAATGACATTTGACCTCCCTGAACACTCCCTCCCTTCGACCAATCACGGCACCCCTCGTCAGCTGCTGATTCAGGCACACACACACACACACGCACACACACACACCCTGAGCTGCTTCCTGAAACGCTCCAGCTCAGCATTCCTCCACATTCCCATCAGAACCTCTGTGGGTCCGTTCGGACCTGGGCGCAGGCCTCCAGTCTGTTCCGGCGCCAGGTGTTTGGGCCGACCCTCTACCCTGCCCCTGTGTGTGTGTGTGTGTTTAAACTGAGCCTCGTCAGCCCCTCCTCCTTGGTTCCGGTCCGATTGGATCTTGATCTCGTGTTATTTCTCAGGAGTATTTTTTGTTGACTTTAATTTATTCGGTGCCACAGCAGCAATTCCCGCCGCGGTCTGAGCCGAGCCGGTTCTGGTGTGGTTCAGGGTTCTGCTGCAGCTCGGTCCGGTTGGAGGAAAGGGGATGGAGAAACTCCACAGAGTGACTCATCTTGGTTTTTAGAGGATCTTCATATCGCTGCTTTGGGTCGCTGATCTCTGAGGAGAGGAGGTCCGGTCCAGTCCGGTTCTGGTCCTGGATTTATTCTGGAAAATGTTGTTCATCTCCTTTAGATCATATCAGAGCCTTCATGTCTTTATATTCTATTTCAATTCATTTTCAGTATCAAAACAAATAAAACTGTCAGAGGGAAGGAGAACCTGGTTCTGATCTGAAAACTGGTTCTGATCCGAAAACGACCAAATCAACAGAATTCCAAAGATGATTCCGGCTCTGAACAGATTCCTGACCTAAAACCAGTTTCTCAAACTGAACTGACTCTTGGTTCTGACCCGGTTCTCAAGACGCTTTCTGCCCGGAGGGATAAAGGAATAATAATAATAATTCATAATAATTGTTTCTCAGCTGAAGCTGAGTGAAAAGCTGCCAAGCCCAGGAAGACTTCAGGACGGGTCGGATCAGAACCAGTTCTGAAACTGGATCAGAACCGGTTCAGAAACTGGATCAGAGGTCAGAGAACTGAACTTTATTCCTGAGAAAAAAAATTATCAGTGGTTTATCACTGATGGCGCCTGGTTCTGGTTCTGCTGCTCCTCTCTGTGTATTAATTCGGAACCGACCCGTCTTGGCCCGCTTCGGTTCTGCAGAGTGTTTGCTGGTGGGCTGAATGTTGCGGCGCCTCCGCCCTCGTTGTGCCATAAACAGCAGCAGCTCAGCTTTTTATATGTTTTAAGTTGTTTTTTACAGTTTGGGAGGGGGGGGTCACTTTGTGGGCTTCACCCAGCAACAGGTGAGCAGATCGAAGCTGATTGGTTGAACATATCAGTTTTGGATCTTAGTATATTCTCCATGCACTGGATCAACCCGATGTTCCCTGTTCCTCTTTTTTTGCCAAATGTAGTTTTTGTGGAAAAAGGGGCATTTCCTGTTTCTTTGTGTTCAGTTTGTTTTTCTATTTTGTCCACGACTCTTCCAATGTGTTGATGGGAAACGAGGAAGAAGGTGGAACAAACGGTGAAAACAGACTAAAAAGACCAACTCAAGGCAGCTACGTATGAATGACTACTGTACAATGATGAATAAAGAAGCAATGGGTTCGTTTTTATTCCTGTCTCGGTGTGCTTATTTCTCATTATCTGCTGGTTTCGCCTTAAAATTATTTAAAAAAAAACAGGAGATCTCAGTTCCTCCATCATCACAGAGGAGATCCAGCAGCACTTCCGGTTCTCTCAGGAGGATCCATCAGAGTTCTGGTTCTGGATCAGATGATCCAGAGCAGCCGCTTACTTCAGCATTATCTTCTTCGTCATTCAGGTTCTAACATAAGCAAGACCCAACCCATCCAGAGGACTCCAGGCCTGCAGGGGGCGCTCCACTTCATTCTGGGTTGTGTTTTATACGAGTAAAGCTTAACTGAACAGACTTCTGTTTTACTCGTGAACAGATTCACAAAAACTGAATGTATTGGAGTGGAATAATTGAAGTCTGGACTTAATTCTCTGGCATAACCTTAAACAGGTCGTTCTTACTGGGAAATCCTTCAACATGACTGGGTCAAAGTTGCTCCAGAATGATGCTGCAGACTTTGTACCAGTTATGTTTAGGGAGAAAGTATTTCTTCACAGAGAGGCGGGTTTGTCGGATAAGTTTTTAGTTGAAGTTATCCCCTTAATAGTCTTTATTAAGGGGATAATACATAAAGACTATTAAGGGGATAACTTCAACTAAAAAATTATCTTATTTTTCTGATTACCAGACTTATACTTTCGGTTCTGTGGGGTAATACACCCTCCGCAACAGGAGGTGGCGGTAACGGTGCCTTCCTCCTGGATGGGTTCCGCGATTAAAAAAGGCATGGTGACGCTGTACATGCGTCAGTGCGTGATATCCCTCCGCGTGAGAGAACCGCGCGCTCCTTTCCCTCGCGAACGGGCGGCGTTTCTGCGAGCTGCGGCCGTTAACATTTCCTGGACCGTCCGCGTAAATCCCAAACGAATATAACCGAGCCCAGCCGTACCCGCCCTGTGGCTGCCTCAGACCGGGCTCCAGGGAACCAGATCATCCGCTGTTATCGAACCCGACCAAGTAAAGAGCGGCAGCAGCAGCAGCAGCCGGGCCACAGGATGGAGCTCATCACTATCCTGGAAAAAACCGTCTCTCCAGGTGAGTACCGGGGCGGAACCGGTTCCTCCAGCTGGATCTGGGGCGCTATGTTCGGTACCGAATATAGTGCCGGGTCCTTCCCCGGAGGACCCGGGGAAGGTTTATCTTTGGGCGGAGGGAGCTGTTAGCTCCTCATGCTAAGTAAGCTAAGTGAGGCCTGCCGTGATGAGTGACTCCGCACTCTGCCCGGACTTCAGGCACTATTTCAGGGTAATCTACACTAACCACAGTGCTTTGACCCTGTCGGAACTCAATGGGAGAGCGTAACCGGGGGGTTCAGGTCACTCAGCGGGTGAAGTGGCCTGTGGAGGAGGCTGCACCGAATGCCGACCCTGCCCATACCCAGTGCAGCTGCTCGGTTAGCCTGTTAGCGCGGCTCACTTGGAGCGTCGACCTACCCTCCCTCTGGCTCATTACCCAGAACCGAAAACTCTTCCAGGTTAGAGATTCGGATGGTTGGGGTTGTTATCGCTAAACTTTGTTTCGGTTTTCCTCACTCCCGTCACCAGAACCGCTCTTGTTCCGGTCAGCGGCTAGCGTTAGCAGCTAACACGCATGTTGGTTCGTCGGCGGGTTCCTGCCGCAGAGCGGGTTGTTCCTGCATGGAAATAGACCCACTGTGGGCAGAGCTCAGCGTGGATCCATCGAGGATCCGCTTAGCAACACACTTCAGGTCTCAGCTGCAGGTTAAATGGCTGTTTGGGTGTTTTTACGGCCAACATGAGGCTAAACATAAAATACCTGAACGAACACAATCTGGACCGAGTTTCTCTGCAATAAAAACAAGATCAGCTGTTTTACTCTGTTAATAAAATCAGAAAATATCTGGAGTTCTCGTCCTGATCACCTGAGATCAGAGCAGGAGTAAAACCTGAGCTCTACCCCAAGCACACACAAGAAATAAATATCAGCTTCTGCAGATTTTTTAAAAGCTGTTGTCATTCTATCGTTTCATACTTTTTGAAAATTGTGTGATTTAAGATAGCTTCTCCACACTAAACAGTAAAACTGATCTAACCTGGACTTGACCATTCTTTACAACACCTGTCATGATTTTATGGTTATTGCAGCATCAGTGATAAACATCAGGTTCTGTCTGAAACCAATGCAAAGCAGGAACACTTTAACTCTGTTCACTGTAAGTCCTGTCATTATTGCAGGATTTTCTCAAAGGTTCTAGAATATTCTACACTGCCACCTGTAGATGGCAGGTCAAAGGTCAAGAAAGGAACCCCAGAAGTGAAAAACATGAACATGTTGCTACTGTTTCTCATGTTTTCTTCGTCACATGAAGTGAATAAAAGGAAGTGAGATGGAGGAATCCAGCGGCATGACACCGGATCTGGTTCTGTTTGGTTCTGAGCCGATTCTACGCTCCAGAGTGACTCCTCTCCCTCTCTGTCCTCAGATCGAAATGAGCTGGAGGCGGCGCAGAAGTTCCTGGAGCAGGCGGCCATTGAGAACCTGGTTGGTACCAGAGAGGGGAGGTGGACGGAGAGCAGCTCTCACACACACCGACACACACATTCAGCCGCAGAGAGCCCAGTCACTCACAGGGAGCTGCGTCTTTCTTCCACCTCTTCTTCTTCAAGCTGATGATTAAAATCCCAGCTGGAGTTTGTTTCCATCCAGGTCTCTCTCCTCCCAGTTAAACCAGTTCCTACAATATGGAATTTGTTTCTGTTGTCCAAATTTTACTCATGAGAATCCATGAAAGAAATATCAGAGAAGAAAGTAGCAAAAATGAAACTTCAGCAGCCCAGACAGTTTTAATGTTTCAATAGTTTTGATTGACAGAGTATGACAAGCTGTTCTAACAAAATCTCTTTCTGTAATCACATTCCAAATACGAGTTTTAATTCATCCTGAATGATAAGTTAAGATTTCTGTATTTACATTCTGACAGACTAACATGATCTGCCACACAGTCAAGATATCTGAAACATAATTGACTTACCATTACGACCCATAGCCATGGAGGAGGCTGGAGAGAAACTGATTAGTGCGGTGGAGGCATCATGATCTGGGCCTGATGAACAGATTAGAGATGTTGAGCATGTGTTGGGTTCTGGTTCTTACCTGGTTCTGTCCCCAGCCCACCTTCCTGGTGGAGCTGTCCAAGGTTCTGGCCAACCCCGGGAACACGCAGGTGGCGCGGGTCGCAGCGGGGCTGCAGGTCAAGAACTCGCTCACCTCCAAAGACCCGGACGTGAAGACGCAGTACCAGCAGCGATGGCTGGCCATCGACGCCAACGCTCGCCGCGAGATCAAGAACTACGTAAGGACCCGGTTCCGCTCCGCTCCGACCCGGCTCTGACCCTGCTCTGACCCGACCCATCTCTGCAGGTTCTACAGACGCTGGGCACGGAGACGTACCGGCCCAGCTCGGCGTCGCAGTGCGTGGCCGGCATCGCCTGCGCCGAGATCCCGGTGACCCAGTGGCCCGAACTGATCCCGCAGCTGGTGGCCAATGTAACGGACCCGTCCAGCACCGAGCACATGAAGGAGTCCACGCTGGAGGCCATCGGATACATCTGCCAGGACATCGTGAGTCCAGCTGCTTCTGATGGGTCTGGTCCAGAACTGACTGGACCCATCAGAAACCAGGACCGATCTGACTCGTAAATCAGAACGAACCGGGTCGATTGTTTGCTTTGGTCTGATTCTGGTTTCCTTCATTTTCAGATTTTTGTTAAATTTTTTTTTTTTTCAAATTGGATATTTTTAATGAATTTAATTTTCTTAACGAATCTCAATTCTTCCTGTCACATGATGTCATCGGCAGCATCACCAGAACTAAAAGCTCAAATAATATTTCTGTTTTTAGTTCTTGATTTGTAGACGGGCAGAAATGTAGTTTTTATCTTTCAGCTGACTTGATTATTATTTTTCAAATATTTTTCAGTTAAGTTCTAATTAATTTCTGTTGTTCATGTTGCCGTTAATATGGTTGTTGTTTCGGTTCTGATTTTGCTCAATTTCAACAAAAAAAGAAAAAAAACTGAAACTTTGGATCGGATAAAAATCCATCCAGATGTTTCCAGGAAGGTTTTATTACGGAAACTGATTCTGTTTTCACATTTAAACAAAGTTTCTTAATGAAGGTTTTTCAGTGTACATAACTGAAGTCAGAACCGGCCGCCTGTTCTACCCGGTTCCGTTTGTGCCTGACGGTTCTGGTTCTGACCCGCAGGACCCGGAGCAGCTGCAGGAGACGGCCAACCAGATCCTGACGGCGATCATCCAGGGCATGAGGAAGGAGGAGCCCAGCAACAACGTGAAGCTGGCCGCCACCAACGCGCTGCTCAACTCGCTGGAGTTCACCAGAGCCAACTTCGACAAGGAGGTCCAGAACCAGAACCGGAACCGGTGGCTGAGGTGTGTGAGCGGCACGTTGACCTGTGTGTGTGTTTTCAGACGGAGAGACATTTCATCATGCAGGTGGTGTGTGAAGCCACGCAGTGTCCCGACACCAGAGTGAGTCCGATCGGACCGAGCCGCTGAAGCTCCGCTCCTCTGCTGAGCCGCCTGTAACTCCGCCCCTCTGCTCTACCTGCTCAGGTACGCGTGGCGGCGCTGCAGAACCTGGTGAAGATCATGTCGCTGTACTACCAGTACATGGAGACCTACATGGGCCCCGCCCTGTTCGCGGTAAGAAACAGGAAGCGATGAAGACGGGTTTGGGTCCAGCCTCAGAACTGGACCGGATCAGGAACCGGACCCAGGCAGATAACTCTAGGGTCATGCGTTCCTGTCACTGGCTCACTACTGCCCCCTGCTGCTTTAAGCTGCCCCAAGCTGCGTTTCTGTTCTGGTTCTACTGCCTGCAGGACCAGAACTTTCTGCTGAACATTCTCAATGCAGGAACGTTTGCCATGAATTCACAGGAAGTTCTTTAATTTTCTGCTAACCGTGGCGTTGAGGGGCTGAAGAACCTGACAGGTTCTGGTCCTGGATGTAGCCTTGAGGTTAGCGTCCTGAGAGCGCTGGCGCCCCCTTCAGGTGGAACCTTGACGCTGTGTTCTGGTCCAGATCACCATCGAGGCGATGAAGAGCGACATCGACGAGGTGGCGCTGCAGGGCATCGAGTTCTGGTCCAATGTCTGCGACGAGGAGATGGACCTGGCCATCGAGGCCTCAGAGGTGCGTTTGTTTTGGTCGTCATCGGCCCGCCGTGTTGTTCCGTGTCGCTGACCGCCTCTTCCTGCCTCCTCGTCCAATCGCAGGCCTCGGAGCAGGGCCGGCCGCCTGAGCACACCAGTAAGTTCTACGCCAAAGGAGCGCTCCAGTACCTGGTCCCCATCCTGACCCAGACGCTGGCCAAGCAGGTGCCGCCCCGTCGCCTGTCTGCACGCGCTCAGTGTGAGTCCGCCAGCTGACGGTGCGTCGTGTGTCCGCAGGACGAGAACGACGACGACGACGACTGGAATCCCTGCAAGGCGGCGGGCGTGTGTCTGATGCTGCTGGCCACCTGCTGCGAGGACGACGTGGTTCCCCACGTTCTGCCCTTCATCAAGGAGAACATCAAGAACCCGGACTGGCGGTACCGCGACGCCTCCATCATGGCGTTCGGCTCCATTCTGGAGGGGCCCGACCTGAACCAGCTCAAACCACTTGTCATCCAGGTGAGCCGCCGCCGCCGCGGGTCGGCCCGGTTCTGCGGAGCCGGGTTTGACCGCGTCGCCCCTGCAGGCCATGCCCACCCTGATCGAGCTGATGAAGGACCCCAGCGTGGTGGTGAGGGACACCACGGCCTGGACCGTCGGACGCATCTGCGAGCTGCAGCCCGAAGCCGCCATCCACGAGGTTTACCTGGCGCCGCTGCTGCAGTGTCTGATCGAGGGCCTGGGGGCGGAGCCCAGGGTGGCCTCCAACGTCTGCTGGGTGAGCCCGACATCACTTCCTGCACCAGGGAACCAGAACAAAAGCTGCCCATAGTAACCAAGTGAATAATCTCAGTGACTTGTTTCACTGATGTCGTGCAGTTCTGTGCGTTTCGGTTCTGCCGAAGAAAATTGGTTCAGAGTCCGACTGACTATCAGCTCGTCGTCCTGCGCTGCGTTCAGGGAGCGATCATTAATGATCACCGATCAATATTCACAAAATAAACATTAAGCCTGAAAACCTGATATCGTAATGGACTGAATGTTCTGTTTTCCACGAGGCGCAGGCGGTTGCCACGGCAACAGGTGTGCTGCAATGATCCCCTGTTCAGCCGCTGGAGTTTCTGAACGTTCAATAAACAACAAACCTGGACTAAAGTCCTCGTTTGTCCGAGTTTATGTCACAACACACTTCAAGTTGGACAAATCTATTTCATTAAGTAACGAACAAATGTGAGATTCAATTAACTGCCGAATATTAACAACCAGCTTGGTGCTCTGGCATGTTTGAGCTCAGAGCCTCAGAGGAGCTTCATTGGCTTTTTCTCCATCAAACATTTTTATTTTTGTCTGTTATTTAGTGGAAATATTGATGTTGACGAGACTTTGTCCAAAATGATAAACTTTCTACCTTTGCTGTGAAAGTGAGGAGCAACATTCACAAATGAAATCAATTCCAGTCCAACATTTGTTTCCTCTGGAGCAAAAACACCCCAACTTCACAAGATGTGCTGTAACCCGACGGGGCTCTGTGGTTCCTCCTGTCAGTCTGAAGTTTCTCATATTTCAGGGGTCAAACCAAAGTTCAGATCTGCCATAACTGACTGATACCTGCTGGCCTCAGGTTTGCAACCAGCTGCTGAAACCAGTAACCTGCTCCCAGTGTCAGAATCTCACTGAGGAGAAACTGCATCAGGTTTTCAATCTCTTTAATGTTTCTGCAATAACTGATGTATATATAAAATAAGTCAATAGACTTTAATTTACAATTTTTATGTCTTTGTGTCATGAGACAGATCTCAGCTTCTGATTGGCTCAGGGTTAAGCTTTAGCATTAGCTTCTTGTAAACACCATGTTGTGATGACACTTCCGCTAAATATCAAGCCAGAACAGCAACTTTGCTTTAGGTTGTGGTGCGTACCATGTTCACATGGACCCAGTGCCGTGTGGTGTCACATGTGCAAGACCCCGCCCCTCCCCCTGGTGGAGGACAAAAGCTGCTCGCTAACAATGACCAGCATTGGTTTTAGCTGTATAAAAGAACAATGGCTGCAGTGCTTTGATCCCAATTGTTAACAAAACCAGATCATTTCAGATCCGGTTTGTGTTGTGGTTCGGACCGGACCACCTTGAGGCTGACGGGTCCTCTGCTCTCCTCCAGGCCTTCTCGTCTCTGGCCGAGGCGGCGTACGAAGCCACGGACGCCGCAGAGGATCAGGAGGAGCCCAGCACCTACTGCCTGTCCTCGTCCTTCGAGATCATCGTCCAGAAGCTGCTGGAGACCACCGACAGGTAGGAGTGCAGCCTACCTGTCATGGGCCTGTTATTCTACCTTTGGAGTTAGCAGAGTTGTTTAAAGGCGACATCGAGGACGAAGATTTCATTGCATTTAGTGATTTGGAGACACGGATGGCTTGGTAAACTTGTTAGCATGTTATTTATGCTATAATTATCTGGATAACTCTTAATATATTAACATTCCAGGCACGTTCTCAGGTCGTTGTTTGTCAGGTAACTTTAGCATACCGTACAATTATTCAGCCTGTTGTTGTCTCTATTTTTATTATCTTTCAAGATGACATGTCTGTTCTTGTTGTTGGATTTTATCAAATAAATTTCCCTCAAACATGTGACTTATAGTCTGGAAAATACGGTGTTTACAGTGAAAGTCTGATATTTAAAAAGATTTTTTTCATTGTCTCACTGAAAATAAGAAAAGTTCAGTCTGATTTAACTTCAGTTAGAGTTATATAAAACTAAGAATATTTTTAGTGTTTATATTTTGTATGTCAAACGTTTTTTGTGTTTTGATCAGTCAGGTGTGTAAGCGGAATGACCCGAAGATGTTTTATCAGCTTCTGAAGAAAGCAGCAATAAATATCATATTATAGTGAATCAAATGCAATCCGACCCTTTGATCCTTTGCCCTGAGTATGTTGCGGTGTCTTTGGTGTGAGGAAACATCTCCGCTGCGTTCTGGTTCCTCTCCAGACCCGACGGCCACCAGAACAACCTGCGCTCGGCCGCCTACGAAGCTCTGATGGAGATCGTGAAGAACAGCGCTAAGGACTGCTACCCGGCGGTGCAGAAAACCACGCTGGTCATCATGGAGCGGCTGCAGCAGGTCCTGCAGATGGAGGTGAGTCCTGCCGGCCGCCGCGCAGGCTTTTACTGTGAAAGGACAACCCGCCTGACGCCGCCTTCCTGTGCAGTCTCACATCCAGAGCACATCGGACCGGATCCAGTTCAACGACCTGCAGTCGCTGCTCTGCGCCACTCTGCAGGTGAGGCTCGTCGGACGAGATCGCCCACTGCCGCTTTTATTGTGAAGGATTGCTGAGTGCTTCCTGTCCCTGCAGAACGTCCTGCGGAAGGTGCAGCACCAGGACGCGCTGCAGATCTCCGACGTGGTGATGGCGTCTCTGCTCAGGATGTTCCAGAGCACGGCGGGCTCCGGCGGCGTCCAGGAGGACGCACTGATGGCCGTGTCCACGCTGGTGGAAGGTATGCAGAAGACACTGCTCATGCTAATGCTGTCGCTAATGCTATCGCTAATGCTCTAACACACATCTCTCCACTCTCTTCAGTTCTGGGGAGCGACTTCCAGAAATACATGGATGCCTTCAAGCCATTCCTGGCCATCGGACTGAAAAACTACGCCGAGTATCAGGTAGGAAGGGGGCGGAGCCGCTGCTCAGCTGCTAGCTTCAGACGCTAATCCTGCTTACATCAGGGATCAATGCGTTTTTATTTGGTTTTTAATCTGAATAGAAAAAATCACCAAATTTATCCTCCAGAGGTTTTCACCTTTTCTCCACTGAACTCAATGCTACTGGTTTAACATCTATTAGTTTTATTTTTTCCAGAGTTTAATTTGCTGATCAGTATGGAGGACTGATCCTGTCAAAATTAACTTGATGAATAAATTAATAAATAAATGTGGGAGGAAATTCAACACAATGTTGTGCTTTTGGTTTCCGGTGTGCTGGAGGCGTGTGGGTAGGTGAAGATACGCGACAAGAACGAAGGGTCTCTTGCATGAACTTCTAACAGCAACTGAATTATTGTCGCATAAGAGCTGAGTGGCTTCTGGCCAGTGTTGTATAAAGTACTGAAATCTCTGAGTCCAGTAAAAGTATAGGTACCGCTCCAAAGTATGACTTTGGTAAAAGTAAAAGTCACTGATTGAAATGTTACTTGAGTTAAAGTATTAAAGTATCTGAAACGTCTTGTACTTAAGTATAGAAATTACTGTAAAAATGGATGAACTCAAGTAATGTAATGAAAAGTTTTTATATTTTATTTTTTATATTTTGGTAAACTTGTTAAATACACTTAAAATAATGTAAACAACCAAGTGCAGGCAAAATGAAACCTGCTAATAGATAAACCTGCAGCATCATTTAGTTAAGAAAATTAGGAGCTTTACCTAAACCACAAGGTTAACTTAACCTGCTTTAGGTTAACCTAACCGAGATTAGCGTTCATGAATCGGATCAACCTCGAGTTAGGCGCCGCTCACACCGGATGTCAGAATAGCCAAAATCCAAATTGAAAACAACTTTGCTGCGTTTGTTTTAACGGCACAAACGGAGCATGAACGAACCAGCCCACTTTGGTTTGTTTTGGAGCAAAATGCGGGGATGGTGAACTCTGGATGGGCTAAAAAATCATTTTAATATCTCGGAAACCAAAGCTGCACAAACGAACATTTTAACGGCACAAACGGAGCACTAACCAATCAGACTGTTTGCTGGACTTTCTGACGTAGTGGGGAGGTGAAACCTGTGCATCCTATTGGTGGAGATGAACAAGCCCAGGTAAGCAGGCTTTGTTGCAGTCAATCAGTAGGTGGATCAAAACATTTGCGTTTCTTCTCGCTTTTTTGTAACGAGTAACTAAACCACACATTGAAAATGTATCGGAGTAAAAGTATGAATTAAGTTCGGAAATGTAGTGAAGTAAAAGTGAAAGTTATCAAAAATTTTCTTACTCGAGGAAAGTATGAAGTACTCCAAAATATACTTAAGTAAAGTAGTGAAGTATTTTTACTTCGTTATTATACAACACTGCTTCTGGCCTCCAGCTCTGGCTCAGACAGCATTTAGCCAGCGAGCGGCGACAGCCAAAACCAACAACAGAACATGAACACAACAGTCGCGATACTTCCTGGTCTCTAGAGCTGCGTTGCATTTACGGGTCTAGCTCAGGCTCGGAAAACTAAAATACGAAAATACAAAACCAAGCTTAAGATCCATTTTAAAACCAAATTCAGACAACCTCAGACAATTAGAAAGTGATTAAATAATGAAAGAAAATAAAGATTAAATATGAACAAAATTAAAACTAATTAAAATGAAATGAGGACACATGTAAAATTTAATTATTCTGCCCAGTAACATGGTGGGAGTTTCTACTGCTGAGCTGTGATTGGTCAGCTACCAATCTGCTCAGCCAATCAGCTTCCAAGAACTGTATATAAACTTCCTGAATCTGCCCTTCCAGTCTGAAGCAAAGTCATTTTTGTTGCTGAAAATATTATGATGTAGACATAAAAACATTTTTGATCAAGTTTAGTTTTAAATCCATCAGAAAATGTAGAAAAGAAAGTTTTGTCGGCGTGGCGACGCTCCAGGGCTCGTTGCTCAGTTACCTGTCCTGTGCTGCAGGTGTGTCTGGCGGCGGTGGGCCTGGTGTGTGACCTGTGCCGAGCGCTGCAGTCCAACATCCTGCCTTACTGCGACGAGATCATGCAGCTGCTGCTGGAGAACCTGGGGGTGAGTGGTGCCGGGCCGACCCGGGTTCTGTTCGGTCTGTGACGATACATCATGCACCACTCTGACCGTGATGCACACCCGCCACGTCTATCTGAGACCACCGTCGCCGTGGCAATGCCGCCAAACCTCCAGCGTGCGGCAGCACCGTCTGATCGCTCCGTCTGTGTCTGCAGAACGAGAACGTCCATCGCTCGGTGAAGCCGCAGATCCTCTCTGCGTTCGGAGACATCGCTCTGGCCATCGGAGGAGAGTTCAAGAAGTACCTGGACATCGTCCTGGACACGCTGCAGCAGGCCAGCCAGGCTCAGGTGGACAAGGTAAGCTCACCTGGCGGTGGCCCGTCATGAGTCACTGAAATCCTTGAAAATGCTTGAATTTCAGTGAGGTGTTTTCAAGGTCTTGAAAGTCCTTGAAAGTTCTTGACATTCAAAGCCTCATTTTGGTAATAAAATCCCAACATCTGATTAAAAGGCTGAATCTGGAAAACATATTTACTGTAGAAACCAGATATTTTCACATGTCAGATGAAACTTTTCTTGGTTCGGGTTGGTTAGAATCATTGACCGATTATTGTTATTTACAATTATTTCTGAATAATAATATGAGTAGAAATTATATTTCTATTGCTGAATCCCAGGAAACTTTGCAGGAATGGTTTTTAGAAGTTTGTTTGTAGTTTTCTTTGTAAATTGTGTCTAATTAGAACAGGAAGGTCACTGACCTCAACAGATTGGATTATTGCTATTAAATCATATTGATCTGTGTAATTAATTCAAAACTTTGTTTGTAGTTTATATTAAACGTCATTATTGGATTTTTATCAGTTTTGTTCTTGTGTGAAACTTTATTAGCATTCATAAATGATGGTGAATGAAACCGTTAAATCTTTAGTTTATTTATTATTTTTCATGCTGGGATTCTGATCCGGTTCTGTTTCAGACGGACTATGACATGGTGGACTACCTGAACGAGCTGAGGGAGGGCTGCCTGGAGGCGTACACCGGCATCATCCAGGGCCTGAAGGGCGACCAGGAGAACGTCCACCGTAAGGCCCGCACTTCCTGTCCGGCGCCGGCGGTTCCTCTTCCTGTTTGCAGCCCAGCAGGAGGATTTACGCCGTCGCAGAGAAACCGGGTCGTTTTCACCCGGGAAGCTCCGGGCTCTGGCCCAAACCCAACAGCTTCCCGGTTTTGCGGGACCCAACAAGCTAAATTTGACCCAAGTGTGACCTTTGACCTTTCCATGACCTTTGACCTCTGATCCTCCCACAGCCGACGTGATGCTGGTTCAGCCGCGCGTGGAGTTCATCCTGTCCTTCATCCACCACATCGCCGAGGATGAGGACCACTCTGACGGGGTGGTGGCCAACGCCGCCGGACTCATCGGGTAAGAACCGGGACCAGAACCAGAACCAGAGCCGGTCGGGTCAGTGAGGAGAAACCATGCACCACGCTGACGGTGTGATGCACAACCAGACCACAACATCTGAGACCCACTGCGGTCAGAACCTCAGAACCTCTGGGCTGCTGCGTGTGTTAATCTGTCTGTGTGTGTCTGTGTCTGTGACCTTAGCGACCTCTGCACGGCCTTCGGGAAGGACATGATGAAGCTGGTGGAGATGCGTCCGCTGATAAACGACCTGCTGACGGAGGGCCGGCGCTCCAAAATCGTCAAGACCAAGACGCTGGCCACCTGGGCCACCAAGGAGCTGCGCAAGCTCAAGAGTCAAGCCTGGTGAGGTTCTGAGGCCCGGGAGCCGATGCTAGCGGTTCTGACCCCTGCTGTCTGCGGGCAGCGCAGAGCAGAACCGATCGTCTGCTAACTGGGTTTTCTCCAGCTTTGTTGATAAACGAACCGGCCCGATTACAGCAGAACTACTCGACCCAAATCAGCAGGTTCTGCATGGCGGGGCGGACCTTTAAAAAGTCCAGGTGGTTCAGAGTTCAGTTAGCAGCAATATATGGAGGCCTGAGCCTGCCAAAACTTACAATTAATGAGGAAATTAAATTTATATCATAAATGAATGTGGGAACAAAAAATTCTCCAGCAGCAGCCCTCCGTAGCGCTGGTTAGTGAGTAACTGGATCAGAACCACTTCCAGCTGTTTTATTGAATCTGCAGATCGTTGTTATGCTGGATGTTTGCCGCTCCTGTTGGCTCCGTCTCTGCAGCTGAACTTTAAGCTTTCTACTGCATCCTGAACCAATGTTAAAAAGTTTCAGAACTTGTCTTTGTGCCTGAAGTTCTGGCCGAGTCCAGATGTTCTGCTGTAGGTCCAAACGAACATTTAGTTACATCCAAATTTCTCTAATAATTTCTCTGTCTTGTTGAGAAATTCTGGTCTTAAACACTACAAGGCCCATGATGCACTGCAGCAAAACGCAACATGTCCAGATGTTGGAGGGGAACTGAATTTATTCCTGTTGCTCGAGGAATTCAAGTTGAAGCTCAAACATGAACATTTAATTAAATAGTTCAAAATAACACAGATGTTAAAATTAAACAATAAATGCATTGATATGACCTTTGACCTTTCAGCTGCAGATAACCTTATCCCAACTATTGGTTTAATGAAGTACAGTTTGTCTTTTACTGCCTCCTGGCTGCGGTTCAGTACTGTCACCACAAGGGGGAGCCGATCAGAGGAAGAATCTGTTGGTAGGTCTAAAGTCCAGTAGTTGAGTCGACCAGCAGACAAACGTAAGAACTGAGGGAGCAACATGGGATGTTTAAGGCACCTTCATTTGTCACTGAGTTTCTGAGACAAACTCATCTACAGCCATGAACCGTCATGACACACTCCGCCTCCTGATTGGCTCTCCTCTCTCCTGATTGGCTCTCCTCTCTCCTGATTGGCTCTCCTCTCTCCCCTCAGATTGCTGCAGTCCGGACTTGGAGCGACGTGAGGTCAGTGACTCGTCTGGAATGAACTCGTCTGTGGCAGCACTGGCTGCAGCAGAGGAAGTGACGTGAGATGAAGTGAGATGAGTGTCTGTGTGAGCGCGAGAGATGATGACATCACACCACCTTCAGTTCCAGCTGGCGACCCCCCTCCCCCTCCCCCGTCCTCTCTCCCCCCTCCTCCTGGACGGCCTGTGGACTGGACTCTGACTCCTCCCCTTATAGAAACAAGCCCCTCCTTCGCCGTGTAGCTGGCCCCTCGAATGACATCATGATGACGTCACAGACCCGCCACCGCCCCCACGCTGGGGGAGGGGGGGAGGGAGAAACTTTTGTGGAATCAGATTAACGAGCGACTTTGTGGACTTCTTCTGTGGAAAACTTTAGATTTTTGTTGCTCTTATTTTTCTTCTTCTGAGCACTAAACGGCGACCCGGGCCGAATGGCTCCGCCCACTCCGGCGTTCCGCGCTCTTACCTGGCGACAGCAGCACTGGAGCCCTTCAGAGTAAAAGCCCGGTGCTGCGGAGCGAGTGCCAAATGGGAATAGTTTTAGCTGCAGGCCTGGAAGCGCGTGCTGCGTGCTGCTTCACGTTGATTGCCCCGCTGCACTGGGTCGGGGTCGGGTCACTCACCGGTTTTTGCTTGTTTCAAAGATTTCAGAAAATTGAAGACGTTTGTAAAAGGTTCTATTTTTCCATTGCTATGATGAGAAAATAAAGTTAAAAACAATAAAATGCTATGAAACATTCCCCGAGCAGTTCTGGTGATTTCGCTCTTCTTCTGGACTTGATCGTTCTGGACTCTGATTGGAAGATGAACTCTGGCGCCTCCTGCTGTCGGTCTGTTTACTCAACGCCACAAACAACCATGATTTCTCTCGTTTTTTTGTTTTGTTTTTGGGGGTTTTTTGTAACTTCACGGCTTGAGGCGCCCTCCTGGAAAGCGACGCTGAAGGTCGCTTTCCGGCTCTTATTTTGTAAACCTGCAGCTGCTGCTGGCAGGATGGACTTCCTGTGTTGATATGATGATCCTGGAAAGTCGATTACTGAATTGTGAATGATTTAAAGCCAATCTGCTTTTTATTTCATATTAAACTTTAGTGAACTAATAAAGTCTATATTGTACTGAACCTCCTGCTGCCTGTTCTGGTGCTGAAGTCTGATCTGAGAGCAGCTGCAGAGGTAAGGAACCCGCTCAGCTTCTGGGTTCCAGTTGGATTAAAACGGTCCCGGACAGAACCTGCAGGAGAGCTCTACGGCTTTTTCATTTACTTGCTGGCCTGCAGGTTGGTCCATATCCAAGAACACTGAATCCAGGTTGGTGTCCCATCCTAATGAGGTTAAATGCTCTCAGCACAGCTCTGAGTATTATGAAATATGATCTAATCACAACATTGCTGTCTTCTAATGAGAATGTCAGGCCTGGATTGGTTAATCGGGAGAACTGGCACATTTCCCACTGGGCCTGATTTCTCTTCTCTTTCTGGTTTGGGTCTTAAGGCTGTTTATGGCAAGTTATTATACCACAAAATACATTTTCTCTGATATATAACTTGCATTTTTAGAAAAAGCAACATTGTAAAGCAACTCTTGTGCTGAATTGGAAATAATTTTGAAAAATACACGAAATAAGAAATTACAGAATAAGTATTTATGATAGACATATTTAACATGAATAATTTATGTTTATGAGTTTAATAATTGGGCTGGTATCTGGATACTACATAACATGAAATACTGCCTCTTAAACTCATTACAATATATTATTACATAAAGTGTCACATAAGTGATTTGGTTAGCTGTCGTAACTAAGATACTATGAGATAATATGTATCAATATTATTCAATACTAATATACTATGATGAGAAAATAAGCTTTAATGAGGTCACTAAATCAGTTATTTGTCATCAAATAGCTGATTTGTACAGAAATGGATTTCTGTACACTTCATTAGATGGATAACAGAATTTAAATTAAATGCTATTGAGCTATCAAATAAATTAGGGGTCAAAGGTCATTTTATAATGAACTCATTCATTCAGGTTTAGCTATTATCAAACTCTAGCCGTAGTTCTTTAGATGGTTTGTAACCACAGCAACGAAGCTCCCTGAGCACAACAAGCCAACGGTGAGCTCGCTGATGCCTCCTTGTGGCGTGGAGGAGAGGATAAACCAATCTTAACTCAACATGTCAAAACGTGAGACTTTCAGGCGCTTTCCGGTTGATCCGTTAACAATTATGAACTGATGTAATGCTTAAAGTCTCATCCCCGTCATCTGTATATCTGGTCTGTTAGAGACGGAGATTTGGCTCCCTCTGCCGGAGGCATTCTCAAATTACACCAGCCAGACGTTTTCAGCTGTGAAGCGGACTGAATGTGAACTGCAAGCAACCCAATGAAAACTTGAGTCACAGTTGAAAGGGCGGGAAACGGGAGCAGCTGTGATGGCCGAGTGGTTAAGGCGTTGGATTTGAAATCCAATGGGGTTTCCCCGCGCAGGTTCGAACCCTGCTCGCAGCGATCCGTTACTTTCAATTTCTTATTTGCTTTTGGACTGACAGTCGATTGATCTGATCTGCCTCCAAAGTCCTTGAAAAGCAGAAATATAAACGTCCCAAGGATAACACAGAGAGAAACGAGATTTTAGAAATAAGATTTTATAATATCCATAGAATTGATACCTAAAGATATGTCAGCTGAAATCTTATAAAGCTTTGCATGATTGACTCTTTATTTGGATAAAAGTAACACAACATAATTACTCAGGCATAAAAATGTCTCCTTATGTGCAGAATCTGAAAATGGGTGTGAAAACTGTCTTCAGTCAGAGGCGTCTTCAAATTCACTGTAATACAGACTGTTACAGGCTATCTTCCAACAAAACCTACATCCTTCAGTAAAACATGGTGGAGGTTGTGTCATGTATGGAACTCCATTTCAGTCATAATTTAGAGCAGGGGAGCCAAAAGTGGGTCCTGGAGGGCCGGTGTCCTGTTTATCTGCGCTACCCGTCAGTCCATCCTACCTGTGGAAGTTTCGTTTCATGTGTTTCATTTCATTGCAGATTACGGCGAGCTTTATTCATTTATCCCTGGCTTTCATAACCCTGCTGTATGTTTCTAGTTTACATGACAGGCAGATTATAAATATATTTATAAATGGCTTTGGTTTGCCATCTGCAATGTCATCACTGTCAACAAGTTATTATTTGGCAGTTATCAGGACAAAATATGTTGTTTTGTGGCTTTTTTGTCCCTGTACTTTAAAATATTTTAGTTTAATAAAACTCTTGATTAATAAGCCTCGCTTAATAGATGTTGGTAGCGATATTATGTGAGACTGAAGCTGTAATAGTTTTAGACGGGTAGCACGGACAGATGGCTATCTATCCGTGCTACGGTAGGACAATCTGATGAGGTAGCACAGATCGTCAGAACGTTTGAGTCTCTCTCTGGTAGCAACAACCTTTTTAGCAGGTCAGTGTTCTGCCTTCAACCAGAGAGAGACTAAGACATGCAGGATGGGCCCTCAGGGGCCCACTTTGGGCTCCACTGGTTTAGAGTTTAGTACCATCACAAATGTACTAAATGAATTAAACAGAAAAGCTGATAAAAATCTGCTGAAAGATCCTGGAGGATCCAAATGAATCTGGATTCATGCTTTCCAGTAAACCTGTGTTTACTGGAAAATTATTTATGTCCTCCAAATTTAACTTCTGTCCAATAAAAGAAAAGTCAAAATAAGTGAACTAAAAAATGACATTGAAAAAATAAATGACATCTAATTTTCTTCTGTTCAGAAATACATAATATTATATTACCTAATACTTTAAATAATCTTGGAAACCTACTTAAAAACCAAAGTCAGTTCTTGTTCAATTGTTCAGTGACGATAATAGCAGCTGATCGGCTCTCCAGCCCCGCTGATCGATCGGCTCTGATCGATCAGCGAAGCCGCCTGCGCAGCTCGGCTCCCCGCCCTCCTCTCATCACGTCCCGTTGTCTCGCTGGAGGATGACTCGGTTGGAGGCTAGCGGCTAACCGGCGGGTTTCTCATGCCCCTTGTCGTTCCGTGGTCCCGTGGAGCCTCCCCGTCCCGCCCGGTCCGGACCGGACCGCAGGTGTGCGCCGCCCGGAGCGGCGCGGCTCTCGGCGCGGAGATGCAGCAGCTGTTATGTAAGAGCGGAGCCGCTAACGTTAGCCCGCCGCCATGAATGACGCGCAGCAAGAAATGTCTCCGGACTTCGTCCTGATGCGGCTCGTCTCCGCCGCGGAGTACGACCGGCTGGACGAGCCCGACGACCTGATCCGGTCCGGAGGCGGCGGGTTCGGAGCGGTGAAAGCCGCGCTGGGACACCGCGGCGGCGGGTTCGATGTGGACTCCGGCGGCCCCTCAGCAGGCCTCGGATCCGCATCCCCGCACTACAGTTCGCCGCTCCCCGGGAAGGGAGAGCTGGACGGCGGGCTGGGCTTGTCGCAGGGCCCGCCGAGCTCCGAGGCGCCGCGGTCCCCGCCGCCTGAGGACTTTGCCGCAGCGGCGCAGCGGTTCGTGGACGGTTCGGGCGGACACGGATCCAGGGCGCAGCTGATGGTGTTGCAGAACCTGCTGCGGTCCGGATTGGAGCAGCCGCCGCCAGCTGGGTTCCTGCAGGAGGAACCGGACAGACAGAAGCTGGAGCCCGGTTCAGGTTCGGGTTCTGCTAGCACAGCTGGTTCTGGAGGCGGGAAAGAGCAGACCTCTGGCTGCGTCCAGTCCCCAGAGGAGAACCTGCAGTGGCACCCGGTGGTCAGACTGTCCAAAGGGCCCGACGGGCCTCAGAACCCCCCGCCGGTCCCGGCCCTGGATCCGGAGTCCATCCCCATCCTGTGCCACCGACACCAGATGGCCAAGTGGCCCCCGGGTCTGCTGGACCAGGCCCTGCGCCTGGGCCTGCTGGAGCTCAGGAGAACCTGCCCGTCCGGGGCCGACGACCCGGTTCTGGTGCTGGCCCAGAAGCTGGGTCAGCTGGGCGAGGGCAGGGAGGGAGTGGGGGGAGGAGACGGGGTGCCTCCCCCCCCTCGCTGCTCCTGTCACAGCATCCTGGCGGCGGGTCCGGTTGCCCCCGGAGACGACCCCAGCGACACCAGCGACGCTCTGCTGGTTCTGGAAGGCCTGGGGTCCGAGCAGGTCGGAGAGCTGGCGCAGGGGGGGGGGCGAAATGGTGAGGAGGAGGCTGGGGGGGGCGACGCCGGGGGGCCGCCAGGGGGAGCCGGAACCGTGTTTGGCGCCGGAACGCTGAGCGGCCTGATGCGACAGGTCCACAGACTGGCTGAGGAGGCGGGCGTCTGCACCGAGCCGACCTGCCGCGCCGCCGCCGCCCCCCCCGACCCGTGCCCGCGGCCGCAGCACCGGCACCAGTCCCGGTCCCGGTCCCAGAGCCGCGCCGCCACCCCAAGCTCGGAGTGGCGGCGGGCAGCTCCGGGGGGGCTGCCTCCCCCCTGACGGTCCTGGAGGGGGGAGGCGATAGGACGCCGCGGAGGAAGTCCAGGAAGGGGGGGTCCCTGAAGGTCCGGCTCAGCAAACTGTTCAGAACCAAGAGCTCCAACGGCGGGTCGGGCGGCCTGCTGGACAAGCGGCCGTCGCTGGCGTCCTCCACCTCGTCGGGGGGGAGCCTGCTGGACGTGTGGGGGTCCACCTGCAGCAGCACCGACCAGGACAGGTGAGATCCCTCTATCACCATGACTACAGCACCTTTCACAGCCTCCTGGAGGCTGATCTGATTTCTCCAAACAAATCGCTGTTCCTCAAGTAACAGGTTAAAGGTCAAAGGTCAGTCCAGACAAACCTGTCCCATCTGTGAAGCACGGCGGTGGAGCGGTGATGATCTGGGGTGGATCCTGATATCTGAGTCCAACCTCACTGGACCGGTTGAGTCCAGTAGTTCAGTCCCAGTCCAAAGTGGGACTGGGACTGGGAACCAGTGGCCCAGCGATCCAGCGGCCCAGTAGCCCAGTGGCCCAGTAGCCCAGTGACCCAGTGGCCCAGTGGCCCAGTGGCCCAGTGGCCCAGTGGCCCAGTAGCCCAGTGGCCCAGTAGCCCAGTGGCCCAGTGGCCCAGTAGCCCAGTAGCCCAGTGGCCCAGTAGCCCAGTGGCCGGTTTGTCCCAGTGCTTTATCAGCCTGGCGGCCGCCAGGCTTTGCTTTGCCCCACCAGGCTGGATGTTGTTATTTAGCAGCAACAGAAAAACGGGTGAACTGGGTTTATTTCCAAATCGTGACGGCCGCTCCAAACGTTAGTAACTGAACACTTTTCCATACAGAACCAGGGCGGTTCTGGTGGACTGCACTCGGCCCAACCACCAGCCGTCACAGGATTCCTGGGCGGACTCCTGCAGTGGTCTAGTCAAAGTCCTTTAGTTTCCACAGCTCTTTGTTTCAGCCATCTGAGCGGCAGTTCTGAACCAATTCGGGTCCGTTTGATTTATTTGGGTCGTTAAACCTGGAGAACCGGCGTTCGCCTCGTTACAGAGAACCGGGCCGGTTCTGGTTCTGGACCTTCAGAGAGTCCGGCTGAAACCTCCAGAAACTGAAGCAAGGACTGCTGACCGGGCCTGTAGGTTCTGCTAGTTCTGCTTGTTCTAGTTTTAGTTCATCTGATTCTGGACTTATCTGGTTCTGTTTAGAAACAGAGCCTAGTCCAAGGTTCTGTTCATCAGAACCACCTCAGTTCAGACCCAGATGTTCTGCCTGGAACCGGACCTATTTCTGCTCTCAGATCCGACCCAACTTCATTCGGCTCCCGCGCAACTTTTCCCTGCAGCTGTTGCCATGGTGACCAGCAGTCTCACTGCTCAGCAGAGAGCGAGAGGGATGGGAAGTTACCATGGCGACAGCATCCTTCTCTCAGACCTCAGATAAAGCTTGTCTCCATGGCAACAGTTTGGGGTTCCCACCAGGGAGGGTTTGGGTCAGATATGACTGAAGTCACAGCCTGGTAACCATGGAGATTTCCGAGATGGCGGCCTGAGACGACCCATCGGGACAAAGGCTTGGTCATGTGTTCATGTTGTTTGTTCTGTCTGCAGGCTGCAGGTGTCCCGGCCTCACAGTGCCTTCTCGCCGGTGCCGTTCAGTCCTGCTTTCACCGGTGAGTTCAGCTGCTCAGGTGGGCAGCAGCAACATGGCGTCATCTTGGGGTTTCTGCTGGACCCAGCGTTTCAGGGAGACGTTAACGAGCCGCTGCAGCTGATTGGTTGGAGGCCAACCAATCAGCCAGCAGTCAGGCTTCTCCAGTTTCTGTAGACGTGGCGGACCGCCAGGCTTTACTTGGCGAAACATCCTTTCCATCCAATCAGAGCACTGCTAGCAAACAACTGAATCCGCTTGAATAAATACCAGCCGATGAAATCACAAACTTAAACAATCAATACTTTAATTTTCCACCCTGAGATTATTTAAACATACATGCTGACTCGTCATCGTCCATGCTTGGTATTTCTTTCAAGTTGGTTTTCGGTTGGTGTCCAGCAGCATGTCGCTTGTTTTCAGGTCGATTCATTTGTTAGGATTCAACTGCAAACAATTGATTTTATTTGATCTTTTTAAGGCTCAGTAGTTTGACTACAGTCAATAACTCGCCGTTTTCTCTTCATGCTTCAAATTTCCTGATGACTGTCAACATTTTTTAACTCAAAAACATGGAGGACTGCTGGTGGATCGGCATGGCAACTCAACCTCCGCAGCCCTGGGCCTGTGATCTGATTGGTCAGATTTTAGTTCCTGCTCCACTTTGTGGTTTGTTTCTCCTTTTTCACACGTTTTAGGCTAAAAAGTAACGATGACTCTACGATGAGGCATATAAAGTTATAAAGCAGTTTGTGTCACAGCCTGGTAACCATGGCGATTTCCATGTTGGACCCCACGGCGGGTCGGTTCTGTCGTCCTTCTGGCTCCCTCAGCTCAGCTGGTTCTGAAACGCAGAGACCGAGTCCAGCCATAGCTGGCGTCTGGACGTTGGGTCGGTTTTGTAGGAGGTTGAGTCGCCATGACAACGACCCCATGAAGGTTAGATGGGTTAAACACGTTTGTGGGCCCACAAGGTTCTCCTTTAGAACCGCAGGTAGGAACTCGGGATGAACGCCCCTCAGCAGCTTCATCTTCATCACCTCCTCCTCTTCATCACTCAGCTCTTCCGCTCTGCTCACTAACCCCTCCCTCCCTCCTTCCTGTCGCCCTCCTCTGTCCAGGTGAGACGGTCTCTCTGGTCGATGTGGACATTTCTCGCAGGGGGGGGAGCGCTCAGCACCCCCCCACGCCGCCCCCCCCTCCCAGGCGGAGCCTCAGCCTGCTCGGTACTTCCTCTTCCTCTTCCTCCTCTTCTTCTGTCCTCTCCTCTGATTCGGTTGCTCTCGTTGTCGTACCGTCACAGATCCTTGAAACTCTTAGAAAGACTCATTTGTTCACAGTTAAGGCCTTAAATATTCAAATTTTATTACAAAAAACGTGAGTTGACCTCAACTGTCACTCAGAGTTCTTACATTTAGTCTTGGCAGGAATATTTCATCTCTGTTGTTTTGGTCATAAATCTCCAATCTGTCCTGTGACTCGAGGCAGTTGAGGCTAATGCTAACTAGCTACTAATGCACCTTTGCTAACCAGCCAGTTAGCTGGCTGACATTTTTAGTGTCAGTCATGGGAATGTGTGGTTTCATCGTCAGTTTGCTGGACGTTCAGCATCACTTCAGCCTAAAGTTGAACATTTTCTTCTATTCATTTTGGTTATGATGCAGATTTTGCACTTAGTTCTTAAACATGTTAAAGAGCCTGTGGAGCAGCAGGAAGATCTGATATTTGTACCGTCTTCTGCTCCAGTTCTTCTATTTCCATGTGAATTTCAGGAAGTGATGGATGATAATCATGCTGCCCTCATAGCGATGAAAGTCTGGAATGTTGGAATGACCAACCTGGCGATCCGGATGCTTCAGAACCGCTGGGCCTCCTCTCACAGCTGTGTTTCTCTGTCCTGCAGATGATTTTGGGGGACCTCCCCAGCTCCAGGGGCCGTTCACGGAGCGCAGCGCCGGGGCCTCCATGCAGTCTCTGCCCCCCCGTCCGCTGGCGTTGCACCCGACCCTGAGCACCATCCAGCATAGCCTGAGCCTGAACGGTGAGATCCGCCCCCCGGTTCCGGCTCCGCCCCCCGGTTCCGGCTTTGTGGTTCCTTCAGGAAATCATCTTTTCTTTGGTCTCCAGTTGATGATTAATCGATTAAAATAATCATCAGTTATTTTTAGAATTGACTAATCATAATTAGTCACAGTTAATCTGATTAATCAGGATTAATTGATTGCAAAAAATTAATTGGTCGTAAAGTAGACAATTATATTTATAAACGTGTGATCACGCTGATCAGTTGATCCTATTAATTGTGATTAAAGGAATAATTGATTAATCAAAGTAATCGTTTCAGCCCGATCTGCTCTGATTGTGACTCGGGTCTGTTTCTCTGCCCCAGACACGTTCCTGCGGGGTTTGCCCCGCCCGGTACCGCTGCGACCCGACGGGCAGAACCCGGCGCCGCGGCTTGCCCCGCGCTGCCCCCTCAGCCGGCCCGACGCCGGCAGCTTCGCCACCAGCCTCAGGGAGCTGGAGAAGGTGGGCTTTGATTGGACGTTGGTGGGGACGAAGGGGCGGAGCCTAACAGTTTGGGGCGTGTTTGCAGTGCGGCTGGTACTGGGGTCCGATGAACTGGGAAGACGCAGAGATGAAGCTGAAAGGGAAACCGGACGGATCGTTTCTGGTGCGGGACAGTTCCGATCCACGATACATCCTGAGTCTGAGCTTCCGGTCGCAGGGAGTCACACACCACACACGCATGGAGCACTACAGAGGTACCACACACACACACACACACACCACACACACACACACACACACACCACACACACACCACACACACACACACACACACCACACACACCACACACCACACACACACACACACACACACACACACACACACACACACACACTCTCACACACACACACACACACACACACACACACACACACACAGGACCCGCTGACGTCTCGGTCCGGCAGGAACCTTCAGTCTGTGGTGCCACCCCAAGTTCGAGGACCGCTGCCACTCCGTGGTGGAGTTCATCGAGAGAGCCATCATGCACTCCAAGAACGGAAAGTTCCTGTACTTCCTGCGCTCCCGAGTCCCAGGTAGGAACCGACCCGTCTCACCTGCAGAACCTCCGGGAGCATTTCAAATCCAGAACCGCAGCCGCAGCGCAGGCGTCTGGACCGCCAGACTGCAGCTGCTTCCATGACTTCCTCCAGGACTTCATGATTATTTCTGGTATTTTTTTACTTCAGAATCACAGATTTTAAACTTTATAAATATTTGGAAGGAATTCTGCAGCATTTTTTCCTTATTAAACCCTTTTCAGCAAAATACCCCTTTAGTTATAATAATGAAGTGATTTTGGTCGATTTCAGCCTCCGAACCAGAACCAGAACCAGAACCAGAACCAGAGAGTAACACAGAAAACTGTGGATGAATCCGGAATCCAACTTTCTGACGTTTCAGTTTTCACTCTGATGAATGCAGACGGTTATTTCTGGATCTGCGGTTTTCAAACTTTCTCTGCTGATATTTTTACATTTATTTTCCAAACTGATGGCCGATTATTTTATTTTAATTCTTTTAAACTCCAAGCTGCGAATCAAAAAGCAAACATGGTGTCGACACGGTTGGAACTGGATGCTGCGTCTCTCTGTTGCCATGGAGACACAATAAGTTCCTGTGTTGATGGATGTGTTGGGCCGTGCGTGTCTGCAGGTCTGCCTCCCACCCCGGTGCAGCTCCTGTATCCGGTCTCTAGGTTCAGCAGCGTCAAATCTCTGCAGCATCTGTGTCGCTTCTGCATCAGGCAGCTGGTTCGCATCGACCACATCCAGGAGCTGCCGCTACCGACGTACGTACCTGCAGAAGCCCCGCCCCCGGCCCGACTCCGGGCAGACAGGAAGTCGCGGTGCAGAGCAGAAACAGAAGTGAAATCGTCCAATCAGCTCGTTGGATCGTTACCTGTGCTGCAGGTAAAAGGCGTTTCCCTCTGTCCTCCAGGCCGCTCATCGCCTACCTGAGGAAGTTCTACTACTACGACCCGGAGGAGGAGATCAGCGCGGCGCTGCCGGACGGGAAGGAGGCCAGGGAGCCCAGCAGCCAGCCGGGGGTCCGGTCCCAAACGTAGCACTGGAACCGGGCCGGACCGGGACGCACCTGGAGCCCACCCACAGGTAGAACCCGACCCAGAGCTCTGGGTCCCGTCTGCACTTCCTGTTTCCTTTCAGAGGTTGAAACAGAGATGATCTCCCAGGATGTGGATTATTGTCAGGTTTCTGCTGCAGCTGCTGCAGCTGCTGCTGCAGCTGATTTAACTGGGAGTCGTTCAGGTTGAGTTCAGATCAGCAACATGAGGCGATTTATTCACTGCAGTGAAACAGATGCTGGGCTCTGACTGCATGACCTTCTACTGACCACCAGGGGGGGCTCATACCATAAAAACTTCATCAGTTGATTGTGACCTTCAGGCTACCTGAAGGTCACAATCCTCAACATGACCTTCACTTCCTCACCTGTTTATGCATAAAAACCAGAGGCGTCAAGCAGCAGGCTCCACCGTTCAGTAATAATAATCATCAGAAAAGACATTTTCTTATTTAAGAGTAAAGTTAAAACAAATGCAAATCTATTCCATAAAGTCTCATTATAGAATAATCTCACTCTGAAAGTCTCAGCCGGCCGTCAGACCATCTGCTCTGAAGTCAAGCAGCCATCTTGGTTGATCAATGCGTGAAAAGTTTCCCATCAGAGCAGAAAGAGCAGCATCATTTACCAAACATCGGGACGTTGAGTGTGTTTCGAGATGTAACCGCTCCAGAGGTACGGAGGCCAGCAGGTGCAAACATGCAGCAAACGGCGAAATGAGCTGCGAAAAGAAAGAAGTTATAGTTAGAATTGGAATCACAGCTTTCATCTCTGCAGACATTTTTTCTCTCACGTTAAATAAACTTCATTGACATCAAAGAGCCAATGAGCTGCTGGGACTCTGAGATTAGCCAATCACAGCACTTCTTCCTCTGTGATGTCAGAGCGCCTTGGATTAAAAATGGCTTCCTGATCTCATGCGAAATGTAATGCGGCGGCTGCAGGTGAACTGCACATCCTGCAGGTCGTCATGATGAGACCAGAACTATTCTGTGGGTCTGAAGTCCACCAGGAGAGCAGACGGTTCTGGTTCTGGTTCTGGAAGTGTAAACTGCCCCTTGAAATGCTGTTTTCTTCCTGCAGGTCTTTTCTCTCTCTGCTCTCTGGACTCGACCACCGAAGGACGTTCAAACACTCAAACTGGACTCTGACTGCAGCCAATGGGCTCCCTCCGCTCAGTTTGTATCCGGGCGGGTTTCAGATGATCCTGCCTCCTCTGATTGGCTCGCAGGGAGTCGCCAGGCGAGGGACAGGGGATGAGGAGACTCCGCCTCCTTTTTGATGTCATCACTGATCAGCTGGACTGAAGCGAGCGTGACGTCGCTGTCGGGACGGAGAGGAACTGTCAGTCGCCTCCAGGATCCCAAAAATGGCTGCGGAGCTCGACGTCTGGAACCGGGACGGTTCTGTCGGTTCTACACGGATCATATGTTTACTTCCCTTTCTGCTGGAGCCTCAGCAGGGGGCGCTGTTTGGTGGTACCACATGTTGATCAGCTGCTCTGATAATCAGCCAATCATCACTCAACTTTTAAATCAGATATTCTGAATGTTTAATTACTTATGTAATTTTCAGACTTTTCTGCTTTTAAAAGAAATTTTAGGATATTTTTCTGAATCAGTGAACTGCAGCTTTAAACTCAAAGATGGTGCAGGTCAGGTATTTACTTCTTCACCTGAAGTTTAGTTTATTTCTGTTATTAAATGTGATGGTTCTGGTAACCGGACCCGGATTAAATCATCTGTCAGCTCGAAGTGGGCGGGGCTTTAAGGATCTCCCAACCAAAACATGAGGAAGAAGATTTGGGTTTAAATCTGCAGCTCAGTCGGGTCTGTTCTGCTGTTTGTCTCTACGCTGGATTATGGATATTAATGAACCATCATCTATTTTCTCTGACTCATCCTGCTGCAGCTGCTGCAGCCTCTACTGCTGCTGCCCCAGCTGCTGTAGCCTCTACTGCTGCTGCTGCAGTTGCTGCTGCCCCAGCTGCTGCTGCCCAGCTGCTGCTGCTGCCCCAGCTGCTCCTGCTGCTGCTGCTGCCTCTACTGCTGCTGCTGCAGTTGCTGCTGCCCCAGCTGCTGCTGCAGCTGCTGCTGCTGCCCCAGCTGCTCCTGCTGCTGCTGCTGCTGCGATTGGTTCAGGTACGACTGCAGGTGTGAAGGGGGCGGAGCCTAGGTGAAGGCGTGATGAAACTGATTGGTGTAAAAGTTTCTGGTTCCAGGAACCGGACCAAGGAGGAGAACCTGTTCAGAACCTTCAGCAGACGATTCTTTGCACTTTGATTTTGGAAAATGTTAAAATTTAAAATGTAATTAAGATTTTAAATGCCAAGCTATTCATATTTTTGAAAGCATTAGCTAAAATTAAAAATTAAACTTTTATTTCACCACTGAACTATTTCTAATGTGAATGTCAGCCTGAAATTAATGAAGGTCCAAAATATGTTCAAGATATGAAATGAAAGAGGGAAGCGTTTTTTTACATGTAGATTTACTTTAGCAGGTTTAAATAAATGCTCCTATTTTTAGGTGTTATTACATTTAATTTTCTCTCTACTTCTACTGAATTTCTTGAGATGATTGATTCTAGTTTCCTGGAGCGTCTTTGTGAGCAGAACCCACCCGGTTCTGGTTCCTCCATGTAGCACCTTGTTCACATCAGTTTTTAAAATCAGTTCTCCGGGTTGTTTGGGAGATTTATCCGACCCGTTTGGACTCATTCCTGGTTCTGAGGAATGAAGCGGCAACAGATGGATGAAGTTCACAACGTTTCATTTGTCTTTGAGATGTTTGGAACGTCACTCGCTGTCGGGAACAACATCCAGATCCTGGAGGCGACAGTCGCGCTGCAACGGCAACATTACCAAAAAACTTAGAGCAGGGTTACCATGACGACTACTGAGCTACAACCATGTCAGCATCCTACTGTTTCGCTCTCTGGGAGGACGGAATCAGACACTGGGAACTCTGGGAAAACTGGACCCAGACGTCCTGCTTGGACACTTCCATGATGTCAAACAGTTGTAAATGTTGACTGCAGACATGTTGGTGTCGTTGTGTCGTCACATGTTAATAAAACACGGTGGGGCTGAAAGTCTGTCTGACAAAGACCTTTAAGTTTTAGTTTATTGGTCACAAAATACAAACTTTAATGGAAACAGAGAATTAACCGAAACACTTTCTATGAACAAACTGTCAGAAACAAACTGCAGGTCAGAGGTCACCCTGCCTGAAACGGATCTGTTCCACTGTCCCCACAGCAGATATTACAGCTTATGACCAAAGAAAGTAAAGTTACCCTTAATAGTATTTTTACATTCTTTCAGCTTTGTTTAAAAATGTAATTATAGATTTCCCTTTCATTTACAGATTTAATATAAAGACATTTTCATAAAATAATTTTAAGGATAAGCTTCCAAATAACTATTTAACACAACTTCCATCAGAATAAGATGAACTTTAGGATCAATCAATTATAATAGCGATCAATTAAAGGATGCAAAAAATATATCAACACAAGGACATCTCAACACACACACACCTACACACACCTACACACACACACACACCTACACACACACATACACACACTAACACACACACACACATACACACACCTACACACTACACTAATACACACACATACTTCATACTAATATTATATTACTTAATATTAATATTAATAATTATTATTACATATATAATATATATTAATTTATACATATTAATATTATTAATCTTTATATATTAATATTATTATATTTATTATTAATAATATTACTCCACATTATTATTATTAATAATAAATTATTAAATTTCATATTAATATTACATTATTAATCTACTATTAATATTACACACACACACACACACTTACACACACTACACTGCACACACACACACTTTACACACACACACACACACACACACACACACACACACCACACACACACACACACACACAACACACACACACACACACACACCTACACACACACCTACACACACCACACACCTACACACACACACACACACACGTGGATGTTTCTTCATTGGTTAAATACTTCCTGTGGTGCATTTATTTTGCAGTACCAGCTTCCACACACAAGGGGTCGCCACTGAGGTAAAGGTAATTTTAATTCTTCAGCACATTTTCAGCAAAAAGGCAACACAAAGTGCTTTACAGGAATAAAAAAGGAAATACAAACGAAAGAAGAAAAAGGATCTAATATTGATCTAAAGTGTGTGAACTAGATGCTCCTGTTCTGGTCTGGTAGATACGTATAAGTATCTCTGGACTTTGTGAGTACCCTCTAAATTTGTAAAAGTAATGAGTACTCCACAGTTTCTAAGTAATAATAAAAACTAAACTTTTTCTGGATTTTATGATCCAGAAAAAAGCTTCTATAACTAAGAAAGTTACTGCAACTTTCTTGGTTGCAGTAATAGGAGTCTGCAAAATAATCTAAGAATTAAGAAGTATAATCTTGGTCTAAATAGTGAGAACTCTACATTTTAAACCATCTCTTTGTAAGGGCTTTGAAAAGCTCATTATAGCTTCCCAAAGCTATAATGAGTTTAATAAGACCTTTTATATAATAAAGTAAAGTAACAGTAAAATACCTCTTGGGATTTTTCCATGTTGTCTGGAAGAAACAAAGTGAGAAGATGGAGAGTCAGAGGGAGATGCTTTATCTCTTTAACGCAGCAGCATGTTGTAATAAATAAATAGATTTTATGAACAAAGTTTCTTGATGAAACAAGAAAATTTATTAAGATATAAAACTTTTTTCTTAATAAAGTTTCTTGTTAAAACTTTCTTGTTTTAAAAAAAAAATTCTTATTTTAACAAGTTTTATATCTTGTTATGAGAAATTTTCTTTTTAGAAAGAGTAATAAATTGCTTCATATTAATGAGAAATTTACTGTTTTACAGGTTTCATGTCTCATTTAAACTTGAAAGTTTTCATTACAGACAGATGTTAAAACTTGTTTCATCTCCGAACCCTCAATGGCAAAATGAAAGAGCATTCTGACATAGACACATCTATGTGGGATTCATGGATGGATGTCTTTGGAGATATCGATTCCTTGTGTCCGCTGTCTTTGTCTCAATTGCAGTGTTTGTTGTGTTCCCTGTCTCGGTGCTTTGATTAACCGTCTCATCACTGCAGCAATTCTCTCATGGACGACTGCATGTTATGGAGCGATGGGAGAATTTGAGCAAATGTGTGAAAAACAGGAGGGAAATGTTGGGGAAATTGTACATATTTATCAGACATTTGTTCAAATGATTTATTATGAATTGTTTTAACTATGTTTCTGAGTGTGTTTTAAGGAGCAGTCCACATGAATGTTTTGCGTTGCAGCCGGTTTCAGCAGATAAACACTCGGCAAGAAGTTCCTGTGCCCTTGACACAAAAGATTGTGTGAATCTGTATAACTTGTTTTTGTTTTATCATACATGGTCATGTGTTCTAGAAGAGATGCTGTGTGTTTCTGAATCACATTGCAGCTATGTGATCTATATGTAACTAGAAAACGCCCCAAAACAAATAAAAAGAGAGGATTCGGCGGGATGTGTTTTCAGAGCGGTAGGAGATTGTTAACCGAAACACATCTCTGTCCATTCACCTCACGAGTAAAAAGAAGGACCAGAATAAATGTCAGGTTTATTCACCGAAGCATTCTGTAACAAACACAAATTAAAAGAGACAAGTGGATTAAATTTTGTTTGCTCGAGGGGAATAAGAGAAGAGAGTGTAAATTTTAGTCTCCTAATTCACTCTGAAGCTCCTCTCCTCTTTTTATTTAGAATAACCCAAACCCTAACCCTGACCCTAATTACAGAGGTCAACAGCTGCTAGAAGGAGGGGCAGAACAGAAAACCCAGTTGTTAACACACAATCGTAATTCTTTCTACTTCATATTCTTTGCATATCTGAGGTCTTCAATGCAGTTCCAGTTTCCCTCTGGGTCATGAACTTTAACCCAGCTTTTGATGTTACTCCTACCAGATCAGTTCTTCCCCTGACTGGTATCTGCTCCCAGTTTGGCATGATCATCGCTTCCTACAGAAACAAAAGAAACATACATTCCAGGGGCAAATGAAGTCCTTAAAAGTAATAATTAGTCTATATGAGAAGCCCTAATTTTAAGACATTTAAAATGTAACAGTCCATGTAGTCAGCCTTACCTTCTACAGAGCTGCTCTGATTGGCTGCCTGAGGTCCAGTTAGAGGTGTGGAGACAGGGGGGGTTTGGACTTGACTCGTCCCAGTATGCGATCATGCACTGTCTGCAGAACCAGTGTCCGCAGCTGGCCAAAATCAGATACATCAGGAGGTTCTGACATGCAGCGCAGCAGGACGTGTCATCCACCTCAGGAACATGGCTGCTGCTTTTCCCTCTGAACATACAGAGCAAAAGGACAATGAAACGCAGTAAATAGTAACAGTAATAGACTCTTAAGTAAACTCTTATTTTACAGGAAAATTACACACACAAAACTGGGACATGACATCACAAAACTTGGTTTCAAGCAATGAAATATGATCACGGATCTCAATACTATTGAAATGTATGAATGCAATGTTGAACTGCAGTCTGCTGGTAGATATTGTCTCTGTGCTGGATTCTGGAAGACCAGTTAGAGAACTGGGGTGAACAAAACACCCCAAATGCCTCATGTTATTCTATACTCTGTCTTTTAGAAATGGTGAATAACTTTAGCACTGAAGCTCAGGTGTGTCAATGATGAAGAAGTTAAGGTGAAATGAAATATCTCCAGCTTGGTTTACAGCAGAAAGTTTCTTACTCGGTGTCTGAAGGTCCAGGCTCGTCCCTGAACAGCGGAGGGAGAATGTTGGAGTGGTCTCTCCTCATAGACCAGCAGGTGGCTGAAGACACGGTTCTGTTCTCCTGTCTCTTACAAAGACTCATCTTCAGTCAGTCCAGATTGGAACCAAAACAGACTACAATGTGGAAAACAAGAAAAATGACAAACAGATTTTGTCCTTTTCTACAGCTTACAGGTTCACTAATAAGTCGGTGGCGATAAAATACCCGACTTTACTCTTCCTGCTCTGCCCACATGAGATGAACTCTGAACTGTTTCCACCTTGTAAAAGTGGCATTAAATATAAAATATATCAAAACGTAATAAACAAGGTCTGGATCTGACAGATCAGATTGAATGAAACAACAGGACTCGAGACATGAGAGTTTATTTAATAACCTGCCATACAAAGACAATAAAAGACCAAAATCCAGTGTCATATCAAATATTATGCCAGTGTTTGCTTCATCTCAGCAGTCAGAGGTCATAGCAGGATGTTGATCTGATCGTAAAAATGGATCTGAGGAAGAAAAGAGCTGCAGACTTCACATTTGGATTCATTTTTAGCAGAAATTAAAATTATTACTGAGATCAAGACTTAATTCAAAGAAAACCAGACACATTGGTTCATGTATGTGAGCAGCTTACTTTCTGTAATGCTGAAAAATGCTTTGGTTAAACACATAAATCACCTAAACATGAAAATGTTTATCTAAGGCTCACCTGACATCCACCACCGAGTGGAAAAGGACGCCCTTTTGAAAGGGAAATATTTTGTGAATTAATTCTTGCAGTGCCATGAAAATGGCTAATATTTAATCTAGGTGAGATTTATCAATTTATTTCTGAGCAACAGATGCACTAAAAACAACATGGCCACCATTCAAAAGCTTTCCAACCAGAGTACAGAGACCGCCTCTGGTTGGAAAATAGTTCAGAAACAATAAATTCAACACTTCTGGCTGGGATTAGCAGAGCACTGTCTTGCAATCCACAATGTGTGTGTTCTATTCTTGTCACATGTTGATGTGCCAATGGGCAAGGCACTTAATCCCAAATTGCCAATAGATCAGCACATCAGAGTATG